>OZ023262.1:317728212-318148212 GCA_964006375.1 Tillus elongatus | reverse complement strand
CTATAATTTTTAGCTAGTTTTCGTAGAACAAATTCGTTACTGCATTTTAGCTTTTTTTTTAATCGAAATATGATGCATGTTTGTAAGGTAAAAATCTGGACGCAGTAAGTGCGTCTTGGTAGCAAATTTTTATTAAATTCTTCAAATTTCAGTATGATATATTGTTTCTACTATATAGGTTATACCTGTAACCAAATTGATGCCTGCTCGCATTAGAGCGATATATTTGTAATTAAAAACATTTAAATGAAAATTCACTTCCATAACGCACTTGCTGCGTCTAAAGTTTTTTATATTTTAGCTGTTTGACTAAGAATAGTTGTATAAAATAAATTTTAACGAAAATTCTTACCATAACGCACTTTCTGTGTCAGGACATTTACAACTGCCCGGAGCGAAAGGGAAAATCCCGCTTATTTGGCTTCTCCTCTATTTACATAAATATAACTTTGTATTCCTGTCCTGAAATTATAAACAGATGCAATATTTGATCGGCATAACAAATTACTACGTCGCCTCTAATATATCTCCATTACTTTTACACTGTTACCTTTCACGATATCCTTCCTGGTTTAGAATTTGCTGGTTTTTGTTCAGTGAACCAGATAAAGGCTGGCGCATCGCATCTATTCTCACCCGACCTGATACGCACAGACGGGTTTTTGTGCTCAGATTTATCGACGTTTGCCATAGACAGCTGAATACCCGTTTGCGTAACTTTATTTATGTCCCTTATAAGCGCCATATTATTCTATGCCGTAATTAGTTATTGGCTGTGCGCGGATGGAAATTGAGCGTAATGTGCTATCCTCTGTTTCCCATCACTTAGAAAAAGTGGAACATTCTGAAACATGTCTGAATCCATAGGATCAAGTGGGAAGAGAGAATGTCTGAGGTAACTACATCTTATGCGCTTCAAAGATAAACTATCTCATACATTTTTCTACAATCTTTATTAAAATAGAAAAGCATATTATACAAAGTGGCGCATTGAAAACGAAACAGACCGATTTGCGTCCAGAGATTTTTTTTAAGAAACGCTGAAACACGTCAATTTTAATATTGCGGGGGACATGTTTTGACATAAAACTCAACTTTGTCACATCAACCCCTTAAGGATGGTGATAACAACCCTTATATTTCAAATAGGGAACATGGGTCGAGTGCTACACCATTTTGCAAGCTCTTTCCTTTCTGAATTCAGCAAACAAATTTTTTTGGAAGTTTTTTAACTCGTTTAAAAATTATTCACAGTTGGAGTTGCAAGAACGTATTTCTTTCATTGTGATAAGAAATGCACTAATTAGTCAATTTTTCGTTAAAAAAACAACTAAAAAACAAAACCAAACGTACAAAAATGCTTATTCAGTTAAGTAAGTGTTCAAATTTTTAACCACCAGGTTTCATACAAAAGTATAAATTTTGTTCAAATTGAGCTCTGACATTCTGGAGCATTTGTGGAGTTATTAGATGGCATTCTTAAACAATGCGTCGTCGTAATTCTTCTAGAGACTCCGGTTCTGTTGCGTAAATTCTATTATTTAAATGGTCCGATAGAAAGAAGCCTACAGGAGTTAAATCCGGTGATCTAGGGGGCCACTCAATAGCACCTCTACGCCCAAGCCATTGCTCTGGAAACTCTCTGTTCAAAAACTCCCTAACACGTTGTGGAAAATGCGAAGGAGCTCCATCTTGTTGAAACATTAATTGGTTTTCTTGATAGCGATCATAATTGTCAATTAGTAGAGGGTAAACGATATCTTCTAGTAACTCCAAATACGTTTAGCTACTCAAATTGCCATCAAGAAAAATTGGTCCGATTAAACAGTCTCCAAAAATGCCAGTCTAGATATTTAATTTCTGTGGAGTTTGAGTGTGGACTTCGTGAAAGTTTCTTGGAATATTATCTGCTCAATAACGCCAATTATGACGATTGACTAGTTTAATAAAAACGTACACTCGCCTGAAAAACAGATATTCAACAGAAAGTTCCCGTTATCAGCTATTCGTGCAGTCATAACTTCACAAAATTCCAGCCGCCGATCAATATCATCTTCATTCAGTTGTTGTACAAGATGAATTTTATACGGGTGAAATGTATAATACTTCAATATTCGCTGAATAGTTTTTCTTTTGATGTTTGAAACAGTGGCCAATTTTCTCGTGCTCAAAGTTGGATCTACAGCAATTCATTCTAAAACTTCAATCTCAGTAGTCTCATTTCTAACCGGAAATTCACGTTCAGGATTCCGTTTTTTGTTGTACTGAACCACTTTGTCGAAACTTTGCAACTAACTTCAAAATGTATTTTCTGTTAACATGTCTGTTCCGATGTCGTTCATTAAACAAATTTGCGGTACGGTTGGCACAGTCATCGTTTTTGAGCAAAAGAGTAATTATTTAAACTCTTTCTTCTACAAAATACACCATTGTGAAATTAATTTTCGGTAGTACTATCAAGTATCAAACCGACCGATAAACTGAAATAATAAACCGCATTTCTCTCATTCCGATAAGAAATGTTCTGCTGTCAATTTTTTGCTTACAAAGCAACAAAACATTGACTATCAGCACATTTCTTATCGGAATGAGTGAAATGCGTTTTTGCATCTTCAACTGTGAATAATTTTTAGACGAGTTGATAAAACTTCCAAAAGATTAGTGTGCTGAAGTCAGAAATGAAAGAGCTTTTAAATGCTGTAACACTTGACCCGTGTTCTCTATTTAAAATATAAGGGTTGTTATCACCACCCTTAAGGGGTTGATGTGACAAAGTTGAGTTTTATGTCAAAACATGCCCCCCTCAGTATTAAAATTGAAGTGTTTCAGCGTTAAAAAAAAATGGCCTGGACGCAAATCGGTCTTTTTCATTTTCAACGCGCCACATCACAATATGTGATCGTGTTTTATCTCCGCACCCAATCATCTGTGGAGTTGTTATTTTATGCATTTGTGTTAAATAAATCTTGTGCCTGAATTACAGTTAACAAGTGACAACTACTGTCATGCGGTTGCAATCACATAGTAAGTTGTTGAGACGTTTTAAACAAATCTAACACTGTCAACTGTGAAAAATGGTGATAACTTTTTATGGCTTCTTTTTCACTGATACCGCCCAAAAAAGACACTGAAATTTTTCTTGCTTGCTTTCTCGTTATCAAGTATGAAAAGCGATTAGTTATTACATATTGCTATTATTATTATTATTATTTAATAAAATATGTTGGGCAACCGTCCGAGGCTCTGACACACTCTGATGTCCACCCAACGTCATTACACCCGTGCCCTCGCCCCGCTCCAGCGGTGGTAAGAGAACACGGTGCCGGAAATGATTAATCCACATTCAAAGAACGGAGGAGACGTAAAGATCCAAGGACGACAGATTTCTGCATCCTGCAAGCTAGTGAATATGCAGCGGAGTGGCATGCGGGAATTTGCTCGAGTTCCCGCAGCAGTGTATTGGGTACACCCCCTAGACAGCCAATAATCAGAAAGACGAGTCGTATATTGTGTCCTGGACAAAGCTGCCTAAGCTCAAACATAAGGTTTCTATACTTGGTCCGTTTTTCCCTCTCCTTTATACTAACGTAAGCCTCAGCGGGAGCCGATAACTCTATAACAAACAGGATTTTATTTTGTTTGCCGAGAAGGATAATGTCAGGCCTATTAGCGGCTACTGGCCTGACAGTGCAGACCGGGAAATTCCAGTATATACGGCATCTCTCGTTCTCCACCGCGGACTCAATATCCCCCGGTTGGTGAGGCAGCACTGGTGTTTGGTCTATCCCATACGAATGTCGAAGATGGTAATATAACACTCGAAGGGCCGCATTATGCCAGCACACGTAATTGGCAGACGCCATCACCGGACATGCACTCAAGAGATGCATAACAGTCTCCGGCGATTGATGACAGATTCTACAGCTATCATCTGTCACGTCCACCCGCATCACGCGCTTACGGTAGACCAAGGTGTTTATAACACCATCTTGGCAGGCCACGATGAACTCTCCAGTCTCTGATCGGAGACCCGCTGATTTTAGAAAAGAAAATGTCAGCCTCGTTGGCAAGCCGTGTTCTTCTATATTTCCAAGGTAAAAAAGAACAGAACAAGGCTATACTCCAGACTGAATTTATTAAGTAAAAGCCCTATGCGTTTCGGCCCATATATCTGGCCATCTTCAGGGGCTTGCTGAAACATTACAAAAGGTGGTTGTGTCAGAAACAAAGTTTCTGGTAGGTCGGCAAGTATCACACGATACCAGCTGTTACAAAATTCTAAACAGTCTTACAAGCAAAGTCTAAAACACAAACTATAGTCAAAGCTAACATGCTCTACAACATGTACACTAATAAAATCAAAGCTAAAGGTTGAGAAATTAAAAACATCAAAATGTCCAGAGCTCAGTCGAGGTACCCCCAAGCAGCAAAATTAGCAATGCAAAAGCAGTAAAAGTTGCTAAAACAGGTAGAAACCCGTGTAAATTAAGATTTAAAAACTCTGGACGCAGCAAGTGCGTTATGGTAGTGAATTTTCATAAAAATGTTTTTATTGCAAATATGTGTGTTTTCTTTTTAAGAAAGTAGGCATCAATTTTGGTTACCAGTATAACCTATATAGTAAAACCAATGTGCCATGTTTCATAAAAATAACTTTATTGTGTGAAAATGTACCAAGATTTCCAAAAGTAGACTTAAAGTGTTCCCGAAAAACTCGTTTCTTGGTCAACCTTATAGGTTAATAGCAAATTGGGCTATTCAAATATGAAGCATTTGATCAAAGTTCGCTACCATAACGCACTTGCTGCATCCAGAATTTCTTTTCTTACAAACATGCATTATATTTCGATGGAAAATGCAATAACATAAGGCGTGTTTGATTAAAAAAAAAAGAAAATTTGTATCACCAATGACTTATGGGCCAACCTGTGATTGTAGAAATATTTTTTTAAGATGTAGCTCAAGACACCCTATTAGGGGGGTCTTCATTCCCAAACCGGGAAGGGAGGACTACACGCTGGCCAAGGCGTACAGGCTAATCAGCCTAACATCCTTCCTACTTAAGGCATTGGAAAAGTTAGTAGATAGGTTTATGTTGGGAGGGATCCTCAAGGATCATCCCTTCCACAAAGGTCAGCACGCGTACCAGCGGGGGAAATCGACGGAGACGGCGCTCCACGCTGTGACGCGGAAGGTGGAAAGGGCTCTACACTACGGGGAGAGCACATTAGCTGTGTTCTTCGATGTGGAGGGGGCCTTTGATAAGGCAAGGACGGATACGGTCTGTAACGCCCTACAGGAGAGGGGAACGCCGAGGTCCCTAATAAGCTGGGTGGCGAGCATGCTGGGGGACAGGAGAGTGTCGCTGACCTTGAGGGGCCGAGGGCTGGACGTTGGGGTGACGGGCGGCTGTCCCCAGGGGAGCTGCCTTTCGCCTCATCTATGGTGTCTGGTCATGGACGGCCTCTTGGAGCGGCTCTCTGAGAATGGCTTCTACGCACAGGCGTACGCTGATGATGGGCTGGTCTTAGTCACCGGCAAATTCCTCGGCGTCGTCTGTGAGTGCATGCAAGCTGCCTGTAGCATAATCGAAAGGTGGTGTGGTGAGCAGGGACTCTCCGTAAACCCGGCGAAGACGGAGATGATTCTATTTACCAAGAAGAGGAAGGTAGAGGGGTTCAGGGCGCCCGTGATGTTTGGAAAACCTTTAGCTTTAGTGCGGGAGGTCAAATATCTGGGGGTGATCCTGGACCCGAAACTAACATGGGGGTCGCAAATAGAACGAGTTGTGAGGAAGGGAGTAGCGACCCTCTGGCAGCTGCGTCGTGTGATAGGGAGGACCTGGGGAGTTAACCCCCGGATCCTTCATTGGATCTACACTGCGATCGTCAGGCCGAGAATCCTCTATGGGGCGTTGGTCTGGTGGTGTGGTGTGAACCAAACAACCAGCAGGAAGCTGGCCAAACTCCAAAGGCTGGCTATCCTGGGTATCACAGGCGCTATGAGGACGACACCCTCAGCCGCACTAGAGGTCCTGTTGATGCTGCCACCGCTTCCCATCTGTATCAGAAGGGAGGCTATGGCGTCGCATCTTAGGATCTGGGACTCAGGTAACTGGAGCGGAGAGGGAGCAGTAATAGGGCATGCAAGAGTCGCCAAGGAGGTGGAAAAGGAAATTCCGATTTCCGCCATAAAGGTGAGGGATGCCGAGGACGATATTAGGTTGACTAGGCCATACACCCTCAGGATCCCCAGTAGGGATCAGTGGAGGGAAAATGAGGTTACATTCCAGCCCGCAAGCCTGGTCTGTTTCACCGACGGATCGCGGCTGGAGGACCAGCAATCCTCCGGGGCAGGAATATACATCGAGGGCCTGGGGGTGCGCGAGAGCTATGCTCTTGGCGCATACACCACGGCATTCGAAACAGAGGCGTATGCTATCCTGTCTGTGGCCAATAGACAGGATGTGAAGATGAGTCCCGAGAAATGTGTGTGCATTTGCTCGGATAGCCAGGCGGTCCTCCGGGCAGTCTGCACGGCCAGAATCAGGTCACCCCTGGTTCAGGAGTGCGCTGACGCCCTCAGAGGGCTAGCCAGGACGAAGGAGGTGCAACTGGTGTGGGTTCCGGGACACTGTGGCGTGGCGGGGAATGAGGTGGCGAATAATCTCGCAAAGCTTGGTTCCCGGCGGCCGTTCTGTGGCCCGGAGCCTGCGATAGGCATAAGTAGGAAGACAGTCTCTGTCGTCTTAGACAGGTGGACCGAGGAAGCAATGGAGAGGCACTGGGGGTCGGTTGATGGCTGCAGGCAGGCGAGGGACTTCGTGGAGGGGCCGGACAGAGATAAAGCTGTCTGGCTACTCGGAAGGAGTCGACCTGCGCTTCGCCGCATCCTCGGGGTGCTGACAGGCCACTGCGCCCTTAGAAGACACCTCACATTGATAGGCGTAGAGAGGGATCCCATTTGCCAGGAATGTGGCGAGGATGAAGAAACGTCCTACCACTACCTGTGTGAATGCGAGGCTTTTGGGAGTCTTCGAGCAGAATTGTTCGGATCAAGGACTCTGCAGAGGAATCAGGTAAGTACCGTCCAATTGAAGACCGTCACGGCCTTCATCTCGAGGTCGAGGCGGTTTGGCGACGGAACCGAGGAAGAGTAGAGCATGGTTGCTGGGTTGCTGGGGTTGGCAAAAAGGGCCCATTGTGGCCTACTTGCTTGGCGTTGGCCTCCCCACCACTGCTACTACTACTAAGACACCCTATAATTAATATATACAATTTTTTTTCAAATCTTGTATAATAACGGATATATTGAGCTTTATTGATTTTTTACGAAAATTCGACAAAAATTATATACCATTAAACGATAAACTCTATAGCTAAGACTACTGCCAAGCATCAGGGACAGCGTCTATTTCAAATGAATTTTCTGGAAACATTTTAGTAAAATGAAGGACAATGACGGTTGAAACTAAGACTTCAGTGTTTGTAAAACATCCTTCTTGAGACATTTAATTTCCATAGCCCGTATTAGTTTCAAGTTATTTGCCAAAATGTTGCCGATTTTGACGTTTAAAGTCGCAACTTTGACGTTTTGAGGAAAACCCCAATTTATTTTTCTTTAAATGCCTATAACTTTTTTCTCTTTTGACATACAGAGCTAAGTTTTGGTAGGTAACTTGCATATAAGGACATAAACCCGCGTACCAAATTTGGTTGCCCTTACTTTGTTAATTCGGGAGATATAAATTTTTTTCGAAAGAAAACACAAAATTTTCCGGGAAAACCTGGGCAGATTTTCCTGGCTAACGAACTTATCCAAGCCATTTGCAAAAGGAATTTATTCACCAAATTTAATCAAAATCGGCCCATTATTTTTTGAGTTATCGGTGTGATACATATATATATATATAAATATATATATATATATATATATATATATATATATATATATATATATATATATATATATATATATATATATATATATATATATATATACATATAAAAATTCAAACTGACCCCGGATATGTGTTCTGGGGGGCCTAATTAGCGCTCATTTGAAGAAATTTTTTCAAAATTCAAAAGTCGAGATCTCCTCATTAGTGAATTTTTTTTAAGAAAATTCACTAAAAATGCACCGACAGACTACAACCTAAGGTCTCTAGACAAATAGATAAAGAAGCTGCAAAGGCGGGCTGCACAACCAGAGCCGAAATTTCAGAGGAAACACTGAGTTAAACCTATGATACCTACTAAAAGCAAAACCAAATTGGCCAAAAATATTTACGTTCTGTTTTTTAAATAACAGGAACTGGATTTTACAAGAAATTTATCATCGTGGCTATTTTCATCGACTGTCGCTTTTGTTTCTTTGCACTATATGGGTGAAGGCGGAATTAGAAGCATTAAAACCTCAAATCACAGCAATGGACAAACGGCGATACAAATAAAATTTCGCATTTGAAATGGAGGACAGTTAAAAGCCGAATATCTGAATAGAAGGGGAAGGGCAAACAACTACGACACAGTTACGACTTTTAGCTAAAAGTGACAAGTGACACCTGACATCTACTCAGCCGTGCCGAGCAGCACAGAACACGTAACATTTCCGGGCTCCTTGACTCCACAGAATACTTAGGTTTTTCACTGTAGATGGCACTAGTTAAGTATATTTCTATAAATTGGTGGAAAGTTAATTTCACTGGTATTAGAAGCATTTAGAACAGTGTTGTTGGAGTTGTAAGTGTATCTGTAGATTTCCATCTCTTCAAAGACAAACTGCTTAGTACCAAATCTGGATGGGTGAAGGATTTTAACATTGTTTTCCTTATCAAAGACATGACCAGTCTCTCTGAGGTGGCAACCAAAAGCTAAAGTGACGTTATCAGCATTGTTTCTGCTCCTGAGATGTTCTGAAATTATCGTGTTTAAGGCTCTCCCAGTTCTGCCAATGTACACAGTGTTGCAATCAGGATCTCCACAGCTAAGGCAATAAACTCCTGACTTCTTCAAGAGGGGGATGTCGTCTTTATTGTGCACTAATATCTTGTTCAGGGTGTTCTTAGATTTGTAAGGGAATTTTAAATTTTCTCTCTTCAAGACTTTTGTGATGGCATTGGTAATGGGTCCACAATATGTCAACGGAAAGTAGCAAGTGTTGTCAGCCTGAGATGCTGGGATGACTAAGCTGTCTTCTCTTAGAATTTGGCGACTCTTCTTCCTGATCAGTCTATCGACAATGCTGATAGGATAATCGTTGTTAGTGGCTAATTGCTTGATAATATTTAGCTCATTATGAAACTTTATCTGTGACATAGGGATTCTAAAAATCCACCATGATAGATTTCTTGTAAAGTCCAGTTCCTGTTATATAAAAAACAGAACGTAAATATTTTTGGCCAATTTGGTTTTGCTTTTAGTAGGTATCGTAGGTTTAACTCAGTGTTTTCTCTGAAAGTTCGGCTCTGGTTGTGCAGCCCGCCTTTGCAGCTTCTTTATCTATTTGTTTAGAGACCTTAGATTGTAGTGTGTATGGGTGCATTTTTTAAATCTTAATTTACACGGGTTTCTACCTGTTTTAGCAACTTTTACTGCTTTTGCATTGCTATTTTTGCTGCTTGGAGGTACCTCGACTGAGCTTTGGACATTTTGATGTTTTTAATTTTTCAACTTTTAGCTTTTAGCTTTGATTTTATTAGTGTAATTGTTGTAGAGCATGTTAGCTTTGACTACAGTTTGTGTTTTAGACTTTGCTTGTAAGACTGTTTAGAATTTTGTAACAGCTGGTATCGTGTGATACTCGCCGACCTACCAGAAACTTTGTTTCTGACACAACCACCTTTTGTAATGTTTCAGGAAGCCCCTGAAGATGGCTTACACACACACACACACACACACACACACACACACACACATATATATATATATATATATATATATATATATATATATATATATATATATATATATATATATATATATATATATATATATATATATATATATATATATATATATATAACTTTATTCAACGTCAAATTCTAGTGTCATTTTTGGTCTTAAATAAAATTGTTATTTTTGCAACAATATGGATATGTTAGGATGAATTGTAAATGGAAAAGTAGAATAAAGATATAAAGATTTGTTGTACATGAAGGTAACGGTTAGGGCATCAGATGGAACAAATTGGAAGCAAGAAGACATTTTATTTGGTATGTCAAAATTTTACGTGCGAAATTTGGATTCTTACTGACAAGCAATTTTGGATATGATATTATATATTAAATTACGTTACTGTACAGCACAAGTCTTTGACTTATTGTATTAGCGTACTGTATAATTTACACAAATAAACAAATAATAATAATATATATATATATATATATATATATATATATATATATATATATATATATATATATATAACATATAAAAATTGAAACTGACCCCGGATATGCTCATTTGAAGAAATTTTTGTAAAACTCAAAAGTTGAGATCTCCCCATTAGTGAATTTTTTTAAGAAAATTCACTAATAAAGTATAAAAAAGTTATCTGTTTTGGCTCACCCAGCATAAAATCTGGATTTTTGGAAATATGTTACAGTGAGACTCAAAACTAGAAAACATTTTAAAATTTATATGTGCTACAAAATATCATAGTTTTTATTTTTTTATCAATAACGATTTCGATGTAAAAATATCCATTGCTTTTAAAGTACCCTGAATAATATAACAAAACCTTAATGTGGGCAGAGAAAAAATCAAGTGGATCCTCATGTGGTTCCATTTAAAAATTTATGTTTGGTTCGCCCTGAAAATATGAAACACTATGTATAGTTAAAAATAACTTACAGATATGGAGCTTAAGACAATCTATAGTTTTTGTAAATAACTTGTTTTATGTGTTGCGTTAAGTAATGCACCACCCTCTAGGTAAACTTAGCACTGACAATTACTAGGGAAAACAAATAAGCTTCAATCTCTGGATATAGCTGTTGGTTTTCGTTGATTTATACAATTTCGGGACTCCGCAATTAAGCCTGATCTTAATTATTTCGTTGAGTCCCCACAGGAAGCTCTACCTTTTTTGACCGGCACGATTGTTTTGTTTCGTAAGAAGCTTTATCTGAAGCATTTTTCATTATCACATTCTGCAATTTCCCTTGTTTTCTTTTTCCGGCTTTTCCACAAAAGCGTCTCGCCGAGAGAAGTTTTCCCTGTTGGGATATCCGGGAAAATTATTTATCAGTTATCTTCTTAGCTTTCTTATCCTCCGCCATGAACAGTTATTGCAGCCGTGGGAAAGTATTAAATTTTTTAGCTGGAAACGTGAGGGTATTGAGCGTAATTGAATTTTCTATTTTTGTGTATCATATTTAATAAATTTTACGTTACATGGGTCTAAGATATTATCTGCGAGATCAAATACCGCTCAGCATATAAAATGTTTTAGGTATTTGCTTGCTATTTTCCCATAGCTAATTGCGAAATTCTTGAAATACCATCCAACAAATTTTATACAAATTTCGTTTAATCAATTTTTATGCGTAGCAGCTTTAATTAGATAATAAGGACACTCTAATAAATACGGTAGTAGATCTGCATCCATGCCAGTTATTTTATATAATAAAAAAGTCTACACGCAGCAAGTGCGTTATGGAAGTGAATTTTCATAAAAATGTTTTTAATTATAAATATATCGCTCTAATCCTAGCAGGCATCAATTTGGTTACCGGTATAACCTATATAGTAGGAACAATATACCATGATTTATCAAAATAATTATTTGAAAATGTAGAAAAATTTTCCGAAAATAAACTTTAAATGTTTCCGAGAAAACTGATCTCCTAGCCGATGAACCTTAGGTTAATAGCAAATTGAGTTATTAAAATTTGAAACATTTAATGAAAATTCGCAACCAAAACGCCATTGCTGCGTTCATACAAAAATTTTCCGAAAATAAAGTTAAATGTTGGTTGCCTAACCAACAAAACTTACGTTAATAGCAAATTGAGTTATTAAAATTTGTAGGATTTAATGAAAATTTGCTACCAAAACGCACTTACTTCGTCCAGATTTTTTTCTTACAAACGTGCAATCATATTTCGATAAAAAATGTTAAAATGCAGTAACGAATTTGTTCTACGAAAATTAGCTAAAAATTATAGACCGTTAAACCATAAACTTTACTAACCTACAGCGGAAGCATCAACTTAACTAAACCGACAGCCAAAGCATCAGAGAAAGGGTCTATTTGAAATAAATTTTCTGTACATATTTTAGTAAAATGAAGGGCAATGAGGGTTGAATCGGAAACTTAGGGGTTCGCAGAACACTCTTCTTGCAAGATTTTCTTTTCACAATCCGTACTTGTTTCACGTTCTTTGCCTAAACATTGCCAATTTTGACGTTTTAAATTGCGAGTTCGACTTTTTGAGGAAAACTCCAAAATTTGTTTCTTTAGCTGCCCGTAACTTTTTTATTCTTAAATTTAGAGACCTACGTTTTAGTACATGGTTCACTCTTTATAATACAAATATGCGTACCGAATTTGGTTGCCCTCACTTTGTTATTTCCGGAGATATGAATTTTTCTAAAAGAAAAACGCAAAATTTTCCGAGAAAATCTGGTCCGATTTTCCTGGCTAACAAACTTATCCAAGCCAATTGCACTCACCAAATTTGATACATGGTTCACTCTTTATAATACAAATACGCGTACCAAATTTGGTTGCCCTCACTTTGTTTCCGGATATATGAATTTTTTTAGAAAAAAAAAAACACAAAATTTTCCGGGAAAACCTGGTCCAATTCTCCTGGCTAACGAACTTATCCAAGCCAATTGCACTCACCAAATTTTATCAAGATCGGTGTATTATTTTTTGAGTTATCGGTACGAAATATATATATATATATATATATATATATATATATATATATATATATATATATATATATATATATAAACATACACGGATCTACCCATTAATGACTTTTTTTAAGAAAATTCCCTAAAAAAGAAAATTTGAATCACCAACGACTTATGGGCCAGCCTATAACTGTAGAAATATTTTGATGTAGCTCAAGACACCCTATAAATTAATGTGGACAATTTTTTTTCGTATCTTGCACAATAACGGATATATTGAGCTTTAAAGATTTTTTATGAAAATTCGACAAAAATGATATACCATTAACCAATAAACTCTATAGCCAACACTACTGTCACAGTAGCAGAGTAAGAGTCTATTTGAAATGAATTTTCTGGGAATATTTTAGTAAAATGAAGGACAATGATGATTGAAACTAAGACTTCAGGCTTTGTAAATCATTCTTCTTGAGACATTTTCCTCCCATAGCTTATATTAGTTTCAGGTTCATTGCCTAAATATTACCAATTTTGACGTTTTAAATCGCGACTTTGACGTTTTGAGGAAAACCCAAATTTAATTTTTTTTAAATGCCTGTAACTTTTTTGTCCTTTAACCTACAGAGCTAGATTTTGGTAGGCAACTTACCTATAATGATATAAACCAGCGTTTTGGTTGCCCTTACTTTGTTAATTCCGGATAATTTTTTTTCGAAAGAAAACAAAAATTTTCCGGGAAAACCTCGGCGGATTTTCCTGGATAACAAACTTATCCAAGCCACTTACGAAAGTAAGGTACTCACCAAGTTTTATCAAAATCGGTACATTATTTTTTTTAGTTATAGGTGTGACACACACACACACACACACACACACATATATATATATATATATATATATATATATATATATATATATATATATATATATATATATATATATATTTATATATATATTGTCACAACGAACACTCTGGAATAACATTTCTGGAATAGACCAGAGGTGACAGGTGTAGAATAGTTTAGAATAGTGTGGAACGTCTAGAATCTCTATAGACAAGTATAAATAGACGAGCGGTGCACAGAATAAGTTAGTTCAGTATCGAATAAGGTGGTGTAAAAAAGTGATCATAGAGTATAGAGCGAATTAACAGTAAGTGGTATGGTATAGGAAGCGATCATAGAAGGCGATAGTGGAACATAATTCTATGGACATTTAATAATAGAGAAGAGATATATTTTAGTTGACACTGGTGTTGGAAAATAGTTGGTAATAATAAATTAGTAGTTTGGAAAGCTGTGTTTTGTTAGTAAACAAATCCAGAACCCCGTAGAACGTAACAATATATATATATATATATATATATATATATATATATATATATATATATATATATATATATATATATATATATATATATAAACATATAAAGTCTAAAACCCACCTCGGATTTGGGTTCCAGGGGACCTAATTAGTGCTCATTTGAAGAACTTTTTTCAAAATTCAACAGTCGGAATCTTCTCATTAGTGAATTTTTTTTTAATTACTAAAATATTTCCAGAAAAATTTGTCGATTGAAAAGTGCAACATTTAACGCGTTATAACTTTGAAAATATTGATTAAAAAAATTTTTTTTTAGCAAAAGTTGTAGAAAATTTGTCGATTGAAAAGTTAAGTTATAATCATTTTATTTTTTAAACAATTATTAACATAGATATAGGTAAAAAAGTCAATAAATGAATGCTTATAGTCGTATAAGTTGTAAACGGTGAGTGATACAAAAAAAATATTTTACAAAAAAGATGAGAAGTACAATTATCTACAATAAAGGTCATTACCATTTTGGGCCTAAAGTGCATGGTTACAGAGATATAGGTCGAAACGGTTTTTCTCAAAATGGCGGCACTTCCGCTCTCCTAATTTGTAAGGATTTTGTGTTTTTACATTCAGTACGTAATTATGAACCTATATATCAAAAAAAAACTCCTGTAGTTTAGTGCATTATGGACAAGAGTAACGGGCTCCTCTACTGCCTGTACTATATTGGCATAAAAGTGATTCTGAATTTGTCTTCTGCTTCAAATCATATTCACGTTTCGCCATTCTTTGGAAACCCATCATGAAATGTCTTTGATAGACTTAGCACGTTATAATTCGAACAATTATATATTGCACACACCCAACCACTAACATTCATTGTAAAAGACACAGCTCAAACTTAATTACACAGTTAAACACCAGCAATTGCTAGTGTTACACGTTCTCGAACGACGTAACATCAGCACTATCCGCTGGGGGCGCTGATATTCTTGAAACACGAAATCAGCCGGAGTGTCCTGTATTGTCATTATATAGTATTTGCTAGAACCAAAAGAACTGGCCCCAGCGACCATAGATAAAATATGTCCTATAAAATTTTTTCCTATAATGCTTCATTAAAAAGATACAGGGTGTTGAAGTTGAATTTGAAAAAATATAATTTCCCAATTTTTTTAAAAGTAGCACATATATTTTGCTGAAACTTCGCATGTGTAGGCTGTTATGTAAGGCGCGTATTCTACCATAACAATTGAATCGGCTAATCCAGCAGAGGCGCGCGTACCCACATGTCATTGGTTATCCCTCAAGGAAAAAACGGGTAAGCCAATGATTTATTTTTTATTTTTTATTTTTTGAATCTTACTTTCATTCGTGAACAAAATAACTCGCTTGATAATTTTTTGTACGACGCATATTTTACGAGTAAGCAATGAACCAGGTAAGTGTTTTAGAGCACAGTTCATGATTTTTAACCAGTCGTTGTTTGGTAGAAAATCGCAATGATACACTTTTATCAGGCTTATAGTAATTTATTTATTACAATAAATATTCAAAAATGCCTCCATTGGCCTGAATACACGCACGACATCTTTTTAACATGGAAAATTTAATGTCTCGAGGATTCATTGTTGCTTGAATATGACGAACTGCATTATTTATCAGTTGTTGTAGCTACTCTGGTGTATTTATTTGTTCACTGTAGACCAGTCGCTTAAAATCACCCCAAAGATAGTAGTCAAGTGGGTTTAAGTCCGGTGATCTTGCAGTTCTGCCAATCCATCTTTCATTATAATGTTCATGTAGCCATGTAACAACGTTTCGACTATGATGCGCTGGTGCACCGTCATGCTAGTACCACATTATACATCTTGTTGCTAGTGGAATGTCATCTAGAATGTTTTCTACACGGTTTTCTAGGAGCGCTAAGTATGAAGATCTATTTAAACGTTGTGGCAGGACTTCCATGAACAGTGAGCCGTTAAAAATACCACACCATAGATTAATGGAAAATATATGTTGAAATGTGCGAGTCCTTGTTGCATGTGGATTTTTCAATGACCATACATGCTCATTATGTGAATTATAAATACAATTTCTTGTAAATGTTGATTCGTCAGACCAAAAGATTAGATTAGGGAATAAGATATTGTGATTGTTCATTTCCAACATCCATTCACAAAAGACTCGTCGATGCACATTATCTCCAGGTAGAAGGCAATGAACATTCTGTTGATGATATGAATGTAAGGCTTCTCGATGTAAAGTTCTCCAAACAAAGCTTTGAGAATATTGTAACTGCGTAGCAATCCTCCGAGTACTTGTAGAAGGTTGATCCATCACTGCATCCTCCACTCGTCTTCAAGTTGATGTTGTCTTCTACCATTAGCTCTAGCGTCAGGACGTTGTCCAATACCGCACTGCCGAAGTCTTGAAAACGATCGAGAAAAAACCCTTGGTGTAGGTTGACGGCGAGTGGGAAACCTACGTTGATATTCCCGACAAGCAGCTAGAGCATTTCCATCAGCATATCCGTAGATAAAAAATATATCTGCATACTTTTCTGAGGTGTACTCCATTATAAGAAGTAAAAGAGTAGAAAATTTTGCAATTTTATAAAGTTTACCACTTACACCTATTCAAAATAATAACTTGTTAACCTAAACGTCAAGTGACACTTAATGACAACTTTGGCAAACCAGACTACTACTTACTAAAATACAACAAAGATGATCGTCGTACAAGAAATTATCAAGACATTAAATTTTCCATATTAAAAAGATGTCGTGCGTGTATTCAGGCCAATGGAGGCATAAAAGTGTATCACTGCGATTTTCTACTAAACAACGACTGGTTAAAAATCATGAACTGTGCTCTAAAACACTTACCTGATTCATTGCTTACTCGTAAAATAAGCGTCGTACAGAAAATTATCAAGAGAGTCATTTTGTTCACGAATGAAAGCAAGATTCAAAAAATAAAAAATGAAAAAACATCATTGGCTTACCGCTTTTTTCCTTGAGGGATAACCAATGACATATGGGTACGGGCGCCTCTGCTGGATTAGCCGATTCAATTGTTATGGTAGAATACGCGCCTTACATAGCAGCCTACACATGCGAAGTTTCAGCAAAATATATGTGCTACTTTTTAAAAAATTAAGAAATTTTATTTTTTGAAATTCAACTTCAACACCCTGTATCTTTTTAATGAAGCATTATAGGAAAAATTTTTATAGGACATACCCTCTCTAAAATTATTCAAAGAACATGGGGGTTTCATTTTTGGTCACCACTTATGAATCACCCTGTATACAAAGTTATTGAATTTATCAATTTTCTTACATAATATAATCTAAATGTGTTTACATCACTGCTTAAGCAGATTTCAAATTCGGCCCAAGCCCAGGGCATTAATTTTCATAATATTCAAACCTATTTATATATGGCGCGTCTATTAATAAATAATCAGATAATCGAGCATGCTATTGATGCCTAATAATTCTGGCCACAATGTCTGTAATTATTTTCGATAATGTACGGGGTAGCTATCTGTTTTGAACACATTGCATGGACACATAACAATCTATATCGACGTCCCGTAGTCAAATATTGTACCAGCATGATTGCTTGTTTACATTGGAACTGTAATATTGGCCACGTGTTGCCAGTGGCTCACTTTGTGCCCAGCCAAATTAGACTCTCTGGATGAAACTAAACATCATCCTGTCAGTTACAACCGAAACCACTACCAAACAATCGAGATTCTGATTTATAAACACGACGTTTATGTTTTGATCAATCATAAAACGAGTTGTGCAAATAAACATGCAGCAAAACAGATAAACGTACTTGCAAATTTTTTACTCCCAAATCATCCATAGGTGTGGATGTATGGCATCGGAGATAAAAATAAAAAGAAAAAATCTCTGGACGCAGCAAGTGCGTTATGGTAGTGAATTTTCATAAAAATGTTTTTAATAACAAATATGTGTTTTTTTAAGAAAGCAGGCATCAAATTTGGTTACCAGTATGACCTATATAGTAGAAGGATTGTGCCATGTCTCATCAAAACAATTTTATTGTTTGAAAATGTACAAAAATTTCCGAAAGTAAACTTAAAGTGTTCCCGAAAAAACACGTTTCTTGGTCAACCTTATAGGTTAATAGCAATTTAAGCTGTTCAAATATGAAACATTTGATCAAAATTCGCTACCATAACGCACTTGCTGCGTCCAAAATTTCTTTTTTTACAAACATGCATCATATTTCGATGGAAAATGCAAAAATGCAATAACATAAGGCGTGTTTGATTTAAAAAAAAGGAAATTTGTATCACCAACGACTTATGGGCCATCCTGTGATTGTAGAAATATTATTTTAAGATGTAGCTCAAGACACTCTATAATTAATATATACAATTTGTTTTCATATCTTATATAATAACGGATATATTGAGCTTAATTGATTTTTTACGAAAATTCGACAAAAATTATATACCATTAAATGATAAACTCTATAGCTAAGGCTACTGCCAAGCATCAGAGAAAGGGTCTATTTTAAATGAATTTTCTGCAAATATTTTAGTAAAATGAAGGACAATGACGGTTGAAACTAAGACTTTAGGGTTTGTAAAACATCCTTCTTGAAACATTTTCTTTCCATAGCCCGTATAAGATTCAAGTTATTTGCCTAAATGTTGCCAATTTTGACATTTTAAATCGCCACTTTGACGTTTTGAGGAAAACCACAATTTATTTTTCTTTAAATGCCTATAACTTTTTTCCTTTTGCCCTAAATAGCTAAATTTTTTGAAAGAAAACACAAACTTTTCCTGGAAAACCTAGGCAGATTTTCCTGGCTAACGAACTCATCCAAGCCATTTGGAAAAGGAATTTTTTCACCAAATTTAATCATAATCGGCCTATTATTTTTTGAGTTATCGGTGTGATACATACACACATATATATATATATATATATATATATATATATATATATATAAACATATAAAAATTGAAACTGACCCCGGATATGTTTTCTGGGGGGCCTAATTAGCGCTCATTTGAAGAAATTTTTTCAAAGCTCAAAAGTCGGGATCTCCTCATTAGTGAATTTTTTTTAAGAAAATTCACTAAAAAGAAAAATTCGCTTAAACGCAGTAAAAAGTGCCAAAGAATGTAAAAAACATAATTTGGAGACCGATTTTTTTGTCAGTCGGCCGCATGTATGTCTGTCTGTTTTTAGCCATGATAACTTTAGAACGAATTGATATATCGTCTTCAAATTTGGTATATAGTTAGCACTCGACAAACGAAGAGTGTGGATTGTTTTTGGGTAAAATCGCTCCACAAGGTAGGCAACGAATGGGGGGGGGTGATTTGAGGAAAATTGATATTTTTTCGTTAAAACTCAGGTACTAAGCGTTAAAACCTAATTGAATGCTATTTTATATAGGGTGGCGCATTGAAAATGAAACAGACATGGGGGGGGGGGTGATTTGAGGAAAATTGATATTTTTTCGTTAAAACTCGGGTACTAAGCGTTAAAACCTAATTGAATGCTATTTTATATAGGGTGGCGCATTGAAAATGAAACAGACCGATTTGCGTCGAAGGAATTTTTTTAAAAAAACGCTGAAACACGTCAATTTTAATATTAAGGGGGACATGTTTTGACATAAAACTCAACTTTGTCACATCAACCTCTTAAGGGTGGTGATAACAACCCTTATATTTCAAATAGGGAACATGGGTGGAGTGTTACATCATTTGAAAGCTCTTTCTTTTCTGAATTCAGCACACAAAGTTTTCTGGAAGTTTTATAAATTCGTTTAAAAATTATTCACAGTTGGAATTGCAAGAACGTATTTCATTCATTGTGATAAGAAATTCACTAATTAGTCCAATTTTCGTTAAAAAAAAACTAGAAAACAAAACTGAACGTTCAAAAATGTTTATTCAGTTAAGTAAGTGTTCAAATTGTTGACCACCAGCTTCCATACAAAAGTACAAATTTTGTTCAAAACGAGCTCTGACATTCTGGAACATTTGTGGAGTTATTAGACGGCATTCTTCAACAATGCGTCGTCGTAATTCTTCCAGAGACTCCGGTTCTCTTGCGTAAGTTCTACGCTTTAAATGGCCCCATAGAAAGAAGTCTAAAGGAGTTAAATCCGGTGATCTAGGTCGCCACTCACTATATAGTAGGAACAATGTACCATATTTTACCAACATAACTTGTTTGAAAATGTACAAAAGTTTTCCGAAAATAAACTTAAAACATTTCCGAGAAAACTCGTTTCCTAGCTGACGAGCCTTAGGTTAATAGCAAACTGCGTTATTGAGTTTTGAAGCGTTTAATGAAAATTCGTTACTAAAATGCACTTACTGCGTCTCGATTTTTTTACAAACATGCATCATATTTCGATGAAAAATACAAAAATGCAATAAGGAATGTAAAAAAAATGCAGGTATCACCAACGACTTATGGGCCATCCTGTGGTTGTCAAAATAATTTTATAAGATGCAGCTCAAAACATAGGTAACGTATACAATTTTTTCTCGTATCTTGCATAATAACAATTATATTGAGCTTTACCCTAGAAATACCCTAAATACCCTAGAAATACCTTGTATATATGTAAACAGAAACGAAACCTGGATATATATATATATATATATATATATATATATATATATATATATATATATATATATATATACAGGTGTCTCAAAACTCGTAAATAAAACGTTACACTAAGATAGGCAAGCTGAAGCCCTTTCAGAAAAACCCTATATGATCTTATCAAAAAGCTTACTGTTTTCAATATACTGACAATTTTATGAAAAAAAAATGAAAACTGTAAAATTTTAAGGTATTTTGCCAGAAAAAACATTTACGGAATGTGAGTTTTGCGCATGTTAATCCTCAATAATGGCGTTATCAAATCAATTTGAAATATTTTGTGTTATTATTTAGAAAATTTGAAGAAAAAAATTAAAAACCGGACTTGTCTCCCCCAATTTTTTTTATTTGAAATAAACCTCCGTACTTATTATAACAATTTTATGGTTTATATATGACGTTTGCATTTTCGTTACACCAGAAATATTATGATTATTAACATTCACTTCTGGACTGTCCCTCAAGCGACCAACTTTAAAACGCTGTGATTAAACCAGTCAATATTCCCTCAATTTATTTACTACCTATCTAAAAATGGTTAAGCTGTCTTATTTTGGAACTGATTTTCACAATTAATTTAACACAGATTGGTCGGTAATGACAGAACTAACTGAACATGTTTATAGTTTGTTACGTTTAGCAAATTCCAGATGCGATCCATAATTTATTTTTGTTATCAGTTAAATTTTTTTTTAATAAAAAAAGAAAATTTGAAGACAAAAATTAAAAACCGGACTTGTATTCCCCAATTTTTTTTATTTTAAATAAACCTCCGTACTCAAACAATTTTTTAGTAACATTTTCTGGCTCATAATTTCAAAAACTTCCTTGTTTTATTTAGATTCTAAAATGGTTTAAAACAAGTAAATTTGGAAGTGAAATCAGGTCGCCAATAAATAAAAATTAACAGATTGTGACATTTACAAAAATCATTTTATTCAGAACAGATGCTCAAATTGACGACGATTCTGTCTTATACATAAACGACATCGTCTTAGGAACGACCCTCTTAGCCTTCTTAGGCTGCTTCGTGAAATTATATATATATATATATATATATATATATATATATATATATATATATATATATATATATATATATATATATAAACACAGGTCTCCTCATCAGTGAGTTTTTCGTTTTACGAAAAATTAGCCAGAAATCGAGATTCGGCTAACTTCCGTTATTAATAAATAGTGATTTTATATAAGCCATAAGGATTGCAAGCTATTGTGATAGATGTAAGCAGATATGAATGAAATTTTTCAACTTAAATAGAAATTGTAGATAAACAATGTACTTAACTATAGATCAGCTAAATGAGACATGTTCGGAATTTAAAATACGGATCAACGAGAGGGAAACAAAAATAATGGTATTGCAGAGGAGACAGAATGTACCTATACCCTTAATTACAAATAATAATATATTACAACAGGTCAACCATTATAAATACTTGGGATGCTGGATAGACAGCCAATTAAACCCAGAAAAAGAAATAAATTACAGAATTGCACCAGCCAAAAGCAACTTTACAAAAATACGAAGCCTTCTTTCCGATTCGCATCTCGACATAAACCTAAGGTTAAGGTTAGCAAAATGCTACATATAGTCAGTCCTTCTGTATGGAGTAGAGACATGGACCTGAAAAATAACGAGCATGAATAAACTGGAAGCTTTCGAGATGTAGGTCTATCCGCGCATACTAAAAATACCATGGACAGCAAGAGTGCGAAATGAAGAGGTCTTACGCAGACTGAACGGAGACAGAGTGCTCCTCCAGTTTATCAAGCGGAGGAAGACAGCATATCTGGGCCACTTATTGCGCAATCCCAAATATTATATCCCCCAGCTCATAATTAAAGGTAAACTAGAGGGGAAAAGAAGTGTAGACAGAAAGAAACTGTCATGGCTGAGAAACATAAGATATTGGACAGGTCTGGGCTTTGAGGACTTGATGAGAGCGGCGGAGTGGAGATGGCACCCAAAGAAGAAGGAGAAAGAATAGTGCGCATGTTTCATACGTTTTGAACAAGATCCAATTATGTTTAAAACGCATCAATAATTTTGTCACTTTTGAGCCTGAAATTGTTATTTTCAGCAGACATTTTGTCATTGTTGATATTGAAAAAAACAGTTTGATTAGGTTGCCTAAGACGAAATCATTCAGGCAATTAATAAGGAAAAATAACTGCTACGTTTATAATTTGGCAGATACTTTACTTTTCTAAATATAAATTAACTTTCCTTCTGGAAACCTTTTGTATAACTTTAATGAAATGTGTAATACAAGTTTCTTTTAAAGAGACTTGCACTATCTATAGATATAGCAAAATTTAATTCTTTAACTTCATATAAAATTGAGTTTTGGGGATTTTTCTCAAAAGAAGTTAGAACACAAGATTTTTTTGATAATAGTGAGATATCGATGGTAACACTTTTAAAGTAATTCTTCAAATGTGCGCATACTAGGACCTCTAAAATAGATCTTAAAGGTCTATGTAAGTTTAAAGTATTGACTTTACTAATATGCCGTATAATAATAGTGTTCAATTCGCTACTATAACGCACTTGCTGTGTCCCGAATTTTTCGAAATTCAAGTTCCTACCTCCTAACTAGTGATTTTTTTCTACGAAAATTCACTAAGAATGAACTCTTTACAGTTACATTAAAATTACTTTGATGCTTTGTATGTAACGGCATTGACATTACCGTTACTTTAACGCACTTATTTGGTCTGGAAGGTCTTTAACTGAACGTTTTAGAACTTAGAACTGAAATGATTTATACCTAATGCTATTATAACAACGTATTTGATTAGCGACACGTAGAAATGCTGCAAAAGAAAACAGATTATCTTATTTCTATATTTGTATTGTCCAAACTGTTGTGTGTAAAGACCAACGTGAGTGAGGAGACAACTGGAACACACCTAGGTGACCACTCACGCACTCCACACGCCCTGAAGGGCTTTCAGTGCCTGTGACTGGTGAATGCCAAGGGACAGCCAGAGTGATATGTTTCAAGGATGATTGTGTGATGAATGGCAGCCTCTGTCAACGATTGATTATTCAACACAACTGTTGCTTCACTACCAATCTCCATGCCATAATACTATTTCATATGCTACCTCTATACAAGCATTTCTATGCAGGTTATGCCATTAACATTTGTGTTTGCAAAACAAATAATGCCTTTGAATAGGCTCCAGCAGCTGAATTGACCTCATATAGTTATAACAGCGTGTCTCAGCTTGTACCCGACGTACCGTTCTGGTTGATTGGTGCCATAGAGCTGATCGGAAAATCTTCACGTACACATAAATAAGTCTCTTGGTCCCGCGTATTTAATGTACATAGCAGAGTTGCCAGATTGAGAGATTTATCACAAATTGGGCTATCTTTTATCTTTTGTGGCGAGTTTTCTTTCAAAGAAAGCGCCGAATCGCAAATTGGGCTACTTTTGTTATCTAAAAATCGCCAATTGGCCGATCTTGAAGAAACGAACTCTGTTGTAAAACTATTCAGTTTCGCCAAAGTTTAATTTACTCAGAAATAACATAGACGATGCGAAAGGCTGTCATGACCTTAGCCGTCACTAGGCGGCTATATGGAAAAACGTGGGGACTAAGACCTAGTATGGCCCACTGGCTGTACACAAGGGTGGTCAGACCATCGTTAACATACGCGGCACTGGTCTGGTGGCCTAAGGTGACACAATCCAGTGCCAAACAAAAACTAGGCAAGATCCACAGGATGGCTTGCCTATGTATCACAGGGGCCATGTCTTCAACCCCAACAGCCGCCATGGAGATGTTGCTGGATCTGACCCCCCTACACTTAGTTATTATGGGGGAGGCCAGGCTAGGACTATACAGACTAGCCTGCAATGGTAGACTGAATATTAAGCCAGGCTTCAGGGACCACTGCAAAATTAAGGAGACCGTGAAGGGGCTCATGCTTGAAATGAGGTCAGACTTTGCGAGCCCGCGAATCTGCAGGGAAAACAACTTTACAGTGGAAATCCTCGACCGCGAGGCACAGCGGGTGGAGACGCCGGGCATACCACGGGCGGCCCTTAAGGCACTAAGTAGCCCACGGGTAAATTCCTGGCTGGTGAGTGAGTGCCGAGACGAGACGAGCGACCTGGCTGGGCAGAATGAGGTGACCCTCACCTGGGTGCCGGGTCACTCGGGGGTCAAAGGCAATGAAGAAGCTGACAGTCTCGCGAATAGAGGGTCAGCAGAACCATTTATGGGACCAGAACCGGCTCTGGGTGTGACAAAGAGCACTGCCAGGGGAGTCATTAAGTCCTGGGTCAGAAACCAACACAAGGTGTACTGGGCGGACTGTCCAGGGTTCAGACATGGGAAGTCAATAATTGACGGACCCAGTTCAAAGAGAGCTGTGGAGCTGGTTAATCTTAGCAGAGGACAACTCAGAAACACAACAGGTTTCTTGACGGGACACATGGCCGTCAAGAAACACCTGCATAAAATGGGGCGGTTCGAAGGGGACCACGCATGCAGACTCTGCGGCGAGGGGGAGGAATCAACCCAGCACATCTTGTGCGAGTGTAAAGCTCTGGACAGCAAAAGACAACTGATCTACGGTCAGTCTAGAACGGAGACATACCAATATAAAACTTCACCCTACCAATCGCTGTGCAGACTAGTCCAAGGCACAGTGATTTTGGAATGGGTGGAGTAAGACTAAGGGTATGCACAATCAACCAAAGGTTGCAGTGCTATAGGGGCGGGAAGGCCGTGGACGAGCCCTGAGGGAAAAAACATAGACGAACATTCTTTTACCCATGAGAAGCAAAGACATTTCGACATCCGTGACAAACCAAAAGTACCAAGCATGTTTGGATAGAGAAAAGATGATAGGTGACAGGTGACAGGGGCAAAATGTTGTTTATGTTTTATATTATATTACAGAATATTTTATGTTTTGTGCCGCCACCTAGTTGCGGAACCAAGTAGTATGTTGTCACGCCAGCTCCAAATAACACAAAGTGTTAAAAAAATAGAGACTGTATACAACTAACTAACAATTTAACTAACAATTTAGTAAATTGTTAGCCCTGCTCCATTTCTACCCTAATATAAGGACAAAGTATATAGGGCTAATGAGAGCGAAACCGGTTTACGGTTCTAATTGTTGCGAGAGTGCATCTAGCCTTACATTTTATGTTTCGTTATATAGAGAAAATATTTTATTTGTGCATTATGATAACCCTGCTGTTGAGTGTATGTTTTGAGATTTTATAAATAGATTCTTGTTTTGGTTCCTTATTCTTTTTAAATTTAATGACTAAAGGTAAACCGTTATTTACATGTGATTTTGATGCACTATAGATTTTTTTCTTCTTTAACGTCAATCTATTTCAGCAACTATGGCCAATCACCGACGCCAGGGAGCAGTTTTACCTCACTATCTTGGAAATTTTGCTGAACCTTTCTGTAGGGAGACAGGGATCTTTAACCTGGCCAACATTGTATGGTACACAAGACCGACGGATTTACGCCCCCCCGGAAATGCGGAACGTGCAGACATTTAAATACATTGCCACAACCTCTCGGTTCATGTTAATTTTATAGTGTGTACTGAAGAAGTGAAAGGGGAACCTTGGGAATCGAACCCAGTGCGCTTGGGGTCCAGGGACACACGTTCTAATCGCTAGACCATTGAGGCTCTATGCACTATACATCATTATATTAAAGCTTCTAGTCAACCTAAAAGAAAGCTTTTATATAAAAAAAATTCCCACCGAAAAAATCAGTTTCGACGATTTGACAATTGACAAATCTTACAGATTTTGGGCGATTTCCCATGGATGGAAAGTTGGCGATTTTGGGCAATCTCGTTCAGCAAAACGGCGATATTTACTTTTAAAAACCTGGCAACACTGGTACATAGTAGGCCAAATTGCTTACTTTTAAATGAAAACTCCTATTTCTAACCGAGATAGGCGAACACTGATTTCGGTATCTGAGGCATAATTTTTACGACAAACTTAATGTTGAAAGCTGCATATTAATATCTATCACCGTGTCAGAGATGCGTTTTTGGTGAATTTAAAACGACTGCTGATAGATAGAGTTTGGTATGTCACATGCTCGCTGGCACTATTCTTACCTTTTGTTCTCTTGGCCTTGCCGAGTTAATTGCATTTAAATTTTTTTACACATTACATACTTTTTAAACAATTTCTTAGTAGCGATGCATCGTTATTTAACAATCTGTTATTTTAAACGGTTGAAGAGTCGTTACGGTAACCACCTGTTATGGATATAAAAATAACAGGTCAAAATAACGCTTTGCACTTCACTAGAATTCGGACTCGTATTTGTTTCTGTTCCACTGCAACTAGCTTCGAGCTTCGATGAATAAACATCGGTTTTCATCGGCAGCTGTTAAATTTAACGGGATTAATGGACATGAGACTGGGAATGCTAAATATGTATGGGTATGCTATGCAGTATAGAGCGGACTTTACTTCATAACATAATACTTAACACTTTATACTAGTGTGCTCGCTTGCGCTCACAGCTTTGGAAACGTTGGATCGTCGGTAAGTGTACTGATAAATATGACCGGTGAACCGAAAATCGAAAATGTAACTAGAGGTCCTTCTAAGAAAGAATAAAAGCATAATGCAATAACAAACAATATGTACAGAATCAAGGCAAATTTCTTTACCGAAATTTTATGAGAGCTGCAGTATGTTGCAGTTCTTAGAATCACTTCCTTTGTAGTGTAGTAGTGTATAAAGCATTTATTTGTCGATGATAGTGCCGCCTTGCAATAAAAGTTCTAACGTCCCAAGACGTGATAATTCTTGCTGTGGCATTGAAATTTAGGTAAAGACCCCTAATAAAACAAATTTGTGAGAAATGACTAGTTTATAATTTCTAAAACATCTAAGTAAGCGAATACTTATAAAAGATTACTTTCTAATTTCTAAAGTTTCACTTCAGAGTGGCAACAGATTTACGACACGCTTATTATGATTTCTTAGTTTTCTTAGTTCTTGGTTGATATCGACAGAATTTGAGATTTATACACTACGTAAAATAACGGGGTAAAAATACAATGCAGCCAGTTTCCGGTTTTGCGGAAACTCCATCAACTTTCATTAATTTTTTATCAAATTATTATTAGTGATGAATACACAAAAAAACCCTTAATCATTTTTTTTATAAAAAATTTATCAATTGTTTTAAACATAAAAAAAAATATTTTTTTATTTTAAACATTATAGCTGCATAGTATAGTGAACAATATAATTATTTTTCAGAGAATTAGAGATATCTAAGGTTTTTGCTCTATCCACATTGTTTCATAATTATTTTTGTCTTTTTATTCAAATTAATCACCTTCACACCTCAGGCCGGATCATCTGATAGTTACATCGCCCGGGGATTGAACCCATGTAGCAGCGAATCTCCTTTACCCAACTACACCACCGGGCGGGTTCAGCTACTGTTATTACGTCTACGTGGAATTCTTAATAATTCATAGTTGATACATATAACATAAAATATGCTATCGATCGACTATCCAGTTCAAAATAGGTAACAGATAAATAACGGACCTGTTATTTTCAACTGTTATTATTAAATAACGTTAACAGGTTAAACTGTTAATAGAAAATAACCGTTTTGCCCATCAATATTTCCTAGCACGGTTCTGCTTCGTCACACTTCTTCCCCACCTAAACATTACATTTGACATAAGGTTCACATTGACTTTGGAAATGCCTGGAATATTCTAGACACTTGGACTATTGGCTTCTACTGCCAATTTATCAGTTCGCTTAAAGTTGTTAAAGAACAAGTCAAATTGCTAAACAAGTTTCAATAGTTTGGTTCTTACCCGAGAACATGTTCCGTAAACCTGCTGATCTGTTATTTTAGTGAATTTTCTTAGAAAAAATTCACTAGTGAGAAGATCTCGACTTTTGAATTTTGGAAAAATTTCTTCAAATGAGCGCGATCTAGGACCTCTAGAACCCATATCCGGGGTCAGTTTCAATTTTTATATGTTTATATATATATATATATATATATATATATATATATATATATATATATATATATATATATATATATATATATGTATGTGTATATATATATATATATATATATTATATATATATATATATATATATATATATATATATATATATATATATATATATATATATATATATATATATATATATATATATATATATATATATATATATATATATATATATATATGTGTATCACACCGATAACTCAAAAAATCATGGACCGATTTTGATAAAATTTAGCACGTGCCTTCCTTTTGTAAGTGGCTTGAATTTTGGGTTTTCTTTGGAAAAAATTTTTATCTCAAAAAATAGGAAAGATATGGTAACCAAATTTGGTACGTAAGTTTAAAACATTAAAAGGAAACTATATACCAAAATATATATTTCTATGTTAAAAGAAAAAAAAGTTATAAAAAATATTTCGTGCCAGATCATTTCTATGAAAATTCACTACGATAACGCACTTGCTGCGTCCAGATTTTTGTTTAGATCGTACCATAAATGCATTAGATACATGTAAATAAGTGTTCACACTTCTCTCTCTTCTGCTGAAAGTCCAACACACCATCATTCTCACTACTGAAATTTTACCCTTTTGGTATTTTTTCAAGCTAAATAATTATATTTTCACGAATATATTTGAAATTAATTAAATAATGGATATTTATCTAAATATATCATTGACAATGTGGTGGATGTGCGATTCTGCACTTTTTTTAGTCAATTTTCTTTAAAAAAATCCACTAATAAGTAGATCCCGACTTTTAATCTATAATTTTTAGCTAATTTTCGTAGAACAAATTCGTTAATGCCGTCGTCGTGCCGCCACCTAGTTGCGGAACCAAGTAGTGGTTGTCACGCCAGCTCCAAATAACACAAAGTGTTAAAAAATAGTTACTGTATACAACCAACTAACAATTTAGTAAATTGTCAGCCCTGGCCCATTTCTACCCTTATATGAGGACAAAATATGTAAGGCTAGATGTATTCTCGCCACAATTAGAACCGTAGACCGGTTTCGCTCTAATTAGAGCACGTCAGTACGGCATAGTTACATACTTTGTCCCAATACTACTTGGTTCCGCAACTAGGTGGCGGCACGTTGCTTCGTGTCTTACCACTCACTTAGTGTTGGAAAGCTGGCTACCATAGCCGTATTACTTTAAATGTGTATTTTCGCTACAATAAGTATGCCGTACTGACGAGCTCTAATTAGAGCGGAACCGGTCTATGGTTCTAATTGTTGTGAGAATGCATCTAGCCTTACATAGAGATCTGAATTTTGGTACGTAGCATAGTCTTCATGACAGAAACCAGCGTACCAAATTTGGTTGCCCTTGCTTTGTTATTTACGGAGATAAAAATTTTTTTCGAAAGAAAACACAAAATTTCTCAGGAAAACCTGGGCCGATTTTCCAGGTTAACGAACTTGTCCAAGCCACTTGCAAAATGAAGGTATATGCCAAATTTGATCTTAATAGTCCCATGATTTTTTGAGTTATCGGTGTGATATATATATATATATATATATATATATATATATATATATATATATATATATATATATATATATATATAAATAATATATATATATATATATATATATATATATATATATATATATATATATATATATATATATATATATATATATATATATATATATATATATATATATATGAGACATGCTTGGTTCTCGGGTTAAACCGCGTCCAGAATTTATGGAAACTCGACCTTCCGGCTCCTGTTTTGGAGCCATTTTCAAGAGTTAAAGGAAATATGTAAGGACACTCTAAGGCCTCAATCTGCCTACTCCTTAGAGTGATGGACAAAGGTGGGTAAAGGAAATATGTAAGGACACTCTAAGTCCTCAATCTGCCTACTCCTTAGAGTGATGGACAAAGGTGAGTAAAGGAAATATGTAAGGACACTCTAAGGCCTCAATCTGCCTACTCCTCAGAGTGGTGGACAAAGGTGGGTAAAGGAAATATGTAGGGACACTCTAAGGCCTCAATCTGCATACTCCTTAGAGCGGTGGATAAAGGTAGGTTGGGTAGATCTGAGATCTCTCTGAGGCCTTGGGTTAAACACACTGAGACCTCACAGACGATCTCCGGCGAAATTTGGGGAGTAGGCAGATTGAGGCCCCGTAATCGAGCTACAACAACCCAACCTACCTTTATCCACTGCTTTAAGGAGTATGCAGATTGAGGCCTTGGAGTGTCCTTACATATTTCCTTTACGTAACTTTGTCCACCACTCTAAGGAGTGGGCAGATTGAGGACTTAGAGTGTCCTTACATATTTCCTTTATCCACCTTTGTCCAACACTCTAAGGAGTAGGCAGATTGAGGACTTAGAGTGTCCTTACATATTTCCTTTACCCACCTTTGTCCATCACGCTAAGGAGTAGGCAGATTGAGGCCTAAGAGTGTCCTTACATATTTCCTTTACCTCTTGAAAATGGCTCCAAAACAGGAGCCGAAACGTCGAGTTTCCATAAATTCTGGACGCGGTTTAACCGGAGAACCAAGCATGTCTCACATTAAAGACCGCGGAAATCTTTCTGAATATATATATATATATATATATATATATATATATATATATATATATATATATATATATATATATATATATATATAACATATAAAAATTGAAACTGACCCTGGATATGGGTTCTAGGGGGCCTAGTTCGCGCTCATTTGAAGAAATTTTTTCGAAATTCAAAACTCGGGATCACCTCATTAGTGATTTTTTTTAAAGAAAATTCACTAACATGTTTCCATTACATGCAATATTTAAGTTTTGGGCTTATAGGTCGAAGATTGCTGAGAATAGGTAAAACATCATATGGTATGATGGTAACCCACATACTTTTCGTAAAAAATGTAGCCCATTTCTATGAAAATTCATTACATAACGTCTAGACTTTTTTAATCCTACGCGTATGCTAAAAGTAATAGTCTTGTTTCCCAAAGCATCATACAAATTCAATGCACATTATTTAACAGCCAAATATGCAATGATATTCGTTTGTCTGAGAATCCACGAATTTATGGCTCCTAAATTAAATGCACATTCCATTAATTCACATCGTTATAGTATAATATATACCAGTAACTCTAGCTGTAGCCGCTTCAACGTGGTCACTTGCAGCAGAATTGGATTTTGCTCGGTGCAGGATGAAATAGTATATATGCATAGTACTCTTGAGTTTCAGTTAACGTCAAGTCAGCAAATCCTGCTACGCTGTTCACTTTAAACTTGATTTATACGGCTAAAATCACACCTGTACTAATATTAGTATTCACACTGCCACCACGAATATTTGCTCATCAAATCCATACAATCTGAGCAAATATTTTACATCGTTTCTCTTAATTGCTAACTGAGAATCAGATTGTAATTGGCAATATCTTCGGGAAAGTGAAGTGTAAGTAGTAGTAGTGAGTAGATGTAAATCTGATTCCCTACCTGCTGTTCACTTAACTTATGAAACCATTCTCCTATATAAAACGCCTGGACACAGCAGGTTCGTTATGGCAGTAAATTTTCAGAAAGATGTTTTTAACTTCAAATATGACTTTTTTGAATGAAATCTATCAAATTTCGTACATAGCATAACATACCAAGTGAGTGGTAAGACACGAAGCAACGTGCCGCCACCTAGTTGCGGAACCAAGTAGCTTGTTGTCACGCCAGCTCCAAATAACACAAAGTGTTAAAGAATAGAGACTGTATACAACCACTAACAATTTAGTAAACTGTCAGCCCTGGCTCATTTCTACTCTAATATAGGGACAAAGTATGTAAGGCTAGATTAATTCTCACCACAATTAGAACCGTAGACCGGTTTCGCTCTAATTAGAGCTCGTCAGTACGGCATACTAATTGTAGCGAAAATACATCTATAAAGTAATACGTTTATGGTAGCCAGCCATGCAACACTAAGTGGGTGGTAAGACACGAAGCAACCTGCCGCCACCTAGTTGCGGAATCAAGTAGTATGTTGTCACGCCAGCTCCAAATAACACAAAGTGTAAAAAAAGAGACTATATATAACGAACTAACAATTTAGTACAGCCCTGTCAGTCCTGAAACACTTTTCTGCATACGAGTCTATTTAGCCTTCGGTTACGTCGAACATAACCGACGCCTCTCATTTCAGAATGAACTAATTTCTTTGCTAAAACGTAGATATTGGCTTAGAACCGTCAAATACTGGGTGGCGCATTGAAAACCAAATAGACCGATTTGCGTCCAGAGAATTTTTTTTAAAGAAACGCTGAAACACGTCAATTTCAATATTGAGGGGACATGTTTTGACATAAAACTCAATTTTGTCACATCAACCCTTTAAGGGTGGTGATAACAACCCTTATATTTTAAATAGGGAATATGGGTCGAGTGTTACATCATTTGAAAGCTCTTTCTTTTCTGAATTCAGCACACTAATTTTTTTGAAGTTTTATTAACTTGTTTAAAAATTATTCACAGTTGGAGTTGCAAGAACATATTTAATTCATTGTGTTAAGAAATGCACTAATTAGTCAATTTTTCGTTAAAAAAAAACTAAAAAATAAAACCAAACGCTCAAAAATGTTTACTCAGTTAAGTAAGTATTCAAATTGTTGACCACCAGCTTCCATACAAAAGTACAAATTTTGTTCAAAACGAGCTCTGACATTCTGAAGCATTTGTGGAGCTATTAGACGGCATTCTTCAACAATGCGTCGTCGTAATTCTTCCAGAGACTCCGGTTCTGTTGCGTAAATTCTACTCTTTAAATGGCCCCATAGAAAGAAGCCTAAAGGAGTTAAACCCGGTGATCTAGAGGGCCACTCAAAGAACCTCTACGCCCAATCCATTGTCCTGGAAACTCTCTGTTTATAAATTCTCTAACACGCTGTGAAAAATGCGGAGGAGCTCCATATTGTTGAAACACTAATTGATTTTCTTGATAGCAATCATCATTTTCAACAATGTTAATTAGTAGAGGGTAAACGATATCTTCCAATAACTCTAAATACGTTTCGCCACTCAAATTGCCATCAAGAAAAATTGGTCCGATTAAACGGTCTCCCAAAATGCCAGTCCAGAGATTCAATTTCTGTGGAGTTTGAGTGGGGACTTCGTGAAAATTTCTTGAATTATTATCTGCCCAATAAGAACAATTATGACGATTGACTGTAGAGTTTAATAAAAACGTACACTCGTCTGAAAAACAGATATTGAACAGAAAGTTCCCGTTATCAGCTATTTGTGCAGTCATAACTTCACAAAACTCCAGCCGCCGATCAAAATCATCTTAATTCAGTTGTTGTACAAGATGAATTTTATACGGGTGAAATTTAAGATGCTTCAATATTCGCTGAATAATTCTTCTTTTGATGTTTGAAACAGTGGCCAATTTTCTCGTGCTTAAAGCTGCGTCTGCAGAAATTTGTTCTAAAACTTCAATCTCAGTAGTCTCATTTCTAACCGGAAATTTACGTTCTGGATTCGGTTTTTTGTTGGCTACTGAACTACTTTGTCGAAACTTTGCAACTAACTTCAAAATGTATTTTCTGTTAACATGTCTGTTCGGATGTCGTTCATTAAACAAATTTACGGTACGGTTGGCACAGTCATCGTTTTTGAAAAAAAGAGTAATTATTTGAACTCTTTCTTCTACAAAATACACGATTGTTTAATTAATTTTCGGTAGTACTATCAAGTATCAAACCGATCGATAAACTGAAATAATAAACCGCATTTCTCTCATTCCGATAAGAAATGTTCTGATAGTTAATTTTTTGTTTACAAACCAACAAAACATTGACTATTTTCATCTTCAACTGTGAATATTTTTAAACGAGTTGATAAAACTTCCAAAAGTGTGCTGAATTCAGAAAAGAAAAAGCTTTCAACTCATTGCTTACAAACCAACAAAACATTGACTATCAGCACATTTCTTATCAGAATGAGGGAAATGCGTTTTTTCATCTTCAACTGTGAATAATTTTTAAACGAATTAATAAAACTTCCAAAAAAATAATTAGTGTGCTGAATTCAGAAAAGAAAGAGCTTTCAAATGATGTAACACTCGCCCCATGTTCCCTATTTAAAATATAAGGGCTGTTATCACCACTCTTAAGGGGTTGATGTGAAAAAGTTGAGTTTTATGTTAAAACATGTCCCCCTCAATATTAAAATTGACGTCTTTCAGCGTTTCTTTAAAAAAAAATTCTCTGGACGCAAAACGGCCTGTTTCGTTTTCAATGCGCCACCCTATATGTGTACAGTACCTAGTGGATACGAACCTTAACTGGTTTTAAAATATGTCCTGTTTTAATTATTTACGCCCATCACATAACAATTTATTAACCTTCATGTCTCATAACTTTATGACCGAGACCTCGTATGTTATACATACTTACGTTATTACTTACATTATTATATCTTTAAGGCTATATCCTGTGAAATATATGTCTCCGTGTGACACATTGTGGCATTTTTATGTTCAAATATTACTATCAGTGGTGTATTCAGGAAAAGAAATACGCATGCGAATACTCCAAGGTAAGGCATCCCGTAGACCGGGGAAATACATATTTCTTTTCATTTTTATACATAGTCCTGTTGGGACTCACAAAGTCATAATAGCATTGCGTTAGAAAAACCATTCTCCCTCTCTGGCACCTGCCTAAGCAGATTAAGTGTGATATCTGTAAAAGAATTCTTGTTGACGGCATGCTTTAGAATTTGATTACGAAAAATCTACTTTTACAAGGTGGGTGAAATGAAATTCTGAAAAAGGTCATAGAAAATGCAGTCAATAAAATTATCTCACAGGCTGGCAAGAATTTTATTTTTTAAGTGTAGGAGGCCTTACTAATGACATTGTGGGAGAAGCATTAAATGTGCTGATATGGTTTAAAAAAAAGTCTAGAATCAGTAAGTACCTTATGGTAGTGAATTTTCATGGAAGTGATCTTTTAGTGAATTTTCGTAGAAAAAATTCACTAATGGAGAGATCCCGACTTTTGAATTTTGAAATGTTTTTGCAAATGAGCGCGAACTAGAACCCCTAGAACCCATATCCGGGATCATTTTTAATTTTTATATGTTTATATATATATATATATATATATATATATATATATATATATATATATATATATATATATATATATATATCTATCACACCGATAACTCAAAAAATAATCGGCCGATTTTTCTAAAATTCAGTGAGTACCTTCCTTTTGCAAGTGGCTTGGATAAGTTCGTTAGCTAGAAAAATCGTCCAAGGTTTTCCCGAAAAATTTTGTGTTTTCTTTGGAAAAAAATTCATATCTCCGGAAATAACAAAGTAAGGGCAACCAAATTTGGTACATCGTTTTACCATATGCTATATGTAAAATACCTACCAAAATTTAGCGCTATACGTCAAAAGACAAAAAAGTTATGGTCATTTAAAAAGAATTTGGGGTTTTCCTCAAAAAGTCAAAGTGACAATTCAAAATGTCAAAATTGGCAACATTTAGGCAAATAACTTGAATATAATACGGGCTATGGAAAGAAAATGTCTCAAGAAGAATGTTTTACAAACCCTGAAGTCTTAGTTTCAACCGTCATTTTCCTTCATTTTACTTAAATGTTTCCAGAAAATTCATTTCAAATAGACTCTTTTTCTGATGCTTGGTAGTAGTCTTAGCTATAGAGTTTATCGTTTAATGGTATATAACTTTTGTCGAATTTTCCTAAAAAATCAACAAGCTCATTATATCTCTTATTATACAAGATATGAAAAAAATGGATACATTAATTATAGGGTGTCTTGAGCTACATCTTAAAAAACTATTTCTACAATCACTGTGTGGCCCATAAGTCGTTGGTGATACAAATATTTTTTTTTAGTCGAACATGCCTTATGTTATTGCATTTTTGCATTTTCCATCGAAATATAATGCATGTTTGTAAGTAAAGAAATTCTGAATGCAGCAACTGCGTTGTGGTAGCGAATTTTGATTAATGCTTAATTTTGAAAAACTCAATTTGCTATTAACCCATAAGGTTGACCAAGAAACGGATTTTTTCGGTTACACTTTAAGTTTACTTTCAGAAATTTTTGTACGTTTTCAAACAAGAAAGTTATTTTGATGAAAGATGACACATTGTTTTTATTACTATATATGTTATACTGGTAATCACATTTGATGCCTGCTTTCTGAAAAAAACACACACATATTTGCTATTGAATTTTTTCTAATGAAAATTCACTACCATAACGCACTTGCTGCGTCCCGAAGTTTTTTGATTTTTTTTTAACGAAAACTATAAGTGCTTTCGAAAAGTAACGAATATGTTCATAATTTCTGAAATTGAGTGTTTTTCGAAAAAAATCCGCTGACACGTCGATTTTGTTTTAAAAAAAGACACTTTCTGACATACGACCCATATTTGTGACGTCACCGTTGTTCGAGATAGGCCGTCACCCACAATTTTTTTAAATGACAACCCCCAATTTCGACCATGATTACATTAGCGTTAGACAAAAAAAGTAAGTAAAACGCTCTTGAATTACAAAATACAGAATTTAATGATAATAATTATGTAAAAAATCAACCAAAACAAATGTTAACATTGTGCACCGTTGGCTGCCTGACAGTAACCAAGACGATTAATAGATTATTTTTGAACATTTTCAATATCCTCAGGAGGAATATGATGTATCTCTTGACGAATTCTTCCTTTTAAATCTTATAAATTCTCCGGTCTATTAACCTGTACCTTACCTTTTAAGTATCTCCAGAAGAAGTATCTGGCGATCTAGTTGGCCAATCAATCGGTCCCCTTCTCCCTGTCCAGCGATTCGTCAACACCACATCTAAATAGGCATGGACAGGTGTTGCATAATGGGGAGGTGCACCATCGTGTTGAAAGAAAATCTTATTTCTCAGAAGATCACGTTCCTCTATATCTAGATATAAAGTTATTAGTTCAGGAATAGGGTCATCGCGAAGAAAATCCAAATATTTTGCAGCAGTAGGTTCACATCAAAGAAATAGGGACCCAGAATTCTTCCGTCGACTATGCGCTACCACACATTAACTGTTTGAGGACGTGGAGTGTGATACTCCATCATCCATCGGGGATTCTCGGTAGCCCAATAACGGCAGTTTTGCCTATTGACATGGCCGTTCAAAACAGACGTAGCCTCGTCAGAAAAAAAGTAGGTTCTTTACGAAATTATTATCATTAGTGCATAGTTCTTGTATTTGCTCGCAGAATTGATTTCGCCGATCAAAGTCGTCATCAGATAGCTAATGAACAAGGCATACCTTATAAGGCTAATATTTTGCTTTTTTCAGAATTTTGTGAACTGTGGACGCTGCCATATTGAAATCAGGAGCCAATTGGTTAAGTGTTGGGTGATTATTTTCCTGTATTGCCAACAAAATATTAAGTTGATCTTCTGATTTTGAAGGTCGACCAGATTTAGGAAGATCACCAACATGCCCAAAGTTATGGTATTTAAATTCAATATTGCTTACCCTACTTTGGCTAATAGGATGTCGATCAGGATGAGTTTCATGAAACAATTCAACTACTTCTTTTTGGGTGCGCATCCTGTCTCCATATACGATCATGCAAATCATTTTAATTCGTTCTCGTTTAGTTAATTTAACCATTCTTTTATAAAATGATAAAAGTCACTACTCAATAAACACTTCAAACACACTGCTATTGCCAAACAAAAGATAAGAACTAAAGAGATAACTCAAAAAACGAAAAAAACTATTTATCGAAGTACGATTTCAAGTTTTTATCTGACAGCAATAAAAAACTATTCCTGGTCTTCTACGCTACTATCAGGCAGCCATAATTTTTGACGACGCGTACGTAGAATGACACGCTCTTTCAAATGGCGTGGTCGAAATTGGGGATTGCCAATTTAAAAAAAAATGTCGGTGACGTGATATCTCGAACAACCATGACGTCACAAATATGGGTCGTATATCACAAAGTGTCTTTGTTTAAAACAAAATCGATGTGTCAGATGATTTTTTCGAAAAACACTCCATTTCAGAAATAATGAATTTATTCGTTACTTTTAGAAAGCACTGTATAGGTTATACTGATAATTAAATTTAATGCCTGATTCCTTAAAAAATACCTATTACGAAGTATTAAAAATATTTTTATGAAAATTCGCTATTATAAGATTTTTAGTTATCCTTCTGTGTAGCCATGTTGAGTCGAGTTGAGTTTGAGTCAGTGAGTGTAAACACTCAAACACTCTGGATGGCACAAACTTGTAGTTCATTCACCACAGATTTTTGAATTGCAGTTGAAGGTTATTAATATTTATTATACCTATTGGTTATGTTAATAATTGATATCTTACATATATACACATCCATATATACACTATATATATTTGTATATATATATATATATATATATATATATATATATATATATATATATATATATACATTCATACATCTTGTTTTCTTTTGGGATAGACTGGGACACATTATCGCTTAGAGACCCACCAAGGCTCATCAACACACTGACAGGCCACGGATTAAGAGTACAGTAGGACGAACAGACGGAAAGCTTATGCTATATGTACATGTGTTTCACTTATCACTATAAACTAACAACAGCGTACTTAAATATTTATCATTTATAATACTATATCTATACTAAGTGAGTAGCGAACGTGTCGCCACCTAGTTCGGAACCAAGTACTTGTTGTCACGTCCGCTCCAAATAATACAGAGTATTAAAAATAGAGACGGTATACAACTAACGGTTCTAATTGTTGCGAGAATGCATCTAGTCTTACATACTTTGTCCCTATATTGGGGTAGAAATGGGCCAGGGCTAACAATTTTTTAAATTGTTAGTTAGTTGTATACCGTCTCTATTTTTAATACTCTGTATTATTTGGAGCGGACGTGACAACAAGTACTTGGTTCCGAACTAGGTGGCGACACGTTCGCTACTCACTTAGTGTTTTAAGACTGGCTATACGATAGCCGTGTTATTTTTGGTGCATTTTTGCTGCGATTAGTATGCCGTACTGAAGAGCTCTAATGAGAGCGAAACCGGTCTACGGTTCTAATTGTTGCGAGAATGCATCTAGTCTTACATACTATATCTATATTTTTAAAATATCCGCATAACAGGATCAATACTTTTTTATTCTTAAAATTAAGTCTATAATTTAGGTTGAGAGGAAATTGTATTTCTATTATTTTTATCAACGAATGCATAAGTGTTCTGCGTTGATTTGCATACAAGATGCATGAAAGTGTGATGTGTTCTAAATTACATATGGAGTCTCCGTCACAGTTACAGTAGGGAGTTGATTCTATTCCAAGCCGATTGAAGTGTGCTCGAAATTTGCCATGGCTAATCTTAATTCTAATTGTGGTTGTTAATATGTTTCTCTCATTTTCGTGTAAATAATTAAGTTCACATTTTTTGGTAATTTTGGATGTAATAATTTATGCCTGTTATTAGATTTGTCTGTGTATTTCACCCATTCTTTTTACCAAAGTGTTCTGTTTGTTGTTTTGCTATGTTTAACAAAGTCTGTAGATGGGACCTTTATGCATTCTATTTGTGTTTGATTTCTGGTTTATTTTGGTAACATATCTACTGTTTCATTGCCTTCAATTGTACTGTGACCTTTAACCCAGAGAAATTTAACTATCATTTTATCTTTACCGTTGTAGCAAATTTGTCTGATATTTTTCACTATCTCGCTTATTTTATTGTCATAGTGGCTGCTTTTAATTGCTCCTAATGCCGACTGGTCTAGCCATGTGTTTTCTTTATTTATACAAGGTATAACCTTGTAAACTGTCTGTGTAAATTGCATACAGTCGTTTAGATAGACCACTAAGCCGCAGAATACTTGTGTCCCTGTTTTCCCCCCTAATATAAACTAGTGATAAATAGCTAAATAGATGCAGACTATAGCAGGTGTAGATTGTAAAGATACATAATGAGTATTTGTGTGAATGCGAGTGTAAACTCGTACTTGTGTGAGTGGATCTTGACTTATATATACAGGTAAATGACTGAGAGGTTTATATTAGAGTAAAGTAAAGCTATTCCTCCATGACTTATCGCAGATTACCCCTTTCAGACCCCTGGGATATTGCAGAGTTATTATTTCTGAACGTCATAACGTCTGATTTGACATGATTAAAGGAAAATAAAGGCTTTTACTACCAGACAAACTGATTTATTCTTAAAACCCTACGCGTTTCAACACATTATCGTACCATCTTCAGGGGTTGAGACCTAGAATGTAAAAAGGTGATTGTCAGAAACTATGTTTCTGGTAGGTCTACCATGAGAGTGACTAACACTGCAACTACAGACAGAATACAAAGTCCAGCAAAGCTAAATGTCAAATACAGAGTAGCCCTAGCGGCCATGCAATATTTAAACTGACATTAGTGTCAGGAGTTATTAAACATTTCTATAAAAATGTACAATGTAAGATTTAAAAACTTAAAACGGGACTGGGGTCCCACAAATATGAACAACACTTTTATGGAGTCACAAGCAATAAGTTAAATTCAAACTAGTAAATTACATAAAAATCTATAGACAAGCACAAACATAAAAGCAAAGCAGGCTGCACAGCCGAGCAGAACTCCCCGAGAACATCTGAACATGTGAAATTCAGAAAGAAAAGATGGACATGGATGCCACATTTGGATTAATACTTACAAATTTCCTGTCTCAATTATAGCAATATGCTATATGAAATGTTGTCAAAGTTTGGCTTTTCATCTATTGTTCTCAGGACACCAAACAGAAGCTGCGTAAAACAGGAAGGCAGGAACGTCATGTTTATATAGGAAGAACAAGAAGGGCACTAGGAACCAGGGTCTCTGAACATCTTAGAAGCAGAAGTAACGTCGATAACACCATTTCTGTCTTCGGTTGCCACCTCAGAGATAGCGGCCACACCTTTGACAAGGAGAACGATGCTAGAATCCTTCACTCATCTAGTTTTGACATGGAACAGTTAGTCCTGGAGGAAATGGAGATCTACAGGTACACAAATGGCTCCAATAATAATGTTCCTAATGTTTCAAACACCAGCAGCATGAACTTGCCTTTCGTTTACAGAAATCTTGTTGAAAAAAACGTTCAATGGTAGTGCTCTAGCTCTATATAATTAAAGTGCTGCTTTTGGTACCAGGTTCAAGAATAACCTTCTTTTCACATACAGAAAAACCTGAGTGGATAGACCTTCATTTGCAGAAACCTGACTGGAACTTTCAATGGTAGTGCGCCGAATAACGTGTGATCGATTCCAGCCATAGAGCAAAGATAGGTTGTTTCTTTGGTTCTCTCTCCGCGCCAATGACATTTTCTCCGCCAGCCTTAGTTCACATTTTGGTTGTCATGTCACTTGTCACTTGTCACATTCAGTTTGCATTTTTAAGTTAAATATCTAGAGATCCATGGGACTCCAATTTGTTCGTTTGATAAAATTAAGCTAAAAAATAAGCATCTTTTGCATTCATCCTCTGATTTTTTCAAGTCTTGTGATGTTCCTGGCTTCCTGTTTTACGCAGTTTCTGTTTGGTATCCTGAGGACAATAGATGGCAACATTTCATACAGCATCTTTCTGTAATTGAGACAGGAAATTTGTAAGTATTAACCCAAATGTAGCATCTACTTCTTTCTTTTCATTCTGAATTTCACATGTTCAGATGTTCTCGGGGAGTTCGGCTCGGCTGTGCAGCCTGCTTTGCTTTTATGTTTGTGCTTCTCTGTAACTTTTTATGCAATTTGACAGTTTGAATTTAACTTATTGATTGTGACTCCATAAGAGTGTTGTTCATATTTGTGGGACCACAGTCCCGTTTTAAGTTTTTAAATCTTAAATTGTTTATTTTTATAGAATTGTTTTATAACTCCTGACACTAATGTCAGTTTAAATATTGCATGGCCGTTAGGGATACTCTGTATTTGACATTTAACTTTGCTGGACTTTGTATTCTTTCTGTAGCTGCAGTGTTAGTCACTCTTATGGTAGACCTACCAGAAGCATAGTTTCTGACAACCACCTTTTTACGTTCTAAGTCTAAACTCCTTAAGATGGCACGATAATGTGTTGAATTGCGTAGGGTTTCGAGAATACATCAGTTTGTCTGGTAGTAAATGCCTTTAATTTCCTTTAATCATTTGCAGAGTTTTTTTAACAATATTACTCTACTGATGCTAACTATATTAATGTAACAGCTCATTCTCCTTCCTACACTCCTATCTTCGACATAAATGATGTATCAGAGCAGCAGATGTATAGGGCTCTGTGTAAGATCAAGCCAGGGCTTACATTCGGTCCAGACCAGATCCCTGCGTTTCTGGTTCGAGACTGTGTATGTTTGTTTGTTAGGCCCTTTACATTAATCTTCAATGTATTCCTGAAACCATCGAACTTTCCTAGCGTCTGGAAGAGGGTGAAGTCGGTCCCGATCCCTAAAAAAGGCGACAAAACTATGGTGGAAAATCACAGACAGATAATGGACAATTTTCCGAAGGTGTTTGAAATCACTTTGAATAACATCATGTATTTAAATATGAAGGGCCTTATCACTGAGGCTCAGCACGGATTCGTAAGGGTCGATCTACCATCACCAACCTCGTGTGCCTGACAGATTATATCTCATCGGGTTTGGATATGAGAGCACAAACAGACGTAGTATACTTGAACTTTTTTAAGGCGTTCGGCCTACTGAACCATGAGCTTCCGCTCCGGAAGCTCTACCAACTGGGTCTCTCTCCAAATCTGCTGAAATTCCTTCACACGTATTTGTTGAGTAGAAGGTATTTTGTGTCATATTGCGGTCCTACTTCGACTGAGGTGGTGGCGTGGTCATAGGTCCGTTTTGGGACCTCTTTTTTTCCCTCTGGGCTCGTCCGCCGCCTTTCCGTCACCAACGCACTGCAACCTTTGGTTTATTGTGCATGCCCTTAGTCTTATTCCACCCATTACAAAATCACTGTGCGTTGAAGTAGTCTGCACAGCGATTGGCAGGGTGAAGCTTTATATTGCTCTGTCTCCGGTCTAGACTGACCGTAGATCAGTTGTCTTTTGCGGTCCAGAGCTTTACACTCGCACAAGATGTGCTGTGCTGATTCCTACCCCTTGCCGGAGAGTCTGTATGCGAGGTCCCCCTCGAACCGACCCATTTTATGCAGGTGTTTCTTGACGACCATGTGTCTCGTCAAGAGACCTGTTATGTTTCTGAGCTGTCCTCTGCTAAGATTTAGCAGCTCCACAGCTCTCTTTGAACTGGGTTCGTCAATTATCGACTTCCCATGTCTGATCCGTAGACAGTCTGCCGAGTACACCTTGTGTTGGTTTCTGACCCAGGACTTAATGGCTCCCTTGCAGTGCTCTTTGTCACGCCCAGAGCCCGTTCTGGTCCCATATATTGTTCTGCAGACCCACTATTCGCGAGACTGTCAGCTTCTTTATTGCCTTTGACCCCTGGGTGACCCGGCACCCAGATTAGGGTGACCTCATTCTGCCCAGCCAGATCGCTCGTCTCGTCTCGGCACTCACTCACCCGCCAGGAATTTACCCGTGGGCCACTTAGGCCTTAAGGGTTTCCTGGCTGTCTGTGGCTATGGGGATCCGCTTGTTGGTGTGGGCTCTCCTCTTGTTCTCCCGCACACAGTTCAGGATGCCGTACATTTCGGCCTGGAAGACCGTTGCATGGGCTCCGAGGGATATACTATGACTTACCCCTGGTCCCTCCATATAAACACCAGCCCCCGTCTCACGCTCCCCGCCGGATCCGTCCGTGAACCAGATGACCGCGTCCCGTGGTATGTCGGGCGTCTCCTCCCGCCATGCCGCGCGTTCGGGGATTTCCACTGCAAAGTTATTTTCCCTGCAGATTCGCGGGCTCGCGAAGTCTGACTTCATTCCAAACATGGACTCCTTCACGATCTCTCTTGGGACCTCTACTATTCAATCTTTTCGTGAACTATATATCTAAGGTAATATATGTCCCGCACCTGCTGTATGCAGATGATCTGAAAATATTTCTCAGAAGAGAAGATTTGGTGGACTGTGTCAAACTGGAGAACAATCTTGTCAGGATACATTCGTGGGCTTGCACGAACTGCCTCCCATTAACATACGGAAGTGCGAAGTAATAACATATAGTCTAAATCACTCACGTATTGAATTTAGCTCTTTGGGCGGCGTTGAGCTTCGTAGAGCCGGGATTCTTACTGATCTGAGGGTTGTTTTTCACCACAAGCTATCTTTCATATACTACATAGAGTCTACTGTCTCGAGGGCGCCCAGGACCCTGTGCTTTTTCGTTCGTAACTCAACCACCTTTCAGAACACAGCCACTCTCACAATACTATATAGTGCGTACAGACGACTTCGTCCAGAATATACGTCCGTAGTTTGGTCTCCCTACACAAGTGTACTTGAGGCTGTTTAGCGTAGCTTTTTGAAGCTGATAGCCTAGAGAACTGATGGTGTTTATACTGCGGTGGGCACGCCGCAGACTCATATGTTGGAACGATTTTGCATTGAATTCCTACAGGATAGACTAACCGTCTTCATTTTAGCATTCTTATGGAGTCTGCTCAATCATGATATAAACTGTCCGCAGATACTGCACGCTCTATCTTTTCTGGTGCCGAGGCCTACCTGCAGATCTCAAGACTTCTTTCATATATCTGCTCCTAGGACTAAACTCGCCTATAGTAAGAATGTGTGCCACCTACAATATGGTGCATCGCTCCATAGATGTTCTAAATTTCGGCAAGGTAGAACTAAAGACCACTGCTTATCTCGTGTAATGCAACTTGTGATTGTATGGATAGTTCTTAATGTCCTAGCCCATCGAGAAATGTTATTTGTTTATTTGTTGTAACTGTGTATATAATTGATGTATGGATTTTTTGTGCACTAGCTTAGTCTTTATTTGGGGATAACCCGTTGAGTAATGTATATTTAAATAAATAAATATATAAACTGTAATACGTAAATCTGCGACGAATAGCTTAAATTTATTTTCAAATTTTGAGAAGCAACACTGGAAAAAAATTCGGGCTTAAATGCACTAATTGTTGAAACAGTGGCCAATAATAGTCTAAATATAGATAGATAGCTGAAAATGGTATGTTTGGAAGAGTCGCCGTTTACGACAGGTACGAGATTTCTTGGACCTGTTCTTTTTACCTCCCTGACTCCATAAATATAACGTACCTTAGGGGTAATATTAAATGATATTATTTCTTCGTGTGTCAGATACATTTACGCTTATTTAAAACACCTTGTATAACTATTAATTGATTTCCCGACAAATGTCAACTCATCCACGGGTTGTTGAATGGTTTAGTTATTACCCATTCGATGTCCTGAACAAACTTCCAGAGGCTTTGTTTGTCCCACTTTATAGACTTTAAAGAGACTCTAGAAATAATGTTGTCTTGAAACTAAAACTGCCATAAAATGCAGCTGAGTCTCCTCTAGCGATTACACTGGTGATTATAGAAAAGCAGCAAGTCTAGCTGATCTATGAGTCAAGCAAGTTTGAAATTTATAATAGCAGCGCAGTCACACTTTATAGAACTCGAGAGATAAGTTGGGGATTTGAATGTTAAACTAACAATTTATTGCTTCCGCACTTCGGCTTGTTAGTTGGGAGGAAACTGCAATTGTTTCTGTGCTTATTTTTGTACCGTTTTAATTTGCAGAGTGCAATACAGCAAAAAAGTTCTCTGTACATTTCTAGTGTTTCACACTATACTTTTTATAATATGCAGGCAGTCATATATCATCGACATAATGGACAAACTTTGTACTTTTACGCAACAGAACCACTTTTTTTTAACTTTTTTTTTCTGAAACTGGTAACACTAAAATATTGCTTTTAGTGAATTCTCATGAAGAAAATTCATTAATAGAGAGGTATCGATGATGAGATTCGGAAAATGTATCCAATGAGCGCGAATTAGAGCCTCTGGAACCCATGGGCAGTTAAAATGTATATATATATATATATATATATATATATATATATATATATATATATATATATATATATATATATATATATATACAGGCTGTTTCAAAAAACATGCACCATCGCTCGTGGGGCAATTTCTTACTAAAAAATAAGAAAATAAGTTCCTGTGCACATGGGCCCGGAAACGCATAGTTTCCAATATACAGGGAGTTGAATTTTAATTTTTTTTTAAATTTTTTATAAATAATTTCAAAACCACTGGATTGATATTAATGAAACTTGGAACTTGAAAGTGTATTATGAAAGTGCATATTTTCAAGTGAAAATCTACTTACAACTGCGTCAGTGGCGTGCGTACGGGGTAACTGTAAAAATTCATTTGGGGAAAAATATGTGCGCCACTGTCTTTTTCCAATTTTGATACATCAGTTATGAAGCTTATTACATAAGCCACAAAAGCTACCTCTTGGTATTTTTTCGTTCAGGGTATCCCTTAGGAGATATGATTAATTTTATAAAAAGGGGCAAAGTACCGATTCTTTGGAGTAATGAAAACAGTAATCGTAAAGTGCCATGAAACTATAATTTTTGACAGTTCTCTAAATTCTACAATTTTGAAGTGCTTTGTAGGCGTCAAAAGAGTTTTCGTGCTATTCTTTAAATTTTGATACGGTGCAGTATTTTCGTTTTTAGTTATTTGTTGATACTGAGCTGCTCATTAATATTATTTCCTCCTCTCAAGGTGGTTTTCATTAAGTACACTTTAGCGGATTTGACTGATATGTTGTTAATTTATGGACAAGCAAATCAAAATGCTAGACAAGCTGTGCGAGTTTATCAGGAAACTTATCCGCAAAGAAGAATTCCTGACAAAAATATTTTCCCACGTATTGTAAGACATTTGAGAGAAACTGGTTCTTTAAAACCTTTAAAAGCTGACTCTGGCCGCAGAAGATACCGCCGAACTGTACGAGTTGAAGAGGCAATATTAAATAGAGTTGAACGTGATCCTAGTACAAGTACGAGAATTATTGCCACCGAACTGGGTAATATTTCGGCATCATCAGTTCACAGAACTCTGAAGGAGCAAAGTTTATATCCCTATCATTTTACACGTGTCCAGGAACTTCTACCTAGAGACTTTCAACCAAGGGTAATTTTTTGTCAGTGGTTCTTAAACAAACTTAGGCACGACCAACATTTTTCTAAACGTGTACTATTTACTGATGAGACGTCATTTACGCGAAAAGGTATTGTAAATTTTCACAATTTACATACATGGGCCGATGAAAACCCACACTCTCCAAGAGTTGCAAATTCGCAGTATCAATTTTCCATCAATATTTGGGCTGCTATTGTTGAAAATCACATAATTGGTCCTGTTGTTCTACCGAATCGTCTTGACCATGAATCATATTTAAACTTTTTACAAAATGATTTGCCGTTGTTACTACCGCTTTTTATGAGAAATGGTACAATGTGGTTCCAGCATGATGGTGCGCCCGCACATTTTGCAGCAGTTGTAAGAACATATTTAGCCAACACATACGGTCACCGATGGATTGGTCGTGGAGGTCCGGTGTCATGGCTACCTCGATCTCCGGACCTGAATCCTCTCCATTTTTATTTGTGGGGTCATTTAAAAGAAATAGTGTATAAAACACCAGTAAATACACGAGAAGAATTGTTGGGAAGAATAGAATATGCATTTGACAGCATTAGAGATCAAAATATTTGCAGAAGAGTAAGAAGATCTTTGCGCAGAAGGTTAAATAATTGTAACGACGCTAATGGTGGTCACTTTCAACATTTTCTTTAGCTTAGTTATTAAAGTCTATTGAGTAATGTACAAAAAACAAGAGTTTGGAAAAATCATGGTGTCTTTACGATTACTTTTTTCATTTTTTATTTTTATTTTTTATTTATCATTTTTTATCAATGTTTGTAATATTCATTTCAATGTTTATCACCAATAAGTTTTAAGTAGGTTAGTTATTTGCACGTTTATTGCTGTAATGTTTACTGTATGTTTTGTTTTTCATATTCTTATGGTTGCAGTAAACATATATTATTATTATTATTATTATTATTATTATTATTATTATTATTATTATTATTATTATTATTATTATTATTATTATTATTATTATTATTATTATTATTATTATTACGCCGACTAATCGGTACTTTGCCCCTTTTTATAAAATTAATCATATCTCCTAGGGGATACCCTGAACGAAAAAATACCAAGAGGTAGCTTTTGTGGCTTATGTAATAACTGATGTATCAAAATTGGAAAAAGACAGTGGCGCACATATTTTTCCCCAAATGAATTTTTACAGTTGCCCGGTACGCACGCCACTGACGCAGTTGTAAGCAGATTCTAACTTGAAAATATGCACTTTCATAATACACTTTCAAGTTCCAAGTTTCATTAAAATCAATCCAGTGGTTTTGAAATTATTTATAAAAAATTAAAAAAAAATAATTAAAATTCAACTCCCTGTATATTGGAAACTAGGCGTTTCCGGGCTCATGTGCACAGTAACTTTTTTTCTTATTTTTTAGTAAGGAATTGCCCCACGAGCGATGGTGCATGTTTTCTGAAACAGCCTGTATATATATATATATATATATATATATATATATATATATATATATATATATATATATATATATATATATATATATATATATATATATATATATATATATATATATATATATATATATATATATATATATATATATATATATATACGTGTATGTACGTATCCAACCGATAACTTGAGACGGTTCTAAACCTCTCTTTATATTTCTGACAGCTTGTTGACTGCAGGGGTGAAAAACATAGTTAATATATGGACATACAACTCACTTGTGAACACTCTGTAGCTAACAGTTTGCATATTTTGGTATATAAACAGTTTGTTTGTAATGCACACTTGTAAAACCTTGAAAAGGCGCCAATTACGCTTTCACTTTTGTAGTAGTTTAAGGTTTAATACAAATAAACAACCCTTTTTATCCAAGTTCACTTGTAAAAAAGTAACCTAAGTCCAAAACTGTAAACAAGTTTCTATTTGTTGTTATGTTTACATTTTTAATAATAGCAAGTGCCCTTAGGTATGTACTGTCTCCTTCTCTCTTATGACAATCCTTGTTTTTCTATCTCTCTCTTCAGTGTATAGTGTCATCTTTTTCATTCTCTCTCTCTTTCTCCCAGATATAATTTCTGAAATTAATAAAATTCATTTTTAAAGGAAATATTAACATCTCTCTTATCACTTCTTATCAAATTCCAACAAGTTTTTGTTCTTTGGTTCAAGATTAATATTCATATGAAATTATATTTGTACAATTGACTGAACAATAAGGTTGCGATCAGAAAGATCTTAAAAAAGTTGACTGCAGCTAGAAACTGGATTTTGTTACAACTTTACAATTATTTGGGATATGAAATTAATTAATAAGTTAATTAAATTATTAAACTTAAGTGGAAATTATTTATATTTTTGTCAGAAAAGAAACCTCACACATTTGGGTAAGCCTCTATTATTAATTATTAAATTTTCCCCACATTTATTCTGCCTAATAAAAAAAATTAAAATAAGTGTTACCTGCTGAGAGAGCTATTTGTTCATTGTAGGGTTTCTTGTCTGGGGCTAAAATCTGGTGGTGTTTTCTGCTTTAACTGGGTCAGCACTCACACCTCAGGGCCCAAAGAAGTTAAAGGACAAGGACTAAGTTCCAGATAAGTCCACGAAGAGTTTTTTGTTTGTTTATTTTGTGTAACTTGAGTAGTACACCTACAATCAGATCATTATTAAGCTATACATACGTCTAAGTTGATTTTTTAACCTTGTCTTTGTGTGTAAACTCGAGCAGTCGACTGTAACGGGGATCTCTGCATCTTTGTTAAATTAAATTAAATTAATAATTACATCTCTGACACAGTCACACATTTTTACCATCGCTGAGTGTCAGCCTAAAATACAATAATTAATTGATGTAACTGTTTCTCACTTATGGTGTTGTGATTCCAGCTATTAAATTTCACTTACCGTTGATGTCGTTGTATTTATTTAACTATCAGATAAAATACTTTGTGTCAAATAATTTATAAACTTCTAACCTCCAAAACCGTTCTTTTAACATCTGTTGCACCTGTCACTAGAAGTAGACAAATAGTAGTCACATACATGCTGAGCCTGGTACCAACTGCCGACGTTGAAGTTCCCAACTCCCGTGTGTAGCGTGAAACCATTCTCCATTCTTTCTCTTTTACTCTTGCCTGTGGTTTGTTTATTTTTTCCTTCTTTCTTTATTTTTCCGAAACCTCCCTTTTTCTAAATTGTAACAGGCCAGAAGCCGGGCAAGCTTTTCATTATTTTTTTATTAAGAAAACTCGTGACAAACTCAAAAAATACTTTACTGATTTGTACCAAATTTGGGAAAATAAAGTTTTTCGAAATTAATAATAAAATAATCCCCGATATCACTTCAGATTCTGTAATGCAATATCTACCATGTTGGACAAAGACAGACGACGTTATCTGTTGTCACGACACCTCTCTAGTTTACACAAAATTTTATAGATAGAGCTGTGTACAATGTACAACCAAATTGTGAAATGTCAGCTCAGGACCATTTCTTTCGTAATACCGGGACAAAGCTTGCGTCCAAAAGCGCTAAATTTTAGCATGCGAATGTATACTAATAAATAAAAATTTAATGAAAGTGATTAAATTTGTTCAAAAGCAATCTACAAGGACGTTTCATTATGTATAGATATTGAGCTTTCCATTTTTCACGTTCACGGTATTTAAAATATCGTATGTATTACCTAGTGAACTCTATACAGAATTCACTGGGAGGTATTAGGAAAGTGAAACAAAAATTATTTTAAGAAGAAATATACCTACCTCAAACTAATACAGTAAGTACTTATAATATCTAGGTAGGTACTACAAAGTACATACATCCCTAGTTAAAATTATATAAACAGATCTTTAGGTTAAATTATTAAAATTATAATTTCAAAATTTTGTAGAATTTATATTTATTTTATTTTCAAAAAGTATGAATACAGCAATAGTAGATAAGTGTTGAAAAGAGTTCAAGTGCGTTATGGTAGCGAATTTTCATTAAAATATTTCAAATGGTGATAACTCAGTTTCCCATTAAACTAGAATCTTCAGTTTTGATACATAGTTAAACCTATATTAAAGCAGCGTGTATACTAAATTTAAAAAATAACACAATGAGCTTCACAGTTAATTACAAATTTGTTTAAAAACCTCCTTTGTTATTTTGTTTGCAGAAGCTGGTTCGATTGAGTAGATTAAAACCGATGATTCAAGCGAATAATACGCAAAAATACTTACCGGCCACCTACAATTTCATAGATGCATTACGCTTGTAAATAAAAATTATATTTTCGGCAAATTTTCAGATTAGCACATGGGGGGTGTTTAGAAATATGCTTAGAACCCCTTCCGTATGCCCAAACCACAAGAACAATTTCTTACAAACCGCCCACAACAATGTTACGGAACCAAGAGTGAATAGGGGTGCTGGGCGGGAAAGAATATAAAAAGTAAGTCTGAGCGGAAAGTGCGAAAGAAACAGCTTAGTTGGAACTCTTTAAGCTGCCTTTATACCATTTTGCAGCTATACCACAGCCTAATCAATATTATGCTGTGGCTGTACCTCCTTAGAATCATGTTTACCGAGCGCAGAACCTCTATATTCACCGCACGTCCCGTAACCTTCTTAGCAGTTGCTCCAAAGGAATTTTTATTTTTTACATTGTTCTTTTTTTTATTTTTTTTATTTAATATTATTGGCTGCGGCATCTCAGGCCATTAGCACATTCTTTTCCATCATTTAATATTTTTTACAAATTTTCCAGACAAAGTCAACTTGGCTCGCCCGGGAATCGAACCCGGGACCTCTCGCCTTGCAGCCTAGCACCTAGCCACCTGCGCCACGAGGGCGTCTTTACATTGTTCTTGTTTATGTATTGAGGGTGATGGTAGGCATGCAGAAAAGAAAGGACCCTCCCGCGACTGTAAACTGTATCCAATTGATGCAGGAGTTCCTCAAGGTTCCACTTTAGCCCCTACTTTGTTTCTTCACCACATCAATGACCTCCTCTCTAGCACATCCAACCCAGTTCACAGTTACGCGGACGACAGCACCCTCCACTCAAATATACAATATTCAAAGCCTGTCTCTTTGGCCCAATTAGATGAGGATCGCAGACTCATGGAGGGTTCTGTCTCCGTAGATCTCCAAAAAATATTATACTGGGGAAGTAGAAACCTTGTACAATTCAACCCCAACAAGACTAAGTCTAGCTTTCTTTCTCACAAGAGATACACCAGCCCCAGACCCATCACAATGAACAACCAAGTTATTCAATGAGTCCTTTTCTCTTGTTGGCATTTCTGTGGATCGAAATCTTAATTGGCACCAACATGTCACATCAATTGCAGAAGCGGCTGCTAAGAAATTAGGTTTCCTCTTCCGGGCTTGCAAATACTTTTCACCAGCTAATCTCTATACCTTATATACTTCACAAATAAGGCCAAACCTCGAATACTGCTCCCACATCTGGGGTTCAGCACCGCTTCTACACTCGCTATCCTGTACTCCATTCAAAAGAAAGCTATACGTCTCATCGGTGACCCTACCCTCACCAAAAGGCTGCCATCCCTTGCCCACTGACGTGGCGTTGGTGATCTCTCCCTTTATTTTTTAGATATCTGCACGGGCACTGCTCAGAGGAACTTTCCTTCATAGTTCCCCCACCTGCTGCCCCCAACAGATCTACCAGGGGAACAGAGCGAATTCACCCTTTTACTGTCCAGATCACCAGGCATAGAACATCTTGTTATGCCCGCTCTTTTGTCCCGAGGACTTCCAAGTTGGGGAATGCCTTGCTGGCACATGTTTTTCCTTCTCCTCCGAACCTCCAAACCTTCAAGTCCAGAATTAACAAGCTGCCTCTTTCCTCCTTGTAAACACCTACGGTACGGTAGTATTTAGGCTGTAAGCCCTCGTGGTGTGTTGTTGAAATTAAAAAAAATAGATTAAAGATGTTTGTTGGCTAGGAAGTTCGGTCCAGTTTTTTCGGAAACTTTTTGTGTTTATTTTCCGAACATTTTAGGACTTTTTCAAACAATAAAGTTATTTTTATGAAACATGGTACATGTTTTTTCACTATATGGGTTATACTGGTAACCAAATTTGATGCCTGGTTTCATTAAAGAAGACATATTTGCTATTAAAAATATTTGTAACAAATGAACTACCATAGCGCACTCGCTGCGGCTAGACTTAAATTTATTTATAGACATAATAAACCACATAAATCTGTCTGTTTCCTTACGACTTAACCTGTGTAGTAATCCCCTGTTAATATTGTTATAGTAATCTTGTATGCTTACCTAAATCTAATGGTTTGATTTTCTATTATATTTTTTAAAGAATTTTAAACTTTTCGAAACCAGTTCCTGCATGTCATAAAGCGACTGTATTTTTACAGTCAGTATTTTTAGAAAGCCACTGACAAACAAACAGTTTACAATCTGAATTTATAATCCGTAAGAGACAGGAATTCACATTTTACAGCCGCTTCAGTTTCAGCAGGAAACATTCACTCAGTCCGCATAATGGAGTGTTCATTCGTCAGGGCCAACTTTAAAGCAGCTGGGAAAATAAAATATGTGACACATCATTCGGAAATTCGAATCTCTTTACACCTCTGAAAATGGCAAATTTCAGCAGGGGTTCTTCATAGCACGGCTAACGTCTGTTCCTGCAAAGCTCATCAACCCACCCGACTGAATATCCTCAGGGATCTTACTCTTGTATACAATTTCCTGGGAATGTTTTATTCATCTGATATCCCGGTGTTGTACCGGATTTGATTAATTGTCTGAAAAATCTATAACAGAACAGGATGCTTTAGAGCTTAATACAAGGCTAATGCGTCGTTAACAGAGACTGATTTTACAAATTACGATTACCAATATTTTTGCGCTAATGATTGCATTCAATCCATTGATCACTGAACTCAAAAGCGCTTTTTAAAATTCTTATACTCAAGTCTATACTAAAGGAAAATTAGCTGGTGTTGATGAAACCTATTGTGTGGGGCTATGTGAGCTATTTAACATATGCTTAAGGGTATGTCAAGTACCAATGGAAGGAGGCTATAATGCTGGTCTCTTATAATGGGAAAATGACAAATTGAAGGAAAAAACTTCCCAGCGATAACTTTTCTATTTCTAACTGGCGCAATGTAAAAATATGTTATGATGTTTGGATCAAAAAAATTCTTTAAAAAATAAAATCAGCAAGTGGTATTGGACTTTTCCATTACTTGATAGTAAATGATTTTTTTTCACGCCCGAGTAGGTACCACCCCTTACATAAAGCGCCCGGTGAAGTCTCAACGCACGTTTCCGGTTCTGGTGTATGAGTCGGTTTCCCTTATAAACAAAAATGATGATGGCTCCTCCTTGTACAAAAGATTTCGTAGATAAAATACTCCTCCATTCAGATCTCCGAGAGAGGGGTGTGCAGGGGGCGCCCGCATCAAGATTTAACATACTTCTCGAATGTATGTGACCTAAATTCTAACCTGAACCCCGTCCACCATTTCCTCCAGGCTAACAGGCCCCAACTCTTCTTGCTCACCGAACCCCAAATTAGTGCCAGAACAGCCACTAACCATCTTAATTTCCCGGAGTATGAGCTCCTTACTTCCTTTAGATTGCATGGAGTTGTGTGCGCATTCGTCCGTAGCAATCTACCATCCACCAGACTCCCCAATTTAGAAGCTGGAAGAAAAGACATACTTTGGATGAAACTATCTCTCTCAGGCCTGCAACTAAATTCATCTGTTGCGTTTACCGGTCAGCTTCTGACAACAACTTTGTCCAGTTCTTTGACTACCTTTCTGAAAAAACCGACCATCTGATTTCTGAATATCCTTCCTCCGATGTCTTTGTTCTTGGTGACTTCAATGTCCATAATAAGGAATGGCTAGGATCTTCATCAGCCGATCTAAAAGGGAGAGCAGCGGAGGGCTTCGCAGTCAACAGTTTTTTAGCCAATATGGTTCAGCAACTTACTTACTTTCCTCGCATCCCAACACACAGCTCAAATCCCTTGGACCTCCTTCTTACTAAAAACCTGAATGCTATAAGACATCAGTCTCCTTTTATTCGTTTCTAAAGTGATGGAAAATTATATAAACACCTAATTACTAAAATTTCTTGAAAAACAGTCTAATCCACGACAGGCAGTATGCATTCCGTCAGCACAGATCAACTGCCGACCTCCTTTCCTTTGTCACCCATTCTTAAAACAACTATATGGAACTACACGGTGAATCCCAGATTGTCGCTCTAGACATATCCAAAGCATTCGACCAGGTCTGTGACGCAGCGCTGCTTAATAAATTTCCAGCCTATGGCCTACCACCAAAACTCTGTATCTGGACAGCAAATTTCCTCTCCAACCGGAGCATTTCTGTTGTCGTGGATGGCCATTCCTCTAAACTGTATCCAATTAATGCAGGAGTCCCTCAAGGTTCAGCTTTTGCCCCTCTTTGTTTCTTCTCCACATCAATGACCTCTCTAGCACATCCAATATCCAAACCAGTTCACAGTTACCTGGATGACAGCAGCCTCCACTCAAATATACAATATTCTAAGCCTGTCGCTTTAGCCCAATGAAATGAGGATTTCCAAAAGATATTGGACTGGGGAAGTAGAAATCCTGTACAATTTAACTCCACCAAATCTTAGTCTTGCTTTCTGTCTCATAAGAGATACACCAGCCCTAGACCCATCACAATAAACAACCAAGTTATTGAAACTAATGAGTCCTTTTCACTTGTTGGCATTTCGGTGGATCGAAATCTTAATTGGCACCAACATGTCACATCAATTGCAGAAGCGACTGCTAAGAAATTAGGTTTCCTCTTCCGCGCTCGCAAATACTTTTCACCAGCTAATCTCTATACTTTATATACTTCACAAATAAGGCCAAACCTCGACTACTGCTCCCACATCTAGGATGCCGCTGCCGCTTCTACACTCGCTATCCTGGACTCCATTTAGAAGAGAGCCATACGTCTCATCGGTGACCCTACCCTCACCTAAAGGCTGTTATCCCTTGCCCACCGACGTGCCGTTGAAGACCTCTCTCTCTCTCTCTTTTTTATAGACATCTGCACGGGCACTGCTCAGAGGAGCTTTCTTCCATACTTCCTCCATCTGCTGCCCCCAACATATCTACCAGGAGAAGAGAGCGGATGCACCATTTTACTGTCCAGGTCACCAGACATAAAACATCTTGTTATGCCCGCTCTTTTGTTCCGAGGACTTCCAAGTTGTGGAATTTCTTGCCGGCACATGTGTTTTCTTTTCCTCCGAACCTTCAAGTCCAGAATTAACAAGTTGCCTCTTTCCTTCTTGTTGACATCCACGTTACGATATTATTAAGGCTGTGGGCCCTCGTGGTGTGTTGTCGAAATGAAAAAATAAATAAATAATAAAGTGAAACAAAAATGAGGAATTATGCCTTCAAAATGTCTAGGTGATGTATGTCAATATTAAATATAAATTAAACAATATCGGGAGGCAGCAAGTGCGTTATGGTAGCGAATTTTCATTAAATGACTATACAGAATAGCCTGCAATGGTACACTGAAGATCAACCCAGGCTTCAGGGACCACTGTAAAATTCAGTGAAGGAGTCCATGCTTGAACTGCGGTGAGACCTCGCGAGCCCGCGAATCTGCAGGGAAAACATTTTTACAGTGGAAATCCCCGACCACGGAGCATAAAGGGAGGAGACGCCGGGCTCATCACAGGACGCGCTCGTCTGGTTCACGGATGGATCCGGCGGGGACCGAGGGTAACTCATAGTATTTCCCTCGGAGCTCTTGCAACGGTTTTTTAGGCTGAAATGTACGCCACCCGGCACTGTGTGCGGGATAGCAAGAGGATGGGCTACACCAACAAGCGGATCCTCATAACCACAGACAGCCAGGCAACCATGAAGGCCCTAAGTAGCCCAATTCAAGGCTGGTAAGTGAGTGCCGAGACGAGACGAGTAACCTGGCTGGGCAGAATGAGGTCACCCTCATATGGGTGCCGGGCCACTCGGGGTTCAAAGCAATGAAGAAGCTGACAGTCTCGCGAAGAGAGGGTCAGCAGAACCGGTTTTGGGCTTGACAGAGAGCACGGCCAGGAGAGTCATTAAGTCCTGGGTCAGAAACGAACACAAGGTGTACTGGGCGGACTGTCCAGGGCTCAGACAGTCAGTAATTGACGAACCCAGTTCAAAGAGAGCTGTGGAGCTGCTAAATCTTAGCAACTAACTGCTGCATAAAATGGGGCGGTTCGAGGGGGACCTTGCATGCAGACTCTGCGGCGAGGTGAAGGAATTAGCCCACCACATCTTGTGCGAGTGTAAAGTTCTGGATCGCAAAATACAACTGATCTACGGTCAGTCTAGACCGGAGACAGAGCAATATAAAACTTTACCCTACCAATCTCCGTGCAGACTAGTTCAAGGTACAGTGATTTTGGAATGGGTGGAGTAGAAAAGGCTAAGGGCATGAAGAATAAGCCAAAGGCTGCAGTGCATTCGGGCGGCACAGAGGCGGACGAGCCCTGAGGGAGAAAGAAAAAGAGACTTATGACTTATGTACCTAGATATACCAAATTTTAATTTTATAGCTTTATAGAAAACAGAGTTTTGGACATATAAAGTTTTTTCTCAAAAAAAGCTGGAACAGAAGTTGTAAATATTTTATTATAATTTTTTTTTGATATCGATGATACCACCTTCGATTTTTTTTAAATGAGCCTGTATTAGGAGCCTCAAACAGGAGCTTCAAGGTCTGTCTACATTAAAAGTATTAATTTTAGTAATATGCCGTTCTGATCGTGCAAAATTCTTATGAAAATTCACTTCTATAACGCACTTGCTGCGTACCGAAATTTTTTGTTTTTTCCTCTTTCTTTTAATTTTATGTTTTTCTTTCTTTTTAATTTTAATATCGGACTATTAGGAAAAGCTTCATGCCAAGAGTACCTATTCGCTACTGCGGTTCTTAAAAGATTTAAACACAACAGATTGAGGCACGTAAGGCTAGGTATATTCTCACTACAATTATAACCGTATAAGGAAAGTTTCAAACACACAATAAAACAATAAAAAATTAATATAAATACCTGCAGATATTACTATTTTGATGTCCTTTGCTGATCGCTGCTGTATATCTCAGTTTTTAGTCTTATTTCGATCCTCGTTGTCAGAAGAAAATTTTATATGAGAGACGCATACAATAAGTACACTTGGAGGACACAAATCACCACAACACCTTTTAAAAAACCTGGCGATTGTTCCACTAACGAAGTTAGCGTCATCAGAGGATGAATAATTATTTTTTAAAAGGTTTGTGGTGATTTGGGTTCTCCAAGTGTGCTTATCAGTGCTCATCGCACGTTTCAATCTTCAATTAGATGCATTCAATTTTGGAAATGTGTGAGTCTAAAATATTTATTAATAATTATTGTATATAGAAAATAATTTTGTGAAATTGGAAAAATGTGCTTTCTTTTTTAACCATGATCGTTCAGAATTTGCAAGCTGTTAAGTATGAGAAATATATACATCGTGGGATCAGAAATATAAGCGGTGCCACCATTTGTTGCGTTGTCCATTAACCTTGTAACTGTCCATTTACGTCCAGCTGTCTAGGCAGGCTATGGCTGACAAAATAATGGGTACGAAGGATATAACTATTGTAGTAATTGTATATACAAAATAATTTTGTGCAATTGGAAAAAATATGCTTTCTTTTTCCATGATGATTGCTCAGAATTTTCAAGCTGTTAAGTATGAGAAATATGTGAAAAGTGACATTCATATCGTGGGACCAGAAATATAAGCGGTGCCACCATTTGTTGCTCTGCCCATTAACTTTGTAACTGTCCATTTACGTCCAGTTGTCGAGGGAGGCTATGGTTGACAAAATATTGGTTACGAAGGATATAATTATTAAAGCAATTGTATATATAAAATAATTTTGTGCAATTGGCAAAATACGCTTTTTTTTAACATGATCGTTTAGAATGTTCAAGCTGTTAAGTATGAAAAATATATTAAAATTGACATTAACATCGAGGAACCAGAAATATCAGTAGCGCCACTATTTGTTGCTCTGCCTATTAACTTTGTAACTGTCCATTTACGTCCAGTTGTCTAGGGAGGCTATGGTTGACAAAGTATTGGTTACGAAGGATATAATTATTGAAGTAATTGTATACAATTGAAAAACACAGTCTAATCCACGACAGGCAGTATGGATTCCGTCAGCGCAGATCGACTGCCGACCTCCTTTCCTTTGTCACCCATTCTTGGAACAAGTCTATGGAACAACACGGTGAATCCCAGATTGTTGCTCTAGACATATCCAAAGCATTCGACCAGGTCTGGCACGCAGCGCTGCTTAATAAACTTCCGGCCTATGGCCTACCACCAAAACTTTGTACCTGGACAGCAAATTTCCTCTCCAACAGGAGCATATCTGTTGTTGTGGATGGCCATTCCTCTAAACTGTATCCAATTAATGCAGGAGTTCCTCAAGGTTCAGCTTTAGCCCCTACTTTGTTTCTTCTCCACATCAATGACCTCCTCTCTAGCACATCCAACCCAGTTCACAGTTACGCGGACGACAGCACCCTCCACTCAAACATACAATATTCTAAGCCTGTCTCTTTAGCCCAATTAGATGAGGATCGCAGACTCATGGAGGGTTCTGTCTCCGTAGACCTCCAAAAAATATTAGACTGGGGAAGTAGAAATCTTGTACAATTCAACCCCACCAAAACTAAGTCTTGCTTTCTTTCTCACAAGAGATACAGCAGCCCTAGACCCATCACAATGAACAACCAAGTTATTCAAAGTAATGAGTCCTTTTCTCTTGTTGGCATTTCTGTGGATCGAAATCTTAATTGGCACCAACATGTTACATCAATTGCAGAAGCGGCTGCTAAGAAATTGGGTTTCCTCCTCCGGGCTCGCAAATACTTTTCACCAACTAATCTCTATACCTTATACACTTCACAAATAAGGCCAAACCTCGAATACTGCTCCCACATCTGGGGTGCAGCAGCCGCTTCTACACTCGCTATCCTGGACTCCATTCAAAAGAGAGCTATACGTCTCATCGGTGACCCTACCCTCACCCAAAGGCTTCCATCCCTTGCCCACCGACGTGCCGTTGGTGACCTCTCTCTCTTTTATAGATATCTACACGGGCACTGCTCAGAGGAGCTTTCCTCCATAATTCCCCCACCTGCTGCCCCCAGCAGATCTACCAGGGGAACAGAGCGAATGCACCCTTTTACTGTCCAGGTCACCAGACATAGAACATCTTGTTATGCCCGCTCTTTTGTCCCGAGGACTTCCAAGTTGTGGAATTCCTTGCCGGCACATGTTTTTCCTTCTCCTCCGAACCTCCAAACCTTCAAGTCCAGAATTAACAAGTTGCCTCTTTCCTCCCTGTCAACACCCACTGTACGATAGTATTTAGGCTGTAAGCCCTCGTGGTGTGTTGTTGACATAAAAAAAAAAAAAAAAAAACAGGGTGGCGCATTGAAAACTAAACAGACCGATTTGCGTCCATAGAATTTTTTTTTTGAGTCGCTGAAACACGCCAATTTTAATATTGAGGGGGACATGTTCAGACATAAAACTCAACTTTGTCACATCAACCCCTTAAGGGTGGCGATAACAACCCTTATATTTTAAATAGGGAACATAGGTCGTGTGTTACACCATTTAAAAGCTCTTTCTTTTCTGAATTCAGCATACTAATTTTGTTGGAAGTTTTATTAACTCGTTTAAAAATTATTCACAGTTGGAGTTGCAAGAACGTATTTCATTCATTGTGATAAGAAATGCACTAGTCAATTTTTCGTTAAAAAAACTAAAAAACAAAACCAAACGTTCAAAAATATTTATTCAGTTAAGTAAGTGTTTAAATTGGTAACTATACAAAAGTACAAATTTTGTTCAAAACGAGATCTTACATTCTGGAGCATTTGTAAAGTTATTAGACGGCACTCTTTAACAATGCGTCGTCGTCATTCTTACGGAGACTTTGGTTCTGTTGTGTAAATTCTACTCTTTAAATGGCTTCATAGAAAGAAGTCTAAAGGAGTTAAATCCGGTGATATAGGGGGCCACTCAATAGCACTTCTACACCCAATTCATTGCCCTGGAAGCTCTCTTTTCAAAACTCCCTAACACGTTGTGAAAAATGCGGAAAAGTTCCGTCTTGTTGAAACGCTAATTGATTTTCTTGATAGCGATCATCATTTTCAACAATATCAAATAGTAGGGGGTAAACGATATCTTCTTGTAGCTCCAAATACGTTTCGCCACTCAAATTGCCATCAAGAAAAATTGGTCCGATTAATCGTTCTCCAAAAATGCTAGTCCAGACGGTCAATTTCTGTGGAGTTTGAGTGTGGACTTCGTGAAAATTTCTTGGATTATTATCTGCCAAATAACGACAATTATGACGATTAACTGTAGAGTTTAATAAAAACCTACACTCGTCTGAAAAACAGATATTGAACAGAAAGTTGCCGTTATCAGCTATTGGTGCCATCATAACTTCACAAACCTCCAGCCGCCGATCGAAATCATCTTTATTCAGTTGTTGTACAAGACGAGTTTTATACGGGTGAAATTTATGATGCTTCAATATTCTCTAGTAGGTAATGCGGCACTTTGAGCAGACAGTGACGTCACAGGAAGTGACGTCACGGCGCCGGCGCCACGCCCTGGCGCCGGCGCCACGCCCTGGCGCCAGCCCCGGCGCCGGCGCCTAGCCACGCCCTGGCGCCGGCGCCTGCACTGGCGCCTGCCCTGGCGCCTGCCCCGGCGCCACGCCCGGCGCCTAGCCACGCCCCGGCCCCCGGCGCCAGCCCCGGCCCCGGCGCCCAGCCACGCCCTGGGCCAGACAGTCACATTTAGTCTTGTTATGTAAACATTCTAAGGTCATTGACCTGTCTAGGAAACTGTGACGTCACATGACTTGTGCCAGACAGTCACATGCAAACATTTCAAAGTGTCTAACCTATTACTTCAAATTATTATATTTTGAAAAAAACCATTTGGAGCAGGTGAGTTTCGAACCCGGGGCATTCAGATGGGAGGCAACGATGCTACCCGTTAAGCTAAGCAGACGCTTATTAATTTATTGTTTTAGGTTGGTATATATATACGACTACAAACAAACCATACATGTAATATAATTAAAGTTTATTATTAGACAAATGGATGATTTACAAAATAATGTTTAATATTAGAGGCGGAACCAAAACGGAAGAATCAAAATGGCGGAATGAAAGATGGAAGCCTGTGATACCTTAAGCTGACATTATAAAAATGGCGGCTTTCTTTCTTAAAGATGGTGCCTTTCGCTGATAAAGAATGGCGGCTTTCGTTCTTAAAGATGGTGCCTTTTGCTGATAAAGATGGTTGAAGACTCCATTATTTAAAGTTACGTCACCCCAACCTTTAGAGCCGACAAATGAGAGTGAGGTTGATAAGCGAGAATAATGGTATTGGTCGAAGACTCCATGATTGAAAGTTACGCCCCCTATTAAAACAAACCATTCATAAAGCTTTTGTTATTAGACATAACCAAATATCGTAGAGACAATAGAGGTCGCTGACAAAAACAAAAGAAGCTCAGAAACAAAATGGACAACAGGTTCAACTCTTAAGCTTAGAAACAATGGTTGGTTACAGGTTCAATTCCTTTCTCCACGTGTTTAGTGTCATGTTACTCGTCTAAGTAAGCAGAATTAAAAAATGGCTACTAAAATGAGATAAAAAACTTAAAACCCTTATCGCGGAAGATCCGTGAGATGTACGCAGGAACCAACACATGCACGGTGTTAAGGAGGCCAAATCAAATTGGAATATACAATAAAACGGCCACTTCCGGTCTAAACTTTAAATCGTTATATCTTTTCAACGGAAAGTGATAGAAATGAACTGACTTTAAAAAATGTATGTTTCATAACAAGGTCTACAAGAAACTGAGATAAAAAACTTTAAACCCTTATCGCGGAAGATCCGTGAGACGTACGCAGGAACCAATACATGCACGGTATTAAGGAGGCCAAATCAAATTGGAATATACAATAAAATGGCCACTTCCGGTCTAAACTTTAAATCGTTATATCTTTTCAACGACAAGTGATAGAAATGAACTGACTTTAAAAATATATCGTTTCATAACAAGCTCTACAAGAAAATGAGATAAAAAACTTTAAACCCTTATCGCGGAAGATCCGTGAGATGTACGATGGAACCAACACATGCACGGTGTTAAGGAGGCCAAATCAAATTGGGATATACAATAAAATGGCCACTTCCGGTCTAAACTTTAAATCGTTATATCTTTTCAACGGAAAGTGATAGAAAGGAACCGACTTCAAAAATGTATGTTTCGTAACAAGCTCTACAAGAAAATGAGATAAAAAACTTTAAACCCTTATCGCGGAAGATCCGTGAGATGTACGATGGAACCAATACATGCACGGTGTTAAGGAGGCCAAATCAAATTGGAATATACAATAAAATGGCCACTTCCGGTCTAAACTTTAAATCCTTGTATCTTTTCAACGACAAGTGATAGAAAGGAACCGACTTTAAAAATGTATGTTTCGTAACAAGGTCTACAAGAAACTGAGATAAAAAACTTCAAACCTTTATCGCGGAACATCCGTGAGATGTACGATAGAACCAACATATGCACGGTGTTAAGGAGGCCAAATCAAAGTGGAATATACAATAAAATGGCCACTTCCGGTCTAAACTTTAAATCCTTGTATCTTTTCAACGGAAAGTGATAGAAAGGAACTATCTTCAAAAATGTATGTTTCGTAACAAGCTCTACAAGAAACTGAGATAAAAAACTTCAAACCCTTATCGCGGAAGATCCGTGAGATGTACGATAGAATCAATACATACACGCTGTTCAGCAAAGCAAACTCTATAAGCATATTCAATAAAAATGTTACTTCCGGTAGACACTTCCGGTATAGCTATTCTTAGAGCTACATACATGTGTGACACATCAAAATAATCGTCTTGTTGAACAGAAGAAATATAATATTTAAGTAAGTTAGAACAAGCTGTATTAACACCTAAAACCAACACACACTCTCTTGTACAGGCTGATTACCCTGCCATCCAATTGTTAGTAAGGTTATGTTTGTATTTGTTATTTGAATACAAACAGACATAATAAGAAGAGTGTACTTACATACAGCAAGACACGTCATCCTTGTTTCACGACTTAACACATACTGAACAAGTGTCTCTCTCTCTCTTGTATTGAGGAAACAACAGGATGTAAGAGAGAGGGGGTCTTACAAAGGATAAACAACGTTTTTTACAGTTGTTAACCTTACAGAAAGGGGTTAATAAAAATGCAACAAAATAAAAATAAAACAACTGATTTACATACAATAAAAATTTATTAGGATTAATTAAGTTGTACATATTGATACATAAATGACATACATAAATGACATACTATTATTACATAATGGCTCTAACGATACCCGTTAGAGGTTTATATTCCATTACACTGTCATGAATAACCAAACAATAAACACGAGTATTTTTTGGGAAGTTGGCGTGACTCATGAACTCCACCTTAATGTCCACCGTTGAAGACTTGATTGACTCGTTCTGGTACTGACAGTCAATCACAAATAGAGCTCTGTCTTTAAACTCGTCATAATTCAAGATAGGCTCCGACATGTTTTTATAACAGAAGTTTTTTTGAAAATCTGTATACATGTTATAGGCTTCTGCATATTTCGATTTCTCAAAATCCATATTCATAGATTCATAAGGGTAGCATTCTGAATTTAGAAACACTCTGAGGTCCAACATACCAATGTTATCGAAATAGTCTGACCTCTTCTTCACGTTATCCTTACGATCTGTTTGAAATGCTATAATCACATATCGAGGTCTTTCCAAGTTGGTTGCAGTTTTAACAGCCCACACATCTCTGTTGATATCTCTGAGTGCTGGTAACTCATATATGTCCCATTTGCGGTATGCGAGAAATATAGAGGTGTCTTTGGCTATTTTATCCATCAGTTCCAATTTCATTTTATCATTGGGAAATACATGTTTTACCTTTAAAAACATATTGGTTACGGTAATTTTTGCTCGTGCCGTACCTGTGCTGTAATAGCCGTTGGAATCGTTTCGACTTCTTGTAAAGCGGAAAGTATGTTTGCCACAGAGAACTCCTTTGAAATGATGAAAGAAACTGAAGAGGAACCAGACAGGTATGAGCATGTGAAACTTGTTATCATTTAAGGTGATGTGCTCCGACGACACATTCAGACCGGCGTTGCTAAGAGATTGGGCTTCATTCTTACTGAACGATAGCAGACTTTTGATGATGGTTGTGGTGTATGGGTCTCGCACTCGTTCCACTTCCTTGTTATTTAACTCATAGGTCATTGATTCAAATAGAGCTGCTCCTCCATTATTTGACAGATAACAAGCACCAGTGGCATTTTGGATTGCTACAGGTTCCAGAGCACCTTCGATTATTAGAGCTGACTCGGCCAGACATACGAACGCATCTTGTTGGTTGATGGCTATTTCAATTTCATCGCTGTTACCAAACGATTTAGTTGGTGAATAGTAAGAACGCAGCTCTTCTCGATCGATGCCATCATCAAACACGGGTTCTTTGAATATTTCTAGTTTTGACGACATGATAACCCAGGCTTTGCAGGAACTCAATATTATCGGGACGAAGCGTACCCTTTGACGTGTCTGACTCAACTGAATTTGATGTGGTAGATGCACTTGATTTTATATCCTTGAAGACCAACATACTAAGCAACTTTTATAAGTTTTAAGCGAACAGACACCTCTTCACCTTGAAAGTTGACAGGAACTGAATCTTGGTCGACGATGTCGATGCTTATATTGGAAATCTCTTGCTTGTTCACAGGCAAGTAAATTAAATTGTTAGGTTCTATGTCGATTGCGTAGCCAGGATCAACCATCGGAGCAAACTCATACAGCGTATGTGAGGGTTGTCCGTTATAATAGGAACCAGACACAATATTGGTTTCGATGCGAATCTGTCTAACATCCACTATATCAACAGGTAAATCAGATTCATAAAAGGTGTCCGGCTGAAGAACTTGTTTTGAAAAGCCCAACATTCGCCCAATCGAACCATCAAATTCAAAACTGACATTTGTATAACACTTTAGTCTACATTTGATGGTGTTCGGATTAGGTCTCAGAAGCAGAGCCTGTTGCTTTTGTTCGTGTGTTGCTGTAGCACCAACAAGTTCATTTTGAAGTAACTCTTCCAAGTGTGTTATTTCATAAGCACCGGTGGGTATCGTGATGGTTCGCCAACCGGTTCCTTCTTTTACATGAAATTTGTTTTTACCTTCATAGATGTTGGGTATGTTATTGTAGGTGTGAAAGCCTATCAAGGCAACAGCATAATTACCATCCAAAACAATTGGTGGATGGTAGTCTGACGACAGATGGGAGCTGCGGTCTTTCAACACAAAGGTGTGCGCCATGACTGATACACACAGGCTACTGTTTAAGGCTTTTATTTAAAAATTTTAAACATAAGTGACCACAATTATAAGTATTATATTTCTGATACACATCATGATTGTACATTAAAGTAGAGTTTTTAAGGTAACGCTGCAGCTCAACTGGTGGTTTCAAGTTTCCATATGAGTCAAAGTACACGGCTGTGTCACCACGTTTCTTAACTGCAACCCAATGACTGCCAGGTTGCTTGTTTGTTTGCAAATTCATGATAAGTGATTCATTCTTGCGTGGCCCATTCGATGGCAAAGTATCTCGCATGTATACACCTCTAAAATATGGAATTTTCATTTTACCAGCAAATTTCACAAGGTCTTCATTTGTTAGAGGTCTTGCTGGTAAACATCTTACTCGTTTTTTGGTTTCTGCAGATACAACCCATAACCGGAGCGCTGTTTCTTGAGATACATGCCTGTGCCCAGTCTCTTGCATTTTGGCTTAAATTTCAAGCCACTCCCTCTCCTACCCATCGCGATGGCTTCCATTGTTTTGTTGTGCCGTTCTTCCTCCTCTAGTTTCTGTTTCGCAGACTTGGCATCGTTCACGGCTTTGGCAATACCTGCAGCACCACCACCCAGAGCTCCTAGTGCTGACAGCCCACCAAATATCAGAGGCAACAGCGGAAGGAAGCCTCCACTTTTAGGTATTGGAATAACTCGAGGTTTCTGCACATTCTTACGTCCACCAATGTTTCTAACGATTGTATGAGCTATATCAAATACGACGTTCGCTGTTGGAATATGATTTCTATCTTTTATAACTTTCTCAATCAGACTTAGTATGTTTTTAAAGGGAACCTTCTTCTTTGGCTTCGAGTTGATTACATAAAACCCCTCATTAAGTTTTCTGTTAACTTTCATGGTGTTTGTAACGCCCCGCAACGTTTCAGCAAAACCTGTATCTGTCTTTGTTAATAACAGCCCTCACTCTGTGACACCAACATGCATACTGACTGGGTGTCTCACTTGCATTCATATATATATACACCCAAATAAAATATAGTTTAGTTTAAGTTAAGATGCGTACCAGCAAACACGCTTCTGCCTTACCCATTACAAATATAGACGATGTTGTTACGGACACAGCTCAACAACAACTGAGGCATGGTCCTCTCTTTCCAAACACCGTTCGCTGTATCATATGTGGTCCCAGTGGGTGTGGTAAAACTAATGTCATGCTGAGTTTGTTGTTTGAAGCAAACGGTATAAAATTTGATAACGTGTATGTGTATTCAAAGTCTCTGTATCAACCGAAATACAAGATGTTAAAGGAGGTGATGAATGCCACAAAAGGTGTTGGTTACTATCCTTATCGAGAAAACGATGAAATATTAGATCCGGCAGATGCCAAGGACAACTCTGTGTTTATATTTGATGATGTAGCTTGTGACAAACAAGATAAAATAAGAGCATACTTCAGTATGGGCAGACATAAGAATATTGATTCATTCTATCTCTGTCAAACATATACACGAATACCCAAACATCTGGTACGTGACAACACCAATGTTATTGTGTTATTCAAGCAAGATGAAACCAATTTAAAACATGTGTACGACGATCATGTGACCACCGATATGGACTTTAAACAATTTAAAACTATCTGCCACCAATGCTGGAAAGATAATAAGTATGGTGTGTTGGTGATTGTGAAGGAAAACGATGTACACAAAGGTCGATATAGAAAAGGATTCGATAGATATATATTATTCTAACAAACGATGATAGACAGGACAGTCAGCTGTCTAACACAGGTGTCTAACACAGATGTCATACAAGTGTCTAACACAGCTGTCATACAGCTGTCATACAGCTGTCTAACACAGCTGTCTAACACAGCTGTCTAACACAGCTGTCTAACACAGCTGTCTAACACAGCTGTCTAACACAGCTGTCTAACACAGCTGTCTAACACAGCTGTCTAACACAGCTGTCTAACAAGACAGCCAGACATCGTGATAAATAAGAAGGCATGTACCATGAAGGAGTCAGTATATGTTAAACCACCACACAACCTGTATCGCTCAAACAAATTATTAGACCAGCTGGTAATACCGACCAGTTGTAGCACAATGGAAGTGTTGGGTAAGGAAGAGCGAAAAGTTAAGAAAAGGATTTTACAACTTGCTGACAATATTCGAAAAAAACATTTAATGCTTAAACTTAACAGAGCCGAGAATGATGATGCTCTGCAACGTTTATATAAACCACTTGTTGAGCCCCTAAGTGAAATATCTAAAAACACAGCAGCACAGCAGCAGCAGCAGCCCCAGCAACAACCAAAGGTTGAACAAATCAAAGAAGAAGTGGTACCAGAAACGAAACCCCAAGTACAGTTCCTTAAAGACCATGAAGTTTTTGAAGCTGAACCTAGGGAAGAGGCTGAGGAGACAAGTTCCGATGAGGATATCCCAACATTTGAAGAGCTTGAGGCAGATCTACAAACTGTCACATCCAACCCTGCATATCAAGAATTTTTGGAGCAATATCCTGAACGAGTTCGATATTATGTAGACAAGTATTTTACTGAACCACCAAGGCTCGCTACCATTGATCAAACGTATGGTGCTCGCTACGCTAAAGATACCGGTAGCTGGAGTCTTGGCAATAAACACTTGGATTTTACTGATAATGACATTCGACTAGGTCAACGGAGATATCCGCAAACACAAGGTCTGCTAGAATTGATATTTATGAAAACACCTAGAGGGTATACCTATGACGATCTTCAACACTATAGAGATATTCTAGATGCAACTAGTGTGCATAAAATGAACTATGATCCTAACGCACGAACCAAGGGTTGTTCCTCTGAAAAGTACCTGACTCTAATAAAACCGGTGATAAATCCACGAGGTCGTAGATCCTCAACTCCTCAAGGTTTTGGTTACGACACACATCATAACGCAGAACAAAAAACTGAACCTAGAGCTCAGAATGTAAGCAGCAACACTAACAACTATATGCTACAAAATAACAAACAAATAGAATATGTCTATTGGGATGACATAAATGAGCTGGTTGATAGACTTAGACTTTTAGTAGCTTCCCAGGCTGCTGGTAATAATGCTCATAACAATGAAATTCAGTCAATCATTGAAGAACTGAAGGAGGTTGGTGTTATCGCCTAGTATACCTACATATATCAAAGATATACCTACCTTAGTGCTTAGTATAAAAATGTCTATCGATAAGTTCGGACGTTCCCAATCCAATAAAGGTTCTAAGTTTAAAATTATTGAAAGAGAGATTTTCCCAAGAACTACTAGTGGTGATTTTGATTTGCAAAGCCATAGATTGTGTAACATAGCTGATCCAGTCGATGCAACAGATGGTGTAAATAAAAAATTTGTTGATGTATGGATAGACGACTATCAGAAGAACAAAGATGAGGTAACACAAAGAATCATTGCCATACTACTTGAAGCTGTACACAAACCTGAGTTGGAAGATTTAAAAAACGAATTTGAAAATAAATTGAAAATTTTAGCTAAGAACATAACTGCTCAAGTTTTAAAAGATGTTGATGTATTAAAGAATAATAAGCTAAAGAATAAGCTGGGAGAAATAGACAGCAAACTAAAAGATTTACATGATAAGTGGATACTTTTAAATCCAACATCGCCATGAAACAAACAGACATCTATCTGGTTGAACGCATCTTGAGGAAGAAAGGCAAGCAGCTCTATGTAAAATGGCTGGGTTTTGATAAATCTCAGAATTCTTGGATAAATTCAGATGATGTTAAATAAGCTTATATATTTAATGTATTAATGTACTTAGAATAAAATAAAAGTCTTTATTAAAATAATGTTATTTTATTTTTTCATCTGGTTACATACAATTAAGCTAAGTGAACAATTACAATTTATATCGTAAATCAATAATATCCTGAATAAACTTCTCCTGAGGTACATCTGCTATCTGTAGATCGTTTCTCTTCGCCTTGAGGTATTCGACTTCGGTCTTTATTCTGTTAAAGAGATTTACAGAATTTGGATCATACAACATGTTTAAAACTACTTCGGAATCAGGGTGTTTATTTTTAAAGTTCTTGACAGCTCTTTTAAAACTTTTCTTCTGAGTCCTTACAGCATGATATGGATAGGTAGTATCCTTCTCATTTCTTGAAAGCAAACCAAAAACACAAAGTTTTCCAGGGTTGCTTGGTTTTGGAGATATATCTTCTAAATGTTCTGTGATTTTAGCATTTGTTTCTCGCATACGCTGCACTTCATCATCTATCTCCATTAATTTCACTTCAATTTCTTTGAGGTTATCCTTGTATTTTTGATTAAATTCACTTACGAAAAAATCAAAAATAATTTGGTTGCACTTTTCATAGAAACTATTGGATATCCAACAAGCCAAATTTAATATCAAATCTTTACAGACATATGTACCAGATATCAAGTTGTTTTCAGTCTGTGTTCCACCAAAGTCCACCAAGTATGTAGCGGTTGTAGGTGTTAGTTGAGATGTTGCTTCCAGCACATCTAGGGGGCCGGAATTCCGGCCCCCTAGATGTGACTCTAAGTGGACATCTTCGGTTGAAATATTAAGGTAATCGGTATTCTGGCTACCTAAATGTTTCTTCGCCTGACCGTTGTAATAGGTAATCAACTCTTTAGTTTTCTTATTTTCCAACCAATGTCTGAATCTTTTCTCACCATCTTTACACAGCTTAGTCGCATTAAAATAACCAGTGTTTTTATCAATAATTAATTGAAAGTCTGCAAATAAACCATACCAGAAGTTGTCTTTAATTTGCTGGTAGCACACATCATTTAATGTAGCCATTTTAAACACACTACTGAGCACTTGGATACGTTAGAGTTAACTGAAGCACGTCTTACCTCTACGATAACTAAATTTTGAATGAGTTTAACAGTGTGTAGTGAACAATTTACATGGATGATGTCATCCTTTCGGTTTGTACTAGACAAGCTCAAACACGAGTAATGGGGGTGATTGAACAGATATAACACAAGATAACATTCACCAAGGTCATCAACTGACACGTTATTTACCCTAAGCCTCTCTCTTGCGTATATTAAACAGATACACAGACAAGTTCAAACACAAATAATGGGGTGATGTCATTCAACGGAAATTACACTAGATAACAACCGTACAGACAAAACTCAAACAGGTTTGTGGAACAGGTTTGTGGATGATGTCATACTTCTAACGGCTGTATTCTAGACAAGCTCAAACACGAATACCATTTACCCATCAAGGGGCCCCCCTACAGTATGTTTCTGAACTTCCTTCTTTTGTTTGCTAACGACCTCTGTGTGTTATTTTTAAATAAGTCTTCAACCATCAAGCGAAAGGCACCATCTTTAAGAAAGAAAGCCGCCATTTTTATAATGTCAGCTTAAGGTATCACAGGCTTCCATCTTTCATTCCGCCATTTTGGTTCTTCCGTTTTGGTTCCGCCTCTAATATTAAACATTATTTTGTAAATCATCCATTTCTCTAATAATAAACTTTAATTATATTACATGTATGGTTTGTAATTAAAAGTCGTATATATATATATACCAACCTAAAACAATAAATTAACAAGCGTCTGCTTAGCTTAACGGGTAGCATCGTTGCCTCCCATCTGAATGCCCCGGGTTCGAAACTCACCTGCACCAAATGGTTTTTTTCAAAATATAATAATTTGAAGTAATAGGTTAGACACTTATGTGATTGTCTGGCACAAGTCATGTGACGTCACAGTTTCCTAGACAGGTCAATGACCTTAGAATGTTTACATAACAAGACTAAATGTGACTGTCTGGCCCAGGGCGTGGCTGGGCGCCGGGGCCGGGGCTGGCGCCGGGGGCCGGGGCGTGGCTAGGCGCCGGGCGTGGCGCCGGGGCAGGCGCCAGGGCAGGCGCCAGTGCAGGCGCCGGCGCCAGGGCGTGGCTAGGCGCCGGCGCCGGGGCTGGCGCCAGGGCGTGGCAGGCGCCAGGGCGTGGCGCCGGCGCCGTGACGTCACTTCCTGTGACGTCACTGTCTGCTCAAAGTGCCGCATTACCTACTTTCTCTGAATAGTTCTTCTTTTGATGAAATTCACGTTCAGGATCCCGTTTTTTGTTGGCTACTGAACCACTTTGTCGAAACTTTGCAACTAACTCCAAAATGTATTTTCTGTTAAGATGTCTGTTCGGATGTCGTTCCTTAAACAAATTTGCGGTACGGTTGGCACAGTCATCGTTTTTGAAAAAAAAAAAGTAATTATTTCAACTCTTTCTTCTACAGAATACACCATTGTCAAAATAATTTTCGGTAGTACTATCAAATATCAAACCGACCGATAAACTTTAATAATAAACCGCATTTCTCTCATTCCGATAAGAAATGTGCTGATAGTCAATTTTTTGTTTACAAACCATCAAAACATTGCCTATCTGTATATTCCTTATCGGAATGAGTGAAATGCGTTTTTGCATCTTCAACTGTGAATAATTTTTAAACTGGTTGATAAAAAATCCAAAAAAATTAGTGTGCTGAATTCAGAAAGGAAAGAGCTTTCAAATAATGTAACACTCGACCCATGTTCCTTATTTAAAATATAAGGGTTGTTATCACCACCCTTAAGGGGTTGATGTGACAAAGTTGAGTTTTATGTCAAAACATGTCCCACTAAATATTAAAATTGACGTGTTTCAGCGTTTCATAAAAAAATTCTCTGGACGCAAATCGGTCTGTTTCGTTTTCAATGCGCCACCCTATATATAAAATAATTTTGTGCAATTGGAAAAATATGCTTTTTTTAAATCATGATCGTTTAGGATGTTCAAGCTGTTAAGTATGAAAAATATATTATAAGTGACATTCACATCGAGGAACCAGAAATATAAGCGGCGCCACTATTTGTTGCTTTGTCCATTAACCTTGTAACTGTCCATTCACGACCAGCTGCTTAGGTAGGATATGGCTGATAAAATATTGGTTACAAAGGATATAATTGTATAATAAAAGAATTTTTTGCAATTGGAAAACTACATGCCTTCTTTTTTCATGATGATGGTGTAAAATTTTCAAGCTGTGAAGTATGAGAAATATATTAAAACTGACATTCACATGGAGGAACCAGAAATATACGCGGTGCCACCATTTGTTGCTTTGTGCATTAACCTTGTAACCGTCCATTTATGTCCAGTTGTCTAAGAACGCTATGGCTGACAAATTATTGGTTGCGAAAGATATAATTATTGGAATAATTGTATATATAAAATAATTTTGTGCACTTGGAAAAAATATGCTTTCTTTTTTAATCATGATCGTTGAGAATTTTTAAGCTGTTAAGTATGAAAAATGTATTAAAAGTGACATTCACATCGAGGAAATAGAAATATTAGCGGTGCCACCATTTGTTGCTTTATCCATTCACCTTGTAAATGGTGATTTATGTCCAGCTGTTTAGAGAGGATATGGCTGACATAATATGGGTTGCCAGGGATATAATGACGTTTCGTAAATAGATGCTTGACAACGAATATTTTGTCAGCCATAGCCAACCTAGATAGCTAGACATAAATAGACAGCTATTTCTATATACAATGGATATTACTAAATAATTTTCAGAATACAGGGGAACATTTAAATGCGCATTACTCGGAATCTACTATATTTTAACACAGAATAATATTTACGAAAAATATTCACAAATACACGTATAATCTTAATAAGCCGCGATATAGATTTTCCATGGAAATTATTGAAGCAACCGGAGTTTCAAGGCCAAATTTCATAGCACTTCCTGTGTAACCGTAAGTTTAATTCATATAATATGAATAGAAAGTACTTAGTAAGTCCAAGAATACTTAAAGGTATTTTCTTACATTTATTTGTTTTCTGGGAAAAGATTATAAATTGCCAATAGGTGACATTTTGTGCAACTTAGAAAAATAATATAATATACGTTTTTTTGCTCAGAATTTCTCGCAGAATTCGAATTTTGTAAAACATACAGAGTGTTCGTCTCAAAGTAACAGAGCTGATCGCATTTCTGGTTAAACTGAAAGTTTGTCAAATATAAAACTGTTACAATTTGTCTCCTGAAGGTCCATACCATTTCTCCAAATGTCGATATCGACAGCATATATATATATATATATATATATATATATATATATATATATATATATATATATATATATATATATATATATATATATATATATATATATATATATATATATACAGGGTGGCTCATTAGTGCGAGGAAGTACGATATCTCCTTTAATATTCAGAATCTTAAAAAATGTTTTATACAAAAGTTGTTGGGAATGATGAGGGGCATATTTTAAAAATATTTGTAACTATAAAGGGTGTTACCTAAAAGTAGGGCAACATGTAAGTTTTGTATTTTAAACAACACTATATGTTTTTTTTGTTTTTTATCGGATTTGCCATAAAATTCTCTATATGGTACAGTTATTTGTTTTCCAAAAATTTGCGGTGTTACCAAGTAAATAATTATTTATTGAAAATTTTAACAAAAACATCATAGTAGAAATGCGGCTGCCAATCCCCTAATATTGAAAAGAATTGAAAGGTTTTCGCCATCGTCAAAGCTGAACCTTTAGTAAAGTCACCGAACTTAACAAAACTCATTTAATTTGTACAGGGTGTGTTTAAAAAAAATCGAAATTTCTAAATTTTACTATAAAAAAACTTGATTTTTTTAAATGGAACATCCTGTATTTTATTAGCCTATCTTGTAGCCTACTTCCATACCTTCAAATTTTTTATGAGCATGATTCTCAAAAAATGCATAGTTTTTGAGATAAATCCATTTTTATGAAAAATGGCTTAACCTCGTCTTGCCTATAGAGGAACAAGAATAATTGGTAGGTAGCCTAGAACATAATAACTCAATCACTCAAATGCAACTACTACTATCTACTTTGTAAATAAAATTAACGTTTTTAAATGGATTGATTTTGAACAGCAAGAGGTTTCCGAGGATGATTCTATTTAAAAAAATAATTTAATACTCACTTATATTTTTTATTCAAAGCATTTATAAACTAATAATAATCATTATCAACAATAAATAAAAGATTAGTTATACTACAGTAAATGCTCAATATGGCCACCATTATTATTTACACAAATTTCAATTCGTCTTTCAAAAGATTGACTTACGTTAGTTAGGACATTGTTATCAATATTTCTGAAAACCTCTCTAATTCGCTGTTTCATGTCATCTTTTGTAGTGGGCGGAATTTGGTAAACCTGATTTTTGACGTATCCCCACAAAAAAATCCATTTTGGTGATATCGGGTGAACGAGGGGGCCATCTCACTGGGCCACCTCTTCCTATCCATCTATCAGGAAAAGCGTTTTGAAGGTGTTCATGGATTGCTGCCGTATGATGCACTGGAGCACCATCGTGTAAATACCACATTCTCTTTCTAATATAGTTTGGTAACTGATAAAGCAATCTTGGCAATTCATTTTGGAGAAACTCAAGGTAAACTTGCCCTGTTAAACGCTCTTCGAAAAAGTAAGGCCCAATAACATAATGTCCTATTATACCACCCCATATATTCAATGACCACCTTGTCTGGCTATGTGTTCTTATAAACTGGGGATTAGAAGTCGCATAGTAGTGAAAATTGTGGCGATTTACATTTCCATTTTTGTGGAAAGTAGCTTCATCAACAAATAAAACATAATCAAAAATGCGTCCGTCTTGCTGAATCTTCTACTGCACCCACTGACAAAAAATCATTCTGGCTTCATAATCTTGGTTATTTAACTCTTGCAAGAGTTGTACGTGATATGGGTGTAGTTTATTACTACGAAGAATCCTTTGAACAGTGCGTCTAGATAAATCAGTTTCATTCGCAATCGCTCTTTGTGAAATATGCGGATTTTCAGTTATTTTCAGTAAAACAGATAACTGATTTTCTTCTGAATTGGCGGGCTTGGTTCGCTCACCTTTTTCGTAATTCACTCTTCCAGTACGAGAAAAGCGGTCTATTAATTTCTCAAATGCTTCCTTTCTTGGCGGTGGTCTTTGTGGAAAAGTCTGATGATATAATCTAACGGCTAATAAACAATTTTTATCACTAGCCCCTAATGTGAATATCATATCGACAAGTTCTTCTTTGGAAAAATTCATTTTTTTTAACTTTACAACTTCTTCATCAACTATGCAAATTTACTTCGGAAATTATTTGACAGTTTTCTTAAAATAAATTAGTATGACAGTTGTTTGAAATTGAAAGTCATAGTCTACTAATAATTATTATTGTTAAGTATAGGGGAGACCATTTTTCATAAAAATGGATTTATCTCAAAAACTATGCATTTTTTGAGAATCATCCTTACAACAAAATTTGAAGGCACGGAAGTAGGCTAAAAGATAGGCTAATCAAATACAGGGTGTTCTATTTAAAAAAATCAAGTTTTTCATAGTAAAATTTAGAAATTTCGATTTTTTTTAAACACACCCTGTACAAATTAATGAGTTTTGTTAAGTTCGGTGACTTTATTAAAGGTTCAGCTTTGACGATGGCGAAAACCTTTTAATTCTTTTCAATATTAGGGGATTGGCAGCCGCATTTCTACTATGATGTTTTTGTAAAAATTTTCAATAAATAATTATTTACTTGGCAACGCCGCAAATTTTTGGAAAACAAATAATTGTACAATATAGATAATTTTATGGCAAATTCGATAAAAAACAAAAAAATATATGGTGTCGTTTAAAATAAAAAACTTACATGTTGCCCTACTTTTAGGTAACACTCTTTATAGTTACAAATATTTTTAAAATATGCCCCTCGTCATTCCCAACAACTTTTGTATAAAACATTTTTCAAAATTCTGAATATTAAAGGAGATATCGTACTTCCTCGCACTAATGAGCCACCCTGTATATATATCGACTGTAAGGAAATTATACGATGGACAGTAATTCCCTTGACACGCGGTAGGACTAAATTTGGAAAGACTATGAAATCGTATAAATATATATTCTTGGAAGAGCGGGTAGAAAATTTACGACACAATGGGAACCCAAGCAACAAATTAAGGCATGTTAACCAGCACTCGAGTCCAAATAACCTAACCAAGTTGTAATTTAGTAATAATTAACCAAAATGTTGCCTTAATTGTCATAATGACTACAAATTTGGAAATGCGGCTCGGAACTAGCTTATTTTTGACTATTAAAATTACTCCAAAGTCAGTAACTTACAAGTAACTAAATTGGGAAAAAATTGGTTTAATTTTACTCATAAAATATACTTAAATATACTTTTGTGTTTCAATTCCAGAGTTGGTAATTATTAGGTCCAAGTGTGCCCTAAATTGGACTGAAAATCGACTACTAAGCCCAGATACCTGAAATACCTACTTTAAGGTAATTTATTACCTAATATTAACCTGCAATATGTCTATGTGGTATAGTAAATTGGAGGTCTTCTTATGAAGTCCAGCTTACTTATATATTACCAGTTTCATTGCAATACAGCACAGTAAATATTTTAGGCACTGAGCTAACCTAAAATGGCTTTCTGATTGGCTATAAAGTCATAATTACTGCAGAAATGGTCTTCCAAGTCAAATTGCCTACCTTCAAGTTGAAAATACCAATAAAATCTGACTTGAAATAAAAATTGTCCTCAAAGTCAAAGTGTACAGCAGTGAAATACATTTGTTAATCTTAAAGGTGTGTCAGCTGATAAACTTCATCAATAAAAGTTTATTCTTGTTATTAATGTGCGTGCACCAGTAACAAATATGGTGTTACAATGCCCCTTTGAAACCAAAAAAAGTTTACAGAGATACTACAAACTATTATAGAGTAGTAAAGAATGCTCACAGAAAAATAGTGATAGATGCCGATCATTCAAAGTGGATTACATCAAATCAGCACGTTTCCCCTCTTTAATATAATACATTCATTTTCATGCCAAATGGACTGAAGCAGTGGCAACACGGTCAGCTGTCATGTTTATGTTTATTTACTTATTTTATTTTGTTTCTATTTTCTATTAATGTCTATATATTATGGAATCAAATACCAAAAGCGCTGTATAATCATTCCTATATGTCTCTGGGCTGTGCACGGATATAAGTAATATATATTTCTACACACGAAAATGTTTCATTTCTAATAAATTCAAACAAAATTCGTTTACCATATAGTTGAAGTTCCCATAATATGACAAAATGCCTTCAATGTTTGGTTAGTTTGCCCTGTCATTAGGAATTGGTACTTATAGGTAAAAAAATAGGGCAAAATTAACTTTCAGGTCAATAATGTTAGAAGGGCAGCCATATTAAATTGATTTTGCGGTATCCATCTTAATTGTATTGGAAAATGAAAAATAATTTGTTGTTAAATATTGTGTAATCAAATTTTAGTTCGATAAAAACATTAAATAATGATTGTATACCATGACGACAAGATAGTTTTGTGTTGTTTACATCACCAATCCTCCAAAATCAGAATTTCAAGAATTTTGAATAATTTTTTATTATCACTAATTTTATCTTTTATACGGGCGCTCGAATTTTATCGAAGTATCATCATCCTGTTAACAGAAAAAAACATAACCGCAGTGGATTTTGTCTTTATACAGTGCGAATCACCTTTATCATTGTTGTAAATATTTGAAGTAAGTTCTTTGATCATTCAAGATGTCATTTTTTGACAAAGATGGACAATATCTCTACTACTCTACTGTTTGTTTATACATACATAACCACAGATCCTGAAGAACCGGATAATGTCACATGCGTAGTTCGTTGTTAAGAACGTCACGGCACTCGGCGCCTAAATGTCAGATTCAAGTAAAGCGTAGCACATATTTACCAATATATTACGTCCATTGGCCCAATGTTGAATGAAAATGCCCTAAATATAACTAAAACGCCTTGGTCGAAACGCCTTGCTGGACCTATTATCGACTTTCATATTACTTTGAGTTTATTCCCCACCTTGGTAATATACACTTAAATTTTACTTGAAAATGACCTGTGGTGATTTGGTCGCCGACCTATTGGTAGGGAGATTTTACGTCAATTTGACTTTAAATGTTGCTTGGGAAATAGCCCTCCTTAGAAGGACAAATCAGGTGCCAGTACTAAGACACCTGAGACTCAAAATACAACTCAGTTTCAACCTTAATTGATTATTACAATAGATTTGTTCGAATGCTGTCATCTCAGTTGTGCCGCCTAAACAACCTGCGTACAAGAGACGCAGCAAGTGCGTTATGATAGTGATTTTTCATTAAAATATTTTTACTAGGAAATATGTATTTTTTTTTGAGAGAAAGCGGGCATCAAATTTGGTTACCAGTATAACCTATGTAGTAAGAACAATTAACTATATTTCATAAAAATAACTTTATTGTTTGAAAAACTACAAAACATTCGAAAAAATAAACTTAAAATGTTCCCGAAAAAACTGGTCCAATTTTCCTGGCTGGATTTTCTTGGCCAACCAACCATTTCAAGTTATTTACCCACCTACCGAGATATTTCCAAAAAGTTTTTCGACACAACATACACAAAATTTTTTATGATAATTTGCAAACATTTTTTTCACGAAAATCCGAAAGCCATTTCGTTCTGCAATTTTTTTAAAGCAAATATGTATATTTTTCAATAAAAGCAGGCTTCAAATTTAGATACCAGTTTAACCTATATAGTAGAAACAATGTACCATAGTTTACCTAAATAATTCTATTGTTTAAGAATGTACAAACATTTACCGAAAATAAACTTAAAAAGTTCGCGAAAAAACTGGTTTCCTGGCCAACGAACCTTAAGTTAATAGCAAATTGAGCTACTAAAATTTGAAGCATTTAATGAAAGGTCGCTACCATAACACACTTGCTGCGTCCCGATCAGCACCAACGACTTATGGATCAGCCTATGACTGTAAAAATAATGGTATAAGATGCAGCTCAAAGCACTCTATGACTAACATATACAATTTTTTCTCGTATCTTGGATAATAACGGATCTATATAGCTTTACTTTAAAAATGCATCACCCTGCATATATGAAAATAGGTACTTGTTGAATCGGTATTTCGCTATGCTATTGTTTTGTGGGGTATCTCTGGTTTAAAGACAGTTTTAGTTTAAAATAATCGGGCAGTTGTAAAAACTATTGTATGTGCTATAATGTACTAATATGCCATTCATTATATATATATATATATATATATATATATATATATATATATATAAATATATATAAAGATAATATAAATATATAAAAACAATTACAGCTTCTTTCGTCTATATGAACAGCAACATAGCTATGCCTTGCGCGAAAATAAAATATTCTGCAGCATCATACCAGAACTTGTGTCCGCTATCCCCACAATGAGGGATCGTGAAGAGATTGAGATTGCGGCAGAACAGGTAAGGGATGCTGTGGTCTCAGCATATCACGAAAATTGTCCACTAAATTAAAAAAAGATAGTCGAGGGTCTACTTGGTGGAACAATAACCTCGAAAAACTACGAAGAGAAGTGAGTCGTCTCTTCAATGGTGCTAAGACAACAGGCAACTGGGAACAATATACATCCGCTCTAACACAGTACAACAAAGACATAAAAACGCTAAGAGGGAATCCTGGAGGAGGTTCTGCGGGGACATCTCTAAGTTGCCCAGCAGCGCCAGAATCCACAGAATTCTTTCAGGAACTGGGATCAATAAAACGACCAGATGGCTCCTTTACCGAATCACGGAAAGAAACGTTAGAGCTCTTAGCACACACACACACTTCCTAGATTGTCTGATCCTGAGCAAACGAATATGTCCGGCCAGCCGAGGGTCGATTTAAACGCCCTCGGAGGGAGGATTGGCGGGTTCCTCGGAGAATAGTTACGGTCTCGGCGGTGGAGTGTGCTGTGAAACATTTGCAGCCATTCAAGGCGCCAGGGGAGGATGAGGTGGTACCGGTCCTTCTACAAAGTGGACTGGAGATTCTCCTACCTTTCCTAATCAGGCTGTATAGAGCCAGTCTGGCTTGGTACTATATTCCATCCAGCTGGATGGTGATTAGGGGGGTTTACATTCCCAAATTGGGACGTAATGACCTCCTACCCAGATCACTGAAACCTCTTAGTATTACATCATTCCTCTTGAAGGGATTGGAAAAACTACTGGACGGACACATTAGGGGGAGCATCTTAGTCAACAACCCCCTTAATACCCACCAGTATGCCTACCAAACTGGCAAATCTACTGAGTTAGCACTCAATAGCCTCGTCGAGAAGATCACACACTCATCCAGGGAGTGGAGGTGGCTGCATTTCTTGACATTGAAGGAGCATTCAACAATGCATTACCTATCTCCCTCTACGAAGCCACTATCGCTAGAGGGGTGGAACTTAGCATTTGTGGCTGGATCGGAAGCATGCTCTACAATCGGACCGTTATTACCTCGCTAAAGAGGGAGGTGGTCGGCTTCAGGCCTGCGAATGGTTGCCCTCAGGGAGGAGTTCTATCCCTCCCCCCTGCCGTGGTCTCTCTTTGTGGACGATTTGCTGGCTATCCTCTGACTGTGGGAGGTTGAGGTCCAAGCGTATGCTGATGATCTAGTCATAATGGTTAGGGGCAAATATGAGAAGGAACTAGCAAGTACTCTTCAGGAGACACTAAATGTAGTGAATTGGTGCCGGAGGGAACAGATGTCTGTGAACCCCTGCAAAACGATCATTAATCCATTTACCAGAAGAAGAAGGTTGGACAAATTAAAACCACATATTCTTATGGGGGAAACGATTCCGTTTTCGGAACAAGCAAAATACCTGGGGGTCACCCTAGATAAGAAGCTCAACTGGGACATACAGTTAGAAAATGTAATCCGCAGGGCTAAACTGTCCCTGTGGACATGCCGGAGAATCTGTGAAAACAACTGGGGAACAAACCACGAACACATGTCCTGGCTCTATGTAGTGGTTATCAGGCCAATGATAACATATGGAGCCATAATTTGGTGACCCCAGGTACTTCGTGGTATCGCGAGTGCCAAACTGGCTAATCTACAGAGACAAGCTTGTTTGATGATAACGGGAGCGACAAGCACCGCACCATCAGCCGCTCTGGAGGCCCTCCTCAATATTCCACCTCTTCACATATGGTTGGAGAGGGTGGCGAGGTGGACAACGTACAGACTAAAACAAACGGCCGACAATATGCCGAAGGAAATCAGTCTGGGAGGGTTCGGACTCCTCGATCACATTGAGGGTCACGGGGTTCTGGGAATGGTCTCAGACTTGATGTCTACAAAGATCAGTAGAGATCTGTCTTTAAAGACCGTCCTCCCGGATAGGGAGGACTGGGAGGGAAATCAAACGACCCTATTGAGAGCCGATCTCTGTTGGTACTCTGACGGCTCCAAAATCAATATGGGAGTAGGAGCCGGCGCATATGGGGGCAGCACCGATGCTATACTATCAGCTAGCGTCGGCAAGTACGCAACCATACACCAGGCAGAAGTGTATGCCATCGAGATGTGTGCAAGGCAAAGTATAAAAAACCAGTGCACACACAAATCGATAAAGATATATGCAGATAGAAGATATATGCAGAAAGCCAAGCTGCAATAAAGGCTCTTGGTTCCTACCGGTGTAATTCAAAAACGGTATGGAATTGTAAATGTGCCCTTAACGAACTGGGCAGCTGTAATGAGGTGTCGCTGGACTGGATACCGGGTCACTCGGACCATGATGGCAATGTTGCGGCCGACGTGCTTGCCATTTTGTCGGAGCAGAACCGGTGCTGGGGATAACATCATGCACAGCAAAACGCACCTTAAAGACCTGGACAGAAAGAATGACAATTCAGTATTGGCAAAATCTTCTAGGATTAGCTCACTCTGAGGCCTTCATAAATGGCCTGTCTGAGTCAAGGGCTAAAAAACTTCTAGAGTTAAACAGACATCAACTGAGTACTCTGGTCGGCCTGTATACAGGACACTGCCGCTTGCGTCACCACATGCACCGTATTGGAGTCGGTCAGGAGACCGAGTGCCATCTGTGTATGGAGAGTGACGAGACAGCATAGCAGGTACTGTGTTCCTGTCCGGCAGCGGACAGGACTAGATACTTGCTCTTTGGCAAGGTAAAGCTTGCTCCAGAGGATCTGGATCAACTTTCGCCCACAAAGATTATCGACCTCTGCAGGAGGCTGGCTTTGTTGGGCGAAATATATACTATTAGGCGTGAGCCACAATAGACTTTATGGTCGCGGTGAAGGGACCGGTATGGCCCACTCACAATTAAACCTAACCTAACCTAACCTAACCATCATACCAGTATAACAAGACATCAAAAATGCAAAGTATAATGTAATAAAAATATTTAGCAAACTACCTTTGAAAACACGACAACTACCCACACCGGTACTGGGTAAAAATGACAGACATATCCTTTATAAAAACCTATTTATAACATAAGTGAATAAGCCACTCTATATTATTCTTAACATATTTTATTTTGGGAACCATACCTTTACACACTGAGTTTATATTCTAATATTTTTGAGGTGCATATTTTTCATACCCATTTACATCATTCTCAATAAACGCTAAATTTACATCCCACGCCTTCATCTTTTGCTTCAAATATCATCAAATTTGATATTCAGAAGCCTCACAGTTATATTTCCATATATCGAACAAAACATGTTCCCCAGAGTACGTCTCTTTTTTTATGAAAATTCTCGGGATCGTCCATTATTTTATTTTGGTTGTATTGATACTTCAACAATGCTAGAGATGTTACGTTGTAAAGGAGATTATTTTAAAAGCACAATCTCTAGCGATTCAAATAAACTTTTCGACAAGAAAATGTAACAGCTTTTCCCCTGGAAAATTTCTTTATGTTGCTGTAGCTTTTATTTATGAGTGAATCATATTTTTGGCATGCCGTATTCAAGAGATATAGAGTTCGGTGTGCTGGGAGCTTTTTTTGATTGTAACACATATGAAATGAACAAATCTAAGAGACCGGCGGTGCTGTGAAAAGTTTCGTATTCGGGCAACAAATTCTACTGACAAATATAAATTTGGATATTAAATTTTCTTGTTGTGTACGTATCAAGTTTTCTTCACGTTTTGATGGGAACATGTGATACAACATAGCGGACTATAAATTATATTCGTTTATAAATACGTAAGAACTTCAAAAAGTTCTCGGTCTGAAATTGAAAGAGTTTATGCTTTTTGCTGAGAAACAATGTTCCCGTAGTAAAAAGAAAATTAAGTTTTTTTCCCGAATAAATCTTGTTATCGCAACAAATATGTTTCAGATAATGCTATCGGTATGCTTTTAATGAGCTTTTATAAAACAAGTTTTGCAACTGTCCTAAACAATAACTACTGACTAGAGACGTGGTATATGGTGATTGACCTCGAGTGGATTTGAATCTGCTTGATGGTGAGGTCACTTTTGCCTATGAGACCTACCCTAAAAGCCTCTATCTATCAGATTATTATTCTTATTAAGACTAGAAACACTTTAGGAGGTTGGCAGATCTTGTTATGGGTTGATACTCACGCTATTTTCTGTGTTGCCCTGCCTGAGGTCTTATATTTGTGAGCACCCCAGGCTAGGGCCCGGTTATATAAAATTTAAGGTATCTAGATAAACGATAATTAGAATTTATTAATTGTGTTGCTTCCAAGCAGGGGAGATATTAGGGAGGAATTGCTCTTCAATTAAACAGGTATGTTAATGTAACAATAATATTAAATTTATTCATATAAATGAATTTGGGATAGCAAACAGGATTAAATTAACATGGTTGGTAAATTTAAAAGAAATATTAACTCACACACAAATAAATATCAAATAATCAGCAAGAATTTCCATAACAAGAAATTATCATTTCATATGGCATCTGGCAAAATAATAAAATATAATGGTTGTGTTACAAAAAAAAAAAATTTTATACCTGAGGTATATCAAAGGTCACATGCTGTATTTTACAACTCAAAAGCAAATACAAACTATTACTTAAATTGCTTGACGTTCGTCAATCAGTTCGGTGGATTTTTCAATGAATTAACTGGCTAGTCCTTTGAGTGAGGCTCTATTTAAGAAAAATATTACTATGTGAAATTTCTACTTTTATGATTGTCAAATGAAAATATTAAGAAATGTACAGGTTAAATATTTTACAAGCAAAAATCTGTTAATTACAATTTCAAGTACTATGTATTTAAATTCACAATATTGACAAATTTCCAAAGAACAAACAGGAAATTTACAGCTGCCCTTTTTTCAGACACCTCACTGACACTATTGAAGTTTAGATTTGATCATGTTGCTTTGAAAATTTAAATTATAAAGGTTCAAATGATGGACTGCTGCATGAAAGGTTTTGTTTGTTCGCAAATAAGTTTAAAATTTCATCGACTCACCAAGTCCTGACACCTGGATTTACCTGTTGAACCTTTGAAGATGCTCTCCAAGTAGGGTCAACCATCAGTGCCAAACACAGGCTTTCAGACTCCAATAAGAGAGGGAAGGTTGGAGAGAATATGTGGTACTTTCCATAAACGGGTATTGGACAGGTGGTTCTTCTTGCTCCAATACTGGGGGAGATAATTTGGCCCCGAACATTAAATGAACAGCTGTTTTATGTCGATGTTCGAATTTAATTTGATTAAAATCTCTCTACAGCAATTTATATGTAAATTGGCTAAAGTGAAATTTTTAATACCAACTGATTCAGAGCTCGATAATAATTAGAAACTTTGTGTGATTAACCTGCGGGATTCACCAGGTCGGTGAATCAAAAGACCACTGATCATTTCGCGTTTCTCTGCCAAACACGTCGTTAACTTAAACTCAAATACCGATCAAATGATATTAAACAATCACTGACAACTCTTGTTAGATATTATCGGCAACGAAAATGAACTTTATCACCTATTTTAAGACAATTACAGGACACTGCGGCTGATTTCGCGTTTCAAGAATATCAGCGCCCCTAGCGGATAGTACTGATGTTACGTCGTTCGAGAACGTGTAACACTAGCAATTCCTGGTGTTTAACTGTGTATAATTAAGTTTGAGCTGTGTTTTTTACAATGAATGTTAGTGGTTGGGTTTGTGCAATCTATAATGGTTCCAATTATAACGTGCTAAATCAGCAAAGACATTTCATATGTTTCCAAAGGATAGCGAAACGTGAATATGATTTGAAGCAGAAGACAAATTCAGAATCACTTTTATTCAAATATGTACAGTTCGCAGAAGATAATTTATTGTGTAATATTTACCATCATGTAACTATTTATAGATAAACTTCGTAAACGGATGGTTGAAATGCTTCAATCATATCTTGTCTTCCAGTGCACCAAAAAAAAAAGAAATATGAAGGCAAAAAAGTTTTGCATTAATAATAAATGATATAAGAAAACGGTTTTTCTATATTCTTCTGTGTCCTTTTTCATTTCAGTATGGCATAAATTGTCACATTTTCTAATATTTAAAATTATTTTACTTGGTAAAGGCTTTTACTTATGTTCCCAAGATAAGTTTTTTAAGAGACAAGTAGAAATAGCAGGTTCAGCCCTATAATAGATTTATTCACGGAAGTAAGAGTTAGTCTCACCTTTCATCTGCATAAATTCTTAATTATGTACTAAGTATATCAGTTAGATATTTTAAAATATTAGATTAATAAGACATTTTTCATGTAGAGATATAGCATTGAGTACTGTGCTACCATTTATACCTAGAACAATTATTTATACGTAAGTACAGATTGTAACTTAATATCCTCAGAAACAGCTTTCAGTATATTCCTATACCCACCATTGAAATAGTAGTTTAACGACGGTTTCAAGGTAGTACTTTCAATTATGATGAAATAAGATTATGGGTAAGAGAGATTTGCAGAATTATTCATGCTGAATTCATTTAGGTTTTAAGCTGATTGTTGATACAAATTATATTTATAACTATATAATCAGAAAAATTTCACTGTTTTGTCATGTACAAGTTTTATATTCATGTATAATAAACCAATTGTCTAAATTAAGAATATGCAGATAAATATACAATTCAAATTACCCGCTCAGTTGTCAGTTCTTCACGCGAGGTGGCGCTAGTGTACTTGTCATAAATATCACCAATGCTAAAGCATAGGAGTATCCCGTATTGTCATTATATAGTATTTGCTAGAACGATGTTAACTTGTCAAGAGCCCAGCTCACTCTCTCCAAGGCAGCGTCTTGTGCGTACAGACCTAACCCTTTTCCCTTGACGTCTCACATCCCTCGTCTACAATTCAAGGTTTTGACGGGAATATTTGTTAAACGGCTCCAACGGTCGTTTTAGGTGACATCATTCACACGAAAAAATACAGATAAAGTCGCAATGATATTAGTTATGTATTTGACAGCTCTGCATAAAAAACTTAATGTCCTATTCAGTTCTTGGAAATATTCTTCCAGCCAAATGCGAGGTATTTTTCCTTGGCAAACATATATTGAATTTTAACGTACAAATTAGAAATGCAGTAAAGGGGTTTACGATACTTGAAGATTTAGCGACTTTTCATCAAAGTAATTTTGAAATCAAAACATGAATAACCTACAGATATTGGATTGTCGGCTATTAATTAAGTCTCTTACGGGTTCATTTTGAATATTTAAAGTAGGAGCGAAACGCAATCGTTACAGTTTTAAGAAGTAATTATTAATTTTTACAATGTCGAACAGTCAAGCGGAGTAAATTCGGTATCTAAATTATTCTGCTTATCTATTAAAAATCCCAAAGCACGTCAGTTTTAGATAAAAAAATTGCAATCTGCAACCGGAAAACTTCACACCTACATTCAATCCCCTTCGAGTGACAGTTGCAACTGCTCAAATTGTAAAGAGAAAGCAGGGCTTGTGATTCCTCATTTGAAAGTTATGTTTGTTCTGTATTTTAAAATGCTATGGTTTTGCAAATATTTACACTAAAATAAAATAAATTAATCTGATCGACAAACTTCGCTGCAACACAATAAACAATTAATAACTAACCGCGTTGCATTCTAGCTAGTGATGAAAAATAAAAAAGTCTGGACGCTGCAAGTACGTTATGGAAGTGAATTTTCATCAAAATCTTTCTAATTACAAATATATCGCTCTAATGCGAGCAGTCATCAATTTGGTTACCGGTATAACCTATATAGTAGGAACAGTGTACCATATTTCATAAAAATAATTATTTGAAAATGTACGAAAATTTTCCGGAAATAAACTTTAAATGTTTCCGAGAAGACTTGTCTCTTAGCCAATGAACCTTAGGTTAATAGCAAATTAAGGTATTGAAATTTGAAACATTTAATGAAAATTCGCAACCAAAACGCCCTTGCTGGGTTCATAAAAAATTTTCCGAAAATAATGTTAAATGTTGGTTTCCCAACCAACAAAACTTACGTTAATAGCAAATTGAGTTATTGAAATTTGAAGGCTTTAATGAAAATTCGCTACCAAAACGCACTTACTGCGTCCAGATTTTTTTCTTACAAACATGTATCATATTTAGATAAAAAATGCTAAAATGCAGTAACGAAAATTTGCTAAAAATTATAGACAGTTAAACCATAAACTTCACTAACTTACAGCGAAAGCGTCAACTTAACTAAACCGACAGCCAAAGCATCAGAGAAAGGGTCTATTTGAAATGAATTTTCTGTAAATCTTTTAGTAAAATGAAGGGCAATGACTATTGAATCTTAAACTTAAGGGTTCGCAAAACACTCTTCTTGCAACATTTTCTTTTCACAATCCGTATTTGTTTCACGTTCTTTGCCTAAACATTGCCAATTTTGACGTTTTAAATTGCGAATTTGACGTTTTGAGGAAAACTCCAAAGTTTGTTTTTTACCTGCCCGTAACTGTTTTGTCCTTAAACATACAGACCTAAATTTTGGTGCGTGGTTTACTCCTTATAATACAAATACGCGTACCAAATTTGGTTGCCTTCACTTTGTTATTTCTGGAGATAGAATTTTTTTACAAAGAAAAACAAAATTTTTCGGAAAAACCTGGTTAGATTTTCCTATCTAACAAACTTGCAAAAGGAAAGAACTCACTAAATTTGATCAAGATCGGTCCATTATTTTTTGATATTTTTTGATAGTTTTTTTGATTATATATATACGGATCTCCCCATTAGTAAACTTTTTTGGGAAAATTTACTAAAAAAGAAAATTTGAATCACCAACGACTTATAGGCCACCCTGTAATTGTAGAAATATTTTTTAAATGTAGCTCAAGACACCCTATAATTAACGTATACAATTTTTTGCATATCTTGCATAATAACGGATATATTGAGCTTTAAAGATTTTTACGAAAATTCGACAAAAATTATATACCATTAAATGATAAACTCTATAGCTAAGACTACTGCCAAAACATCACAGAAAGGGTCTATTTGAAATGAATTTTCTGGGAACATTTTTGTAAAATGAAGGACAATGACGATTGAAACTAAGACTTCAGGCTTTGTAAAACATTATTCTTGAGACATATCCCTTTCATAGCTCATATTAGTTTCATTGCCTAAATATTATCAATTTTGACGTTTTAAATCGCGACTTTGACGTTTTGAGGAAAACCCAAATTTTTGTATAATGCCTGTAACTTTTTGTCCTTTAATCTACAGAGCTAAATTTTGGTAGCTAACTTACCTGTAATGATATAAACTCGCGTACCAAATTTGGTTGCCCTTACTTTGTTAATTCCGGAGACATAAAAACACAATATTTGCCGGAAAAACCACGGCGGATTTTCCTTGCTAACGAACTTATTCAATCCACTTGCGAATTGCGAAAGGAAGGTACTCACCAAGTTTTATCAAAATCGGAAATCGATCCATTATTTTTTTAGTTATAGTGTGATACCTAAATATTTAAATATATATATATATATATATATATATATATATATATATATATATATATATATATATATATATATATATTTATATATTTATATATATATATATATATATATATATATATATATATATATATATATATATATTTATATATATATTTATATACATATATATATATATATATATATATATATATATATATATATATATATATATATATATATCCGTCAAGAATCAGACCTAACAAATTGACTTTTTCTTCCTCTAATTTGATAGTTGTTGAAATAGATTTTTTTGTTGTTGCTGAAAATGCAAGTTTTAGTTTTTGTTTAGGATACACTTAAGCCATTAGAATGTGCCCACTGTTGCATCAGCGGGTAACCTATTTTTATTTTACGAATAACTTCAATTTCGCAATTACTAACATTAGCATGTGATAGTGAAATTTTCCTTTACGTGATAGTAAAGGATTTTTCCACGCCCGATGAGGTACCACCCCATACATCAAAGGCCGATGATATCCCAACGGGCGTCTCCGGTTCTAGTGTATGAGTCGGTTTCTCTTATAAGCAAAAATGATGATAGCTCCTCCTTGTACAAAAGATTCCGGAGGTAAAATACCCCTCCATTCGGATCTCCGGGAGAGGGATGTACATATCTTTCTTGAATATATGGGGCCTTAATTCTAACCTGAACACCGTCCACCGTTTCCTCCAGGCTAATAGGCTCCAACTTCCTCACCGAAATCCAAATCAGTGCCAAAATTGCCACTAATCACCTTAATTTCCCGGGGAATGAGCTCCTTACTTCCTTTTGCATGGAGGCGTGTGCGCATACGTCCGTCGCAATCTACCCTGCACCAGACACCCCAATTTAGAAGCTGGAAGAAAAGATATACTATGGATAAATTTCTCTCTCAGGGCTGCAACTAAATTCATCTGTTGCATTTATCGGTCATCTTCTGACAACAACTTTGTCCAGCTCCTTGACTACCTTTCTGAAAAAACCATCTGATTTCTAATTATCCTTCCTCCGAGGTCACTATTTTTGGTGACTTCAATGTCGATAATAAGAAATGGGTAGGATCTTCAAGAACCGATCCACAAGAGACAGCTGTGGAGGCCTTTGCAGTCGCCAATTCTTTAGCCAATATGGTGCAGCAATATACTTACTTTCCTCGCATCTCAACACACAGCTCAAATTCCTTGAATCTAGTTCTTACTACAAAACCTGAATGCTATAAGATATCAGTCACCGCCCCCCTTGGTCGCTCAGACCACGGCATGGTCACTGCTTCCTGCGCAATGCAACCCGAGGTCACACAGTCATCACACCCACACCCACGTATCGTCTGGCACTACAGCTCCGCGAACTGGGACGAAATGCGGGATTACTTTTCCTAATTTCCATGGGCGTCTGTCTGTTTCTCTTATCCTGACCCCTCTGATACCTCACAAAACGTCACCGACATTATCGTAGCTGGCATGGAATTATTTATTCTACGTAAACAGAACACCTCTTCAGCCACTCAAAAGCGCTGGTTCTCTAAATCATGTGACAAGGCCAGACTTGAAAAGGTCAAAGCTCACAAAGCGCTTCTACACAATTCCAGTCAAGCAAACCGTCAAGCATATAAAGACGCAAGAAACCGCTATGTCCACATTATTTCTGAGGCAAAAAAACTCGTTTAATAACCACATCAAAAACAAAGTCCTCTCTAGCTCCAACAGCAGCAAACCCTTCTGGACTCTTGCTAAATATATTGGGAATAATTTATACAAGAGCACGTTCCCACCTCTTGGCTCAGGAAATGAAATTGTTTTTACCGCCCTGGGCAAGGCTGAACTTGTTGCCTCATTGTTCGCCGGCAATTATTTTCTCAACACATCTCCAAATTTTCAACCACCAACAGTCCCCAATGTCGCGCATAAAATTACAGATATCATTTTCAAAACTAAAAAGGTACGAAAGATGCTCACTTCTCTTAATACCAGGAAAGCCTCTGGCTTTGACGAGATCTCAGCAATTGTTCTCAAAAAATGCACACCAGAACTTGCTCCTGTCCTTACTCGTCTGTTTGAGGCATCTCTCAATAAAGGCATATTCCCTAGTAACTGGACAACTGCTCGAGTACAACCCGTCCCCAAGAAAGGATCCAAAGCGCTTCCTAGCAACTACAGGCTTATTTCTCTCCTTTCAGTCGTCTCTAAGTGATGGAAAAGTATATATACACCGAATCACTAAAATGTCTTGAAAAACACAGTCTAATTTACGACAAGCAGTATGGATTTCGTCAGCGCAGATCAACTGCCGACCTCCTTTCCTTTGTCACCCATTCTTGGAACAAGTCTATGGAACTACACTCCAAATCATTCGACCAGGTCTGGCACGCGGAGCTGCTTAATAAACTTCCCGCCTATGACCTACCACCAAAACTCTGTACCTAGACAGCAAATTTCCGCTCCAACCGGATTACTTCGGTTGTCATAGATGGCCATTCCTCTAAACTGTATCCAATTAATGCAGGAGTTCCTCAAGCTTCAGCTTTAGCCCCTACTTTGTTTCTTCTCCACATCAATGACCTCCTCTCTAGCACATCTAACCCAGTTCACAGTTACGCGGACGACAGCACCCTCCACTCAAATATACAATATTCTAAGCGTGTCTCTTTAGCCCAATTAGATGAGGATCGCAGACTCATGGAGGGTTCTGTCTCCGTGGATCTCCAAAAAATATTAGACTGGGGAAGTAGAAATCTTGTACAATTCAACCCTACCAAATCTCAGTTTTGCTTTCTTTCACATAAGAGATACACCAGCCCTAGACCCATCACAATGAACAACCAAGTTATTCAAAGTAATGAGTCCTTCCCACTTGTTGGAATTTCTGTGGATCGAAATCTCAATTGGCACCAACATGTCACACCAATTGCAGAAGCGGCAGCTAAGAAGTTAGGTTTCCTCTTCGGGGCTCGCAAATACTTTTCACCAGCTTGTACCTTATATACTTCACAAATAAGGCCAAACCTCGAATGCTGCTCCCACATCTGGGGTGCCACTGCCGCTTCTACATTTGCTATCCTGGACTCCATTTAGAAGAGAGATATACGTCTCATCGGTGAGCCTACCCTCACCCAAAGTCTGCCATCGCTTGCTCACCGGCGTGTCGTTGGTGACCTCTCTCTATTTTATAGATATCTACACGGGCACTGCTCAGATGAGCTTTCTTCTATAGCTCCACCTGCTGCCCCCAACAGATCTACCAGGGGAACAGAGCGAATGCACCCTTTTACTGTCCAGGTCACCAGACATAGAACATCTTGTTATGCCCGCTCTTTTGTGCCGAGAACTTCCAAGTTGTGGAATTCCTTGCCGGCACATGTTTTTCCTTCTCCCCCGAACCTCCAAACCTTCAAGTCCAGAATTAACATGTTGCCTCTTTTTTCCTTGTCGACACACACGGTACGATAGTATTTAGGCTGTAAGCCCTCGTGGTGTGTTGTTGAAATATATTTAAAAAAAATACTAACATATATGCACACATCATCAGCGTATTGTAGGACTTGGTTGGACAAGTTGTTGTGCAGATAATATGGTTAAATCAGGAAAAGGTCGGGCTCATGATTGTCCCTTGTGGCAGACCAATATTTGTTATTCTAGGTCCCAGCAGTGTACTGTTACATTTCAAGTAAATTGTTCGGTCGGTCTACATATTTACTGTTCTTCTAGAAAATGAAACTGGTAGTCCGATGGCTAACATTTCTTCAAGAAATATGCCTAGATTAACATTGTCGTACGCCCCTTGAAAGTTAATAAACACTGCCACTGTTGATTTAGCATAAGTGAAGGAATTTTCATTGATGTCTGTTATCAGGTGTGCCAAATATTGGTTAGTTGAATGATTTTTTCTAAATCCGGATTGTTGGGTAGATATTATATTGTTAGTTTTCAACCAGGTTGCTAAGCGCTTTTTTGTGATTCTTTCAAATGTTTTCATTAAACAGGATATAATGAAATACCCCTGTTAAACTAATTTATACAAAATTTAAAGCCCTAAGTGTATAAATTCTAGGTCGCAGAAGAGAAAATAATGCAATTAAATAATTCGTAGCTTTAGAAAATTTGTCAACTTAGAGCATCAACTGTAAAAAGTCCATCGTACATATATCAGTTTGGAAATTAATCAAATTTAAGTAAGCTGTAGACGGTTGGAGCACTTAGAGGAAACAGTATACAAGAGCAAGATCCCTATGGATTTTCAGTTCACTGCTTTGGTGAGCTTTGCAGGAGGCGTCAACGAGAAAATACGCCTCCAGTTTCCAGAGTTGTGAAGATACTAATTCCTAAAATGTATACCACACGTTTCCGTTCACTTTAACTTTGTTAAATGAGATGGTTTAGTGCTAGAGCAGCCACATACTGAAATATTAGTTCTTTGCGGCTTACGTTACTTAAAAATTAGTCCCCATCTGGATTACGTAAAGAGAGTTTTAAAAGTTGTGGTGGCCCCTCAAATGTAATTATTACGATTTTTTTTCAAATGAATATATATATATATATATATATATATATATATATATATATATATATATATATATATATATATATATATATATATATATATATATAACTCAAAAAATAATAGGCCGATTTTGACAAAATTTAGTAAATACCTTCCTTTTGTAAATGGCTTGGATAAGTTTGTTAGAGAGGAAAATCGGCCGAGGTTTTCCCGGAAAATTTTGGGTTTTCTTTAGAAAAAAAAAACATAAAAACCTTTTTATATCACTATAGATAAATGACATACCAAAACTTAGCGCTGTAGGTCAAAAGACAAAAAAGTTATGGGCATTTAAAAGAAAATAAATTGGGGTTTTCCTCAAAACGTCAAAGTGACAATTTGAAACGTCAGAATTTGCAACATTTAGGGAAAGAACTTAAATCTAATACGGGCTGTGGAAAGAAAATGTCTCAAGAATAATGTTTTACAAACCCTGAAGTCTGAGTTTCAACCGTCATTGTCCTTCATTTTACTAAAATGTTTCCAGAAAATTCATTTCAAATAGACCCTTTCTCTGATGCTTGGCAGTAGTCTTAGCTACAGAATGTATCGTTTAATCGTGAATAGCTTTATAGCCAGTTTATAAAGAGGGTTGGTTATAGTTGTACATATACTTTGGTTACGTTTCTATCATACCTCCACTAATTACCTAATTATAATAACCCCAATAACGGCCCCACGTTGGGCGCCAGTATAACCTGTACGACCGTCAATGGGGTTATTATAATTAGGTAAATAGTGGACGTATGATAGAAACGTAACCAAAGTATATGTACAACTATAACCAACCCTCTTTATAAACTGGCAACATTGCTCGTGTATCCTCATCCACCGGCTTTAACGAACAAGTGTGTGCGCGACAACAACAAACGCAACAGGCGGGGTATGTTCTAGCCACGGGGAGGCAGTCGGGAAGTGAGAAGCGAAGAAAGTGTTAGGGTGGTTTTAAGTTTAAGTTTTAAGTTGAACTGAAGACGTGCTGGTGTCACCGCGTCCCATGTGTTAGGGAAGTGCAGAACGACCCACTTTCTATTAGCACCTTGTATCTGGGCCATTGTTTGTGTAAATAGTCATAAGCACAGTTATCTACTACCATAGAACTCAAGACCCATGAGATTTGTATATAATGTGTAACCGTGTATTAGAAATGGTATGTTCGTGAGAGTGATGTATATTGTGTAAATTGTAATATATGTTGCACATATACTTTGGTTACGTTTCCAGCATACATGCACTAATTATAATAACCCCATTGACGGTCCTACGGGTTATACTGTGTTAGAAATTTTTGCTAAAGACAGCGTCTTGATGCTATATCGTGACTCTTCACTGCGAGGACAAAACCGAGAGTGGACCTGATTGCTGGATCAGCTTTGTCCTAAATGATATAAGCAGCAATTGTAGTCGTTGGCCAATGATTACCCAACAATCAGCTGGGCCGTACGGTGTTGGAAATTATGACCAGACATTGTCTTGAGGTTAGTAAAGCAAAATATAGATATATCACCAGGGACAATTGGTTTTCTTAATCTTTAACTACCCTAACACTCTCTTCGCTTCTCACTTCCCGACTGCCTCCCCGTGGCTAAAACATACCCCGCCTGTTGAGTTTGTCGTTGTCGCGCACACACTTGTTCGTTATAGCCGGTGGATGAGGATACACAAACAATGTTGACAGTTTATAAAGAGGGTTGGTTATACAACTTATATTACAATTTACACAATATACATCACTATCACCAACATACCATTACTAATACACGGTTACACATTATATACAAATCTCATGGGTCTTGAGTTCTATGGTATTAGATAACTGTGCTTATGACTATTTACACAATCAAACAATGGGCCAGGTACAAGGTGCTAATACAAAGGGGGTCGTTCTTCACTTCCCTAACACATGGGACGCGGTGACACCAGCACGTCTTCAGTTCAACTTAAAACTTAAACTTAAAACTACCCTAACACTCTCCTTGCTTCTCACTTCCCGACTGCCTCCCCGCGGCTAGAACATACCCCGCCTGTTGCGTTTGTTGTTGTCGCGCACACACTTGTTCGTTATAGCCGGTGGATGAGGATACACGAGCAATGTTGCCAGTCTATAAAGAGGGTTGGTTATAGTTGTACATATACTTTGGTTACGTTTCTATCATACGTCCACTATTTACCTAATTATAATAACCCCATTGACGGTCCTACGGGTTATACTGGCGCCCAACGTGGGGCCGTCAATGGGGTTATTATAATTAGGTAATTAGTGGAGGTATGATAGAAACGTAACCAAAGTATATGTACAATTATAACCAACCCTCTTTATAAACTAGAATATAATATATAATATGAATCGTGGAATTAATGTGACTAAAGGTAATATTTCACAAAATTTTTGTCCAAAAAATCTTGTCAAATTTTTTGCGTGTTTCCGAAAAAATTATTTCTAGTAAGATTTTTCTGAAATATTGGTAATTAATAATAAATGTTTAATAATTTACTGTAAAAGAATATGTAAAATTAATTTTCGCGAAAAAAATTGTTTAGTATATTTTCGTAAAAATATGATTTTCCCGTAACATTAATTAAGTCGATTGTTTCAAGAAAATGGCAAATTTTTGTGAAAGAAATTATTTGCTATTTCTTATATCAATTTAAAAAAAAATTGTCAAAAAGCTTTTTGTGAATAATTATATCTCGGCAGGATTATTGGGCATGAAAATCAGATCAGTTTCTTCAGGAATGTTTTAAGTTTTTTTGGAAACGTTTTGTACTAAAAACAAATAAAAGCATTGTTATAAAATATGGTACATCGTTTCTTCCATACATGTAATACCAATTTGATGACTTTCACTAAAAAAGGCATATTTGCCATTAAAAACATTTTTACGTAAATTCACAACCGTATCCCACTTGCTGCGACCAGATTTTTATTGTGTAATCAGATTTACGGAGGGTCAAATTTCTTTTTTCGATGTTTTGATTATATACCTACTAACTAATCTTTTCTTTTGCAGGTAAGTTCAAGTACATCAGGTTCATTTCTTTCAATATAATGGTAAGCAAAAGTAATTTAGTTTTATATCAGCCAGTATAATATTAACTCTTTTTAGTGAATTTTCATTACGAAAATTTACTAATAGAGAGGTAACGATGGTTAGACATATGGTTAGAGAAATTTTTCTACATGAGCGCGAATTAGAGCCCTTAGAACCCAAATCCAATATATATATATATATATATATATATATATATATATATATATATATATATATATATATATATATATATATATATATATGTCGTAAGCGACATTTTGGTGGAAATTGCGTTTATGGTGTCATTCAAAAGCCTAAGCATCAATTGTTAGCCTAATGAACAAGTTTAAGCGCCAGTAAAATTATTAACTGAGATATTTGAATTTAAAGTTGCGCAAGCGCCAGATTGTCGTAAACAGGTTGCTTCAAGTCTGACGGTACGTGGCATAACCGCCAGTTGAGTATTGAACACCATAAGAAGAAGTGTATGCTTTGAGTATCAATTTTACTGGTTTTTAACGCATAAAATATCACGGCAAGCTGTACACTTTACTATCAGGTTAGTGAGTTGACTTATTTACATGTTTTTATCCATATAACAAAAGCTATTTTCGTAAAAAACAGATATAAGTGTGTGGTGGTTGTGCCAACTTGACACTAGTAAATTCTTTCAGTCATAAGCGCCATAAGCTATTGTAAATTCGTATCTTAATTGATGTCCGCTAATTTTATTCTGAAGTTATTATCTGTTGTTGTTTTTAGTTATACACATTCCGCAAATAATAGTGCTTTAATATACCTTACTAAAATTTGTCTATAGTGTTTCCTGTTTTTTTATTTTAGCAATTCAAGCCTGTCGCTTATGCCTGTACAGATATGGGCTCCAGAGGGCATAAAATTCTGGCACTGCTCAAAACACCATCTATAACGGAGGAAAAAACTCAAGAAAATATCTTGAATGAAGCAATAAATCATGACATATTTTACGATAATGCGGTGGATAAATCGAAACCAGTTTCGTATTTTGAGGAAGAAATTTCTTTGAAACGTAACGGTGAGGACCGTGGTTTAGACCATTATTCTAACGATGCTGGGATGTCTTACACGGAAAATTATTTTTCAGTTACACGTCCTTGCCCAGTTGGAAATGTTTCTCCAGTTGCGAATTCTTCAAATGCAATAGACTATAATATCTTTGAAAATCAATATGATCATGTTTTTGAACCATTATGCAATGAAGACATTCCAAATGTTTCGGTTGTGGTGTTAGCTTGTCCTCAAAGGGACAACTTTGTTCCTAGTACCCTCAATGACCATTTTGATAATTCTTGTGTGACCAATATATCAGACAATCTCCTAACCTACGATTACTTACCAAACGTAAATAAGCCCGCAACTTCAGAGCAGGAAGGAAATAACGATCCTAAATCATTCTACTCATCATCAAATTACGTATCTATTGATTCAAATCATACAAACGAATCTTCGTCAGATAGTGAAATTAAAGAAAACCGGTTAAAAAATTCAAACAAAAAGTTGGAAAACCAGAAGAACCGACAAAGCGGTATAAAATACAAAACCTATCATAATAAAGAATGCTCCGAAAGAAAAATGAGACTAAACCCATGTAGAGGGCACAAATGTAACAACAGATGTAACACGTTTTCAGAAGACGAAAGGAAGACTTACTTTGAGAATTACTATGAATTGGGTGATCATAAACAAAAGCTATTTTTAAGTGAATGTATACATTCTATCGAAGTTAAGAGGAGGAGAACGTCAAAAAAAGACTTTAAACGTCACTTGACGCATGAATATTATCTTTTAAGGAACAATAAAAAAGAAAGGATTTGTCAACAATTTTTGCTTTGTACTTTAGACATTACTCAAAGGTGCCTCAGAACAGTGATTGCTAACAAGGTTCGTGAAATATTCCCAGATGGGATAGACAGGAGAGGCGAACATCCCCCCAAAAATAAAGCTACAGAGCAGCAAATTGTTATGTTTAAAAAATTTGTGGACTGCCTTCCTGTGGTGCCATCACACTACTGCCGCAGTTCTTCGAGTAAGAAATACCTTCCTTCGGACATACGGTCTTTTAATAACTTATACAGGATGTATCAAACGAAAATGGAAGAAGCGTCTACTTGTCCTTTAAAAAAGACTACTTTCTTAAAGAAATTTAAAGAAATATACAATTATGGCATCCATATGCCGAGAAAAGATAAATGCGTACAATGTGAATTTTATAAGAACGTGACTGGGACACAAAAAACAGCTGAACAGATCGAAAGTTACAAAAGGCATATTCAAGAAAAAGAAACTATAAAGAAAATATTTTTAGACAAACAAAAAGAAGCCGAAATAAATATAGGAAAGCGCATTGCTACATTTGATTTGCAAAAGGTATTGACTACTCCGCATGCTGACAGTATGTTAACAGGCTTCTATAGGAAATATGCTGTGTATAATTTCACAATTTATGAGTCATTCACAAAAAATGGAATTTGTTACTTGTGGGAGGAAAAAAACGGCAAACGCGGTTCTAATGAGATATGTAGTAACCTATTCAATTATCTCAAAGAAACCGATGCAAATGGTGGTGTTAATTGTGTAGAATTTTTCTGTGATAACTGTGGAGGACAAAATAAAAATAAAATGTTGCTGTTTATGCTATACCATTTTTTGAATACCTGTTCACAAAACATAAATGAAATTTCATTAACATTTCTTTTGATTGGGCATACGTTCATGCCGGTTGATTCTATGCATGCGGTAGTGGAAAAATATATAAAAAGGAAGTCTGTGATGGCACCATCAGAATGGTCGACAATATTAAGAAATGCAAGAGTGAAATCCAGACCCTATAAAGTCAAAACCCTGAAATACACCGATTTTCTTGACTTTAAAGAAGCTGCACAATTAACCAAAATTTCATCACATGACGGAAACTTAAAAGTAAAAAATTTAAAAACTGTAAGATTCATCAAGGATTCGGAACAGTTTTTCTATAAATATGAATACGAAGGCTCAGAAAACCAGGGTACTGTAGTAATGAAAAAGCCGAAGGGACAAAAAATATAGTTGAATATCAAAGCAGCATATTCATCCGATAAATAAGAAGAAATTCAACAATTTAAAACAAATGTGTGAAAATAACACGATTCCTCCGGAATACCACCATGAATATTTAACACTAAAACACAGTGTTAATGTACCTGATGTCCTGGATGAAACAGATGTGGAAGATCTTCCAGTGTTTTAAAAGAAGTATTTATCATACTGTAGAACGTTTGTTATTTTTTTTCATGTGATGCAAAGTGCCATGTTTAAGTTTTATTTTTGTTGAATATTATACTTAAAAGTTAAGTTGATTCTTATTTTTACCAAAGAGTTAAGAAAAACGTTGACAACTTTAAATAATAATATTATATTATATTTGTGACCTCTCAACTGATATCGATTTATTGCTTCTAAGAAAAAGAAATGTTTTTCTATTTTATGATAATATTATCGATAATAATAAGGTTATAATAGTTACATTTTTTTCATGTGATGCAAAATGCCATGTTTAGGTTTTATTTTTGTTAAATATTATACTTAAAAGTTAAGTTGATTCTTATTTTTACCAAAGAATTAAGAAAAACGTTGACAATTTTAAATAATAATAATATAATATAGTTGTGATCTCTCAAGTGATATCGATTTATTGCTACTAAGAACTACAAATAATATCCTATTTTATGATAATATTGTCAATAATAATAAGGTTATAATAAAGATAATACACCACAAAAATAATGTAAATACTTTTCTTTTACCGGTGATGATCTAAGCGACATAATTGTCAATATCAGGAAAAGTTCCTTTCAGGCATAAGTGCGCATAAACGACATTGTTGACTAGCTATTTAGCGTTACTGCCTGGCTTAAGTGGCAAACAACTTGACTCAACCACCACTAGTCAAATATGGATGGCATAGCCGCCAGAACTGTGAATTAGTTTGTTCCATGACATTTTAATGTTATTAAATGCATACCAGACTGGTTTTAATAACGCCTACTATTGTTTTCTCAAAAAAAGAAGCAAACAACGGACACATAAGAAAAAAAACCCTTTTTTCCTGTTTCCTGAACATTTTGCTCAATGGCGCTTACGTCGTTTTGCCTTGTATGCGTCGAATATATATATATATATATATATATATATATATATATATATATATATATATATATACTGTGCTGGGAAATTGCACATTATAAAATGTTAGTACATCAGAGTGTACATAATGAATTCCCAATAAATTTTTCTATAAAACAAAAATGAAAGCCCTCACGGAAGCTAGTTTGATGACGTTAAGCTCCGATTATTGTTTCAATTATGTAAATCGTCATACCTACAAAATTGGGGGGTCAGCTTAGCAATGGGCGGTTATAGTAGGACCACTAGTCAGTAGTAAGTACAATACTTACGGTTTACACGTGATGTATATGGGTTCTCTGTAGATTGTGTACATATCCACATCGTTCGACATATTTTTCTTTACACTAAAACATAAAACAAAATAAAACCTTTAATATATAAGCATATTCGCTATTATTGTTAGTCAGTGTTATTTGGATAAGCAATGACAGATATAAAGCCATAATTTGCTAAAATAATCATTTATTAAACTTTTCAAATTTATAACTAGCAAATTTGGCAAGTATCTCAGTTTAAATGAATTTAAAAGAGCCAAAAATCTATATGCAAATAGCTTAAACTCTTATTCATGACATACAAATCAAAGAATTATGCTCTAAAACAATTACCTAAATGTAATAAAATAAACAAACACTTTGTATAATGTACATATAAGTTTGTTTTTATGTGAACAATGAACTGGAGTTTGTCAAAGGCAGTGTTTTGTGTTGTGAGACTTTTCAAATCAAGATTGTAGCAAATATAAACTTATTTTTAGTTTTTAAATTTATTATTGGTTATGGTTATGTCTAAGGAGAAAAAGTAAGGTTATGCCAAATGTCATTTTAAGAATAACGATGTAGAATAATAATATTTGAACTTACTGGGTCTTTTAAAAAGATGAATAGCTGTCAAAAATGTATTAATTAATTTCAAGAGAGATTGCCTTGAAACAGGAAACAACACTGGGACATGAAAACGATGAAGATTTCCGCTTTTGTTCGTTAATTATTGGGGTTTGTTAAATAAATGAAGACGCGAGAAGAGCGTCATATATTGCTTCCCAAATAAATGAAATAATTTAAAGTATATTGTATGTATAGAAGATCCATTGTATCACTAAAACAAACAGAATGTGTTAAATGAAGTTTTAACGTAATAATTACACTTGAAAACAGTATATATATATATATATATATATATATATATATATATATATATATATATATATATATATATATATATATATATATATATATATATCAAGAATAACCACATCTGGAGATACCTACCACAACTAGCGAGGAATCAAAGTTTGAAATCTATTTTATTTTGTCTAAATCAGAACAAGGGGGCAAATCACTTCAAATAAAGACAGTCAACACTGTCAAACATCCTTCAATATAAAGCATTTGTGGGAAATAAGATTTTCTACATAAATAAAAGGAATTGTATTTACATTTCACCAAAGTTCAAAGTTACGAACTTAGAGGACGTGAGGATCGTAGTATAAAAGTTCGGAAAGCCATTTAAAATATTGTTTATAAACATTTGTAAATCAATCAAAATTCTGTCAATAATTTTAACCATTTAATTTGTTAGTAAGATTAAGATTTGTACTAACGGGTCCGATTGGGTATAAATTTAAAATTCTGTCAAATAAAACTTGTTATAAAAATTTTACTCTAGACATAATTCTTTGCGAAGTTAATAAGACCTAAAATAAGATAAATTGCATATTAGCCGGCTATTTCTTTTCCCCTATTTAGCAGAATCCACGACTGAGAGAAAGAAGAAAAAAGTTAGGGCACAGCAGTAAGTAAATTAATAATTTGATTTCAATAAATAGTCATAATTATCTATAATATATTGACTGACGAGTAAGAGGGGTAGGCAACCCATAGTACACTGAAGTTAATTTTAATATAACAAATATATATACAGATCTAAATTCAAACACCAGAGTCATAAACAATTTATTCAGCAAACAAATACATTATAAAATCAAATCTACAGGGTCATATATAAACATTGTGTAAACTGTCAATATAAAAGTTTCTATGTACATTTTAAAATATAACCAATAAAAGTAATATCATCCTAAAATTGTACCAATTTAAACTACAAGAAACTAAAATATTTACATTTATACAGGATGATTATTTATATGGGATAACATAAAATTATACAAATCAAAATCAAATATATATATATATATATATAATTAACAATAATCAAAAATTCGATTAAGTAAAATCAGATTAATTGGTTCACAACATTGTGGCTTCTTCTATAAAGTATTCAAAAATATATATTTGAAAAATATGTAATAATATAAATAAATAAATAAGCCCATTGTCAGTATATATATATATATATATATATATATATATATATATATATATATATATATATATATATATATATATATATATATATATATATATATATATATATATATATATATATATATATATATATATATATATATATATATATATATATATATATATATATATATATATAGTGTGTCCCAAACTGGATGGGAATGTATTGCTATCTACGTTATTATTAGAGATAGGGAGACGGTTAAATTGGCAATGTTTTGTAGAATTTCATGCTCGTTCCAAATATGACTTGTATTTTGCCCTGCCTCTTTTCGTTTTCGAGTTATTTGGAAAAAACAAATATTTGTCGTATTATTTTTTCTTCAATATCTAAGTAGGCGTTGATCTGACACGTCTAAGACTTGCACATTATCAGGACACTTTTTACAGAGTAATCTTTTTGGATTGTCATTTGTTTCAAATGATGGCTTATATCCTTATATCCTTATATTTCCAATGATGTACAAGATGCACGAGAAATCTTGTAATTGCACTGACAATTTTGAGAAACACCATTTAGAGGATAGTAGACTATGAAATCCAATACCAGAAAACAAATGACAAAAAAAGTGTTCAAAAGGCAGTCGGCCATGGAGTCTAAAAATAGACTTCTACTTTTAACATAATTTTCCGTAATGATTCACGATAGAATTTTTTTAAAGAAGATTCGATAATTGTAGCCAATCAGAATAGTAATGGTGATTTTGGCGATTGCTAACCGCTGCTTGTTAAAGCTTGAGCGCATTAGCAGGAAATAATATAAGAATATAAGCCATCACAAAGTGATATGTAAGACAGGAGTCACCTTTTCGTTGCAGAACCAAGTAGTATGTTGTCACGAGAGCTCTAAATATAACACAATCTGTTATAAAATAGGGACTATGTACAACCAACTAGCAATTTTGTAAATTGTTAGCCTTGGCCCATTTCTCCCCTAATATAGGGACAATGTAAGTAAGGCTAGATGTATTCTCACCGAAATTATCCAAGCTGGCATGGAATTATTTATCCCACGTACACAGAAAACCTCTTCAACCACTCAAAAGCCCTGGTTCTCTAAATCCTGTGACAAGGCCAGACTTGAAAAGGTCAAAGCTCACAAAACGCTTCTACACAATCCTAGTCAAGAAAATCGTCAAGCATTTAACGACGCAAGAAACCGCTATGTCCGCATTCTTTCTGAGGCAAAAACTCGTTTAATATCCACATCAAAAACAAAGTCCTCTTAAGCTCCAACGGCGGCAAACTCTTCTGGACTCTTGCTAAATCTATTGGGAATAATTTCTGCAAAAGCACGTTCCCACCTCTTGTCTCAGGGGATGAAATTGTTCCTACTGCCCTGGGCAAGGCTGAACTTTTTGCTTCGTTGCTCGCCGGCAATTATACTCTCAACCCACCTCCAAATGTTCAACCACCAACAGTCCCCAATGTCGCTCATAAAATGACGGATATCATTTTCAAAACTAAAAAGGTACGAAATATGCTCTCTTCTATTAATACCAGAAAAGCCTCTGGCCTTGACGAGATCCCAGCAATTGTTCTCAAAAAATGCGCACCAGAGCTTGCTCCTGTCCTGACTCGTCTGTTTCGGATATCTTATAATAGAGGCAGATTCCCTAGTAACTGGAAAACTGCTCGAGTACAACCCGTCCCCAAGAAAGGATCCAAAGCGCTTTCCAGCAACTACAGGCCCATTTCTCTCCTTTCAGTCGTCTGTAAAGTGATGGAAAAGTATATAAACACCGAATTACTAAAATTTCTTGAAAAACACAGTCTAATCCACGACAAGCAGTATGGATTCCGTCAGCGCAGATCGACTGCCGACCTCCTTTCCTTTGTCACCCATTCTTGGAACAAGTCTATGGAACAACACGGTGAATCCGAGATTGTTGCTCTAGACATATCCAAAGCATTCGACCAGGTCTGGCACGCAGCGCTGCTTAATAAACTTTCGGCCTATGGCCTACCACCAAAACTCTGTATGTGGACAGCAAATTTTCTCTCCAACAGGAGCATATCTGTTGTTGTGGATGGAAGTTCCTCTAAACTGTATCCAATTAATGTAGGAGTTCCTTAAGGTTCAGCTTTAGCCCCTACTTTGTTTCTTCTCCACATCAATGACCTCCTCTCGAGCACATCCAACCCAGTTCACAGCTACGCGGACGACAGCACCCTCCATTCAAATATACAATATTCTAAGCCTGTCTCTTTAGCCCAATTAGATGAGGATCGCAGACTCATGGAGGGTTCTGTCTCCGTGGATCTCCAAAAAATATTAGACTGGGGAAGTAGAAATCTTGTACAATTCAACCCCACCAAAATTAAGTCTTGCTTTCTTTCTCACAAGAGATACACCAGCACTAGACCCATCACAATGAACAACCAAGTTATTCAAAGTAATGAGTCCTTTTCTCTTGTTGGCATTTCTGTGGATCGAAATCTTAATTGGCACCAACATGTCACATCAACTGCAGAAGCGGCTGCTAAGAAATTAGGTTTTCTCTTCCGGGCTCGCAAATTCTTTTCACCAGCTAATCTCTATACCTTATATACTTCGCAAATAAGGCCAAACCTCGAATACTTCTCCCACATCTGGGGTGCCGCTGCCGCTTCTACACTCGCTATCCTGGACTCCATTCAAAAGAGAGCTATACGTCTCATCGGTGACCCTACCCTCACCCAAAGGCTGCCATCCCTTGCCCACCGACGTGCCGTTGGTGACCTCTCTGTCTTTTATAGATATCTGCACGGGCACTGCTCAGAGGAGCTTTCCTCCATAGTTCCCCCACCTGCTGCCCCCAACAGATCTACCAGGGGAACAGAGCGAATGCACCCTTTTACTGTCCAGGTCACCAGACATAGAACATCTTGTTATGCCCGCTCTTTTGTCCCGAGGACTTCCAAGTTGTGGAATTCCTTGCCGGCACATGTTTTTCCTTCTCCTCCGAACCTCCAAACCTTCAAGTCCAGAATTAACAAGCTGCCTCTTTCCTCCTTGTCAACACCCACGGTATGATAGTATTTAGGCTGTAAGCCCTCGTGGTGTGTTGTTGAAATTAAAAAAAAAACAATTAGAACCGCAGATCGCTTTCGCTCTAATTAGAGCTCGCCAGTACGGTATAAATAAAGTAGTACGGCTATGGTAGCCAGCCTTCCAAAAATAAGTGAGATGTAAGACACTAAACACGTGCCGCCACCTAGTTGCGGAACCAAGTAGTATGTTGTCACGCCAGCTCCAAATAACACAAAGTGTTAAAAAAATAGAGACTGTATACAACCAACTAACAATTTAGTAAATTGTCAGCCCTGGGCCATTTCTACTCGAATATATGGACAAAGTACTAACTCACTTAGTGTTGGAAAGCTGGCTACCATAGCCGTATTACTTGATAGGTGTATTTTCGCTGAAATTAGTATACCGTACTGACGAGCTCTAATTAGAGCGAAACCGGTCTACGGTTCTAATCGTGGTGAGAATGCATCTAGCCTTAAAATAAGGCACACTCTTCTCAATTGCCTTCTTTTAATAAAATACACACCTAATACTATCTAAGAGTAAATTTTAAAAATAAAAATGTATGTAATTTTTTTTGACTTGTTAGAATCAAATTCTTCTCTGTATTTTCTATGGTTAATTAATTATGTGGGAACAGTTTTGCAGCTTCGGGCTAACTAATGATTACCTAACTTCACGACATGATGAAAAAACCTACATCACTCACTTATTTAAAATTAGCAAAGTTTGTTCCTTCATGCCCTGTTTCTTGAAAAGCTTTAATAAGCTGAAAGAAGCTTAACGTTATTGTCACTCAAAAATAATTACTATCTTCTCTACCACTTTACTTTAAACTTAACTTGTTAGACCATAATAAGCTGCACGCTGGAAGCTTTCCAACAATGACAAATTCTTTCGCTATATTATATAATGGTGGGTATGTGTACTGCATTTTAAAAAGAGTTATAAAACGTCAGTTGCTTATTAGTGAATTTTTTTAAACAAATTCACAAATGAGGAGATCCCGACTTTTTATTTTGAAAAAATTTCTTCAAATGAGCGCTAATTAGGCCCCCCAGAACACATATCCGGGGTCAGTTTCAAATTTTATATGTTTATATATATATATATATATATATATATATATATATATATATATATATATATATATATATATATATATATATATATATATATATGTATGTATCACACCGATAACTCAAAAAATACTGGGCCAATTTTGATCAAATTTGGTGAATACCTTCCTTTTGCAAATGGCTTGGATAAGCTCGTTATCCCGGAAAATCGGCCCAGGTTTTCACAGAAAATTTTGTGTTTTCTTTCGAAAAAAATTTATATCTCCCGAAACAAAGTAAGGGCAACCTAATTTGGTACACGCGTTTATTTATAGGTAAGTTACCTACAAAAATTTAGCTCTGTAGGTCGAAAGACAAAAAAGTTATAGGCATTTAAATAAAAATAAATTGGGGTTTTCCTCAAAACGTCAAAGTTGCGATTTAAAACGTCAAAATTGGCAACACACCGATAATTCAAAAAATAATGGGCCGATTTTGATTAAATTTGGTGAAAATGCAAGTGACTTGGATAAGTTCGTTAGTCAGGAAAATCGTCCCAGGTTTTCCCGGAAAATTTTCTGTTCTCTTTAGAAAAAAATTATATCTCCGGAAGTAACAAAGTAAGGACAACCTTATAGGTAAATTACCTACTAAAATTTAGCTCTGTAGGTCGAAAGACAAAAAAGTTATAGGCATTTTAATTAAAATAAATTGGGGTTTTCCTCAAAACGTCAAAGTTGCGATTTAAAACGTCAAAATTGGCAACATTTAGGCAAATAACTTAAATCTAGAACGGGCTATGGAAAGAAAATGTCTCAAGAAGAATGTTTTACAAACCCCGAAGTCTTAGTTTCAACTGTCATTGTCCTTCATTTTACTATAATATTTCCAGAAAATTCATTTCAAATAGACCCTTTCTCTCATGTTTGGCAGCAGCCTTAGCTATAGAGTTTATCGTTTAATGGTATATAATTTTTGTCGAATTTTCGTAAAAAATCAATAAAGCTCAATATATCCGTTATTATACAAGATATGAAAAAAAAATGTATACATTAATTATAGGGTGTCTTGAGCTACATCTTTAAAAAAAAAATCTACAATCACAGGGTGGCCCATAAGTCGTTGCTGATACAAATTCTCTTTTTTTTAAATCAAACACGCCTTATGTTATTGCATTTCTGCATTTTCCATCGAAATATAATGCATATTTGTAAGAAAAGAAATTCTGAACGCAGCAAGTGCGTTATGGTAACGAATTTTAATCAAATGCTTCATATTTGAATAGCTCAATTTGCTATTAGCCTATAAGGTTTACTGAGAAACGAGTTTTTTTCGGGAACACTTAAAATTTACTTTCGGAAATTTTTGTACATTTTCAAACAATAAAGTTATTTTGATGAAACATAGCACATTGTTTTTACTATATTTATTTATATCACCTTCTCCTAATAAATGTATAACTGGTTGCATACGATATTTTAATATATGTATCGATATTTCAAATTTCCCGGCTTTCTGACCCCACAACTCAAAGGCTATTGGTGAATTCTCTCCTTTTAGTGAAACAAAATCACAAATGAGGAGATCGCGACTTTTGAATTTTGAAAAAATTCCTTCAATTGCGCGCTAATTAGGCCCCCGAGAACACATATCCGAGGTTACTTTCAATTTTTATATGTTTATATATATATATATATATATATATATATATATATATATATATATATATATATATATATATATATATATATATATATATACCGATAACTCAAAAAATAATCGGCCGATTTTGATCAAATTTGGTGAGTACCTTCCTTTTGCCAGTAGCTTGAATAAGTTTGTTAGCCACGAAAATCTGCTCAGTTGAAATACATTAAACAATGATTTGTTTTAATTAGACAGACGGATTCCCCGGTCAGTATCAGTTCTGAGCTGACCATAAAGGTATGGAATTTCGACCATGAACTTATAATGCATGTTTTGTAAGAAAATAAATTCGGGACTCAGCAAGTGCGTTATGGTAGCGAATTTTTATTGAACGCTTCAAATTTGAATTACTCAATTTGCTATTAACCTATAAGGATTCGTTGGCCAAGAAAATAGTTTTTTTCGGGAATATTTTAAGTTTATTTACGACAATATTGTGTACATTTTCAAACAGTAATGTTATTTTCATGAAATATCATCATAACGCACTTGCTGCGTCCAGACTTTTACTAAATGAACTAGCTGAATAATGGAACCTGTGGCGAGCAAAAATAAATACACTATCAAGAACCCAATTCGCTAAAATACATTTTTAACTTGACAATTGTTTTTAGCCAGCAAAGCTGAATTGAGAGTTGTATCTTTGGTGGTTCAGTGGTAAGAACATGTGCTTCTGAACCGAAGGGTACTGGGTTCGATCCCAGGGTACTCCTTTCACTTTTTCAGTACATACTGGACAATTAACATCAACCGAGGTTGTGGAATTGTATTTGAGCAAGTTGAATGTCTGTACATTCCGACCTTCGGAGGGGGCGTAAAGCCGTCGGTCCATTGTCTATGCGATATTGGGCACGTTCAAGATCCCTACCCGCCTTACAGAAAGGCATGGGTTTGGTAAAGTTTCCAGGATAGTGAAACTGCTCTCTGGCGCCGGTGATTGGCCATAGTCGCAGAAATAGTCCGATGCTAAATAAATAAAAAAACACACACACACTCATTTTTCAATGTATTTTTGAAATATGTTCCTGCCTAGCCATTTTAAACGTTCAATAGATGAGCTTGCGGTTTGATGAAACAGAGTTTTTGTAATGAGGCATTTTGTGAAACAAAAAGCAGAATCAGCCCAAAAACCACAAAAATAATAACAGGGAGTTATGTGCTAGACACGTATTTCGACAACGAAGTTGTGTCAACACTATCGGTCACTGAACTAACTATATGGGCAAAGTTATTCTATTTATATACTTAAACTGTCGACACCGCAAATAATGTATAATACCGTGTTGCAATACCGGAAGATGCAATACCGGGTGATGCAATTCCGCGGATGCAATACCAAATGACCGAATACCGGATGCTACTGTAGCGGATGATTCAATACACAGTATTACTTCATGCGGTGTTGCATCATACGGCATCGCACCATCCGGTATTGCATTATAGCGTATTGCATCAGCTGGTATTTCATCACGAGGGCTCACAGCTATCGTACCGTGGGTGTCGACAAGAAGGAAAGAGGCAACTTGTTAATTCTGGACTTGAAGGTTTGGAGGTTCAGAGGAGAAGGAAAAACATGTGCCGGCAAGGAATTCCACAACTTGGAAGTGCTCGGGACAAAAGAGCGGGCATAACAAGATGTTCTATATCTCGTGGCCTGGATAGTAAAAGGGCGCATTCGCTCTGTTCCTCTGGTAGATCTGTTGGGGGCAGTAGATGGAGGAACTATGAAAAAAGCTTCTCTGAGCAGTGCCCGTGCAGATATCTATAAAAGAGAGAGAGAGAGAGAGAAAGAGAGAGAGGGAGAGGTCACCAACGGCTCGTCGGTGGGCAAGGGTTGGCAGCCTCTGGGTGAGGGTAAGGTCACTGACGAGACGTATAGCTCCCTTCTGAATGGGGTCTAGGATAGTGAGTATATAAGCGACAGCGGCACCCCAGATGTGGGAGCAGTATTCGAGGTTTGTCCTTATTTGTGAAGTATATAAGGTATGCAGATTAGCCGGTGAAAAGTATTTGCGGACCAGAAAGAGGAAACCTAATTTCTTAGCAGCCGCTTTTGCAATTGATGTGACATGTTGTTGCCAATTGAGATTTCGATCCACAGAAATGCCAACAAGTGAAAACGACTCATTACTTCGAATAACTTGGTTGTTGATTGTGATGAGTCTAGGGCGGGTGTATGTCTTATGCGATAGAAAGCAAGACTGAGATTTGGTGGAGTTGAATTGTACAAGATTTCTACTTCCCCTGTCTAACATTTTTTGAAGATCTACAGAGACAGAACCCTTCATTAGTCTGCGATCCTCATCTAATTGGGCTAAATAGACAGGCTTAGAATATCGTATATTTGAGTGGAGGTTTCTGTCGTCCGCGTAACTGTGAACTGGGTTGGATGTGCTAGAGAAAGGTCATTGATGTGGAGAGGAAACGAAATAGGGGCTAAAACTGAACCTTGAGGGACTCTTGCATTAATTGGATAGAGTTTAGAGGAATGGCTATCCACGACAACAGAAATGCTTCGGTTGGAGAGGAAATTTGCTGTCCAGGTACAAAGTTTTGGTGCCAGACCTGGTCGAATGCTTTGGATATGTCTAGAGCGACAATCTGAGATTCACCGTGTAGTTCCATAGACTTGTTCCAAGAATGGGTGACAAAGGAAAGGAGGTCGGCAGTTGATCTACGCTGACGAAATCCATACTGCCTGTCGTTGATTAGACTGTGTTTTCCAAGAAATTTTAGTAATTCCGTGTTTATATACGTTTCCATCACTGTAAAGACGACTGAAAGGAGAGAAATAGTAGCGCTTTGGATCCTTTCTTGGGGACGGGTTGTACTTGATAATTTTTGCAGTTACTAGAGAATATGCCTCTATTGTAAGCTGTCTGAAACACACGAGTCAGCACAGGAGAAGGTTCTGGTGCGCATTTTTTGAGAACAATTGCTGGGCTCTCGTCAAGGCCAGAGGCTTTCCTGGTATTAAGAGAAGAGATCATCTTTCGAACCTTTTTAGTTTTAAAAATGATATCCGTCATTTTAAGAGCGACATTGGAAACTGTTGGTGGTTGAACATTTGGAGATGAGTTGAGGTTAGAATTTCCGGCGAACAACGAGGCAAAAAGTTCAGCATTGCCCAGAGCGGTAGAAAAAACTTCATCCCCTGAAAGAAAAGGTGGGAACGTGCTCTTGCAGAAATTATTTCCAATAGATTTTGCAATAGTCCAGAAGGGTTTGCTGCCGTTGGAGCTTGAGAGGACTTTTTGATGTGGTGATTAAACGAGTTTTCTTCCCCAAAAAGAATGCAGACATAGCGGTTTCTTGCGTCGGTAAATGCTTAACGGTTTTCTTGACGGGGATTGTGTGGAAGCGTTTTGTGAGCTTTGAACTTTTTAAGTCTGGCTTTGTCACAGAGATAGAGAACCAGGGCTTTTAAGTGGCTGAAGAGGTTTTCTGTACACGTAGAATAAATAACACCATGCCAGCTTGGATAATTTCGGTGACGTTTTGTGAGATATCAGAGGGGCCAGGCTGAGAGAAGCAGACAGCCGCCCATGGAAATGAGGAAAAGTAATCCCGCATTTCGTCCCAGTTCGCGGAGTTGTAGTGCCAAACGATACGTGGGTGTGATGACTGTGTAACCCCGGGTTGCACTGCGCAGGAAGCAGCGATCAATTGTGGCGGTGACTGATATCTTTCAGGTTTTGTAGTAAGAAGGAGATCTAAGGGATTTGAGCTGTGTGTTGGGATGCGAGGAGAGTAAGTAGGTTGCTGAACGATATTGGCTAAAGGATTGCCGACTGCAAAGACCTTTGCTGCTCTCCCTTGTGGATCGGTTTTTGAAAGCTCCTAGCCATTTCTTATTATGAACATTGAAGTCACCAAGAATAGTGACCTCGGATGAAGGATATTCAGAAACCAGATGGTCGTTTTTTTCAGAAAGGTAGTCGAAGAGCTGGACAAAGTTTTTGTCAGAATGTGATCGGTAAATGCAACATATGAATTTAGTTGCAGCCCTGAGAGAGAGAGAGAGAGAGAGAGAAATTCATCCAAAGTATGACTTTTCTTCCAGATTCTAAATTGGGGAGTCTGGTGCAAGGCAGATTGCTACGGACGTATGCGCACACACCTCCATGCAATCTAAAGGAACTAAGAAGCTCATACCCCGGGAAATTAAGGTACTAAGTGGCTGTTTTGGCACCGATTTCGCGTTGAGGAAAACGAGTTGGGGCCTATTCGCCTGGAGGAAATGGTGGTCGGAGTTCAGGTTAGAATATAGGCCACATATATTCGAGAAGGATATGTTATATCTTTACCATACTGGAATACCGGATGATGCAATACAGGGTGATGCAATTCCGGTGATGCAATACCAAATGACCGAACATCGGATACTACTGTAGCGGATGATTCAATACGCAGTATTACTTCATGCCGTGTTGCATCATACTTCATTGCACCATCCGGTATAGCATTATATCGTATTGCATCAACCGGTATTGCACCACCGGTATTACATCAGTGGTGGTTTAGATAAAATTAATAGGATACTACTACTAATATTACTCGTCGCGCCATCATTTGTGGTGGACATAGTTTAGGCGTATAAATAAGATAATTTTGCCCATACAATTAGTTTAGCGACAGCTACTGATGAAGATAACTTTGTTGTCGAAATATATGTTTAGCGCATAACCTTCTGTCATTATTTTTGTGGTTTTTGTGCTGATTCTGCTCTTTCTTTCAGTTTCTAACAACAGTGTCCAACCTTGGCCTTTTAAAGTATTTTTTAATAAAAATCATTCAGCATTTACTGCGAGGGTATATTTAAAATTGACCCCACTGTACCTTGAACAATAAAGTTTTTTTTGTTAGGTCAGTCATAATGTACGTCAATAAGTTACCAGCATCTTAGAGGATTGATGTTGTTACCGGAAAGGACAGAGTCTTTCAGAAAAACTTGGTCCTTTCTAAGCTGAAATACATATTTTATAGTCTGGTTGACAAGAAGCAAGTTGGTATTTCTGCACACCGTCATCTATAATTGAAAAGCCTAATCGTAATTAGCGTCAGGTTCCATTCAGTATAGATAATCGCCGGTCCGTGAGATCGCAAGAAGTTTGTCGGGTTTTGTCTCACAGGCTGGGTGAATTAACTTTCCCAGAGTTAAATGGCAAATATTTCTCATCAGGGTTTCCTCAAAGGCTAACATATTTAGTGTGTGTACAAGATGTGAATGCAGTGATAACTTCTTACTTTAACGTGGCGATTAAAGTCTAAAGAAAATCAATGAGAATATATGTTTTAAAAGTTTCAATAAAATTGAGAGAGATAAATTATTTTGAAGTTATGTAAAGATTTTTCACTAATAGCTACTTTACATATTAATATCCCTAATAGTCTATTATTAAATTGTGTAAAGTTTAGTTTTTAGTGAATTTTCTTAGAAAAAATTCACTAATGAGGAGATCTCGACTTTTGAATTTTGAAAAAATTTCTTCAAATGAGCGCGATCTAGGACCCCTAAAACCCATATCCGAGGTCAGTTTCAATTTTTATATGTTCTCATATATATATATATATATATATATATATATATATATATATATATATATATATATATATATATATATATATATATATATATATATATATATATATATATATATATATATATATATATATTTATATATATATATATATATATATATATATATATATATATATATATATATATATATCACACCGATAACTCAAAAAATCACGGACCGATTTTGATAAAATTTAGCATGTGCTTTCCTTTTGTAAGTGGCTTGGATAAGTTCGTTAGCCAGGAAAATCTGACCAGATTTTCCAGGAAAATTTTTGGTTTTCTTTCGAAAAAAAATTTTATCTCAAAAAATAGGATAGCCATGGTAACCAAATTTGGTACGTAAGTTTACGACATTAAAAGGAAACTATATACCAAAATTTATATTTCTATGTTAAAAAAGTTATAAAAAATATTTCGTGCCAGATCATTTCTATGAAAATTCACTACCATAACGTACTTGCTGCGTCCAGACTTTTATTTTATTTATCACGTATTGTATTTTCATAATGATTGTAATTTTTTACAAGGTAAAAAAAGGATTTCCATTATTTGATTCTTAATCTTTATTATTAAGCATTTTTCTGTACTCCGATTTATGATTTACTTTTTCAAAGACAGTAGCATAACTAAGTGAATATTGTCACCTGTGACAAGCACTAATAAGTAGACTTTAGAGAAAATTCTTCACAACATATTTTAAGACCTAGGGATCTTTTCGCCAAGAACGTTAGCGTTTTTAGAGAATTAAGAAGAATTAAAGTAAATAACGTCTAAACAGCATATGTCTATACATATATACATATATATATATATATATATATATATATATATATATATATATATATATATATATATATATATAGGGTGTTTCAAAAATGATGGTCTGTGTTACAGGTGCACATTCAGCACAAAAAAATAAGACTATTTTTTTATATAAACATGGATCCGCAAATGTTTTGTTTTTTAAATACAGCGTGTTAATGTTATTTGTTTTTGTCACTTTTCACGAAAAAGTCTGAGTCAAATTAAAATTTTGGCGTGAAAGTTGGCATTAGGGGGTTTCTGAGAGCAAGAAATTTAAATATGTTATTGTTAATAACACTGCTGGTAGAGGGCGCCACCTGTAAGACTATGCTTGCATTCAATTGGTTATAATTTTTTGACACCCAGTAATATCGACCTACCGTTGCAGCCCTTATCAATTGTAAGCAAAAAATGTATATTTGATCCAAATCTCTCAGACACACCATCTTCGAGATATTTCACTTTTTGTATGTCGATGTCGCTCAAAAATTAATTTTTCGCAAGTAATTAATTGTATCGTCTGCAAATTTTAACAACAAATAAAACAGCAAATAAAAAAGTTTATAACATTTTATGATACCTGATCACAATAAATGTTCAAAATGGCCCTCCCCTTCAAAACACTTTCGTATTCTGTGGAGTATACAACGTTGTACTCTGTGAAATATTTCTGGAATATTTCTAATTTGTTCGCATCCAAGTGCAATTATTTGCTGCAGATCATCAACATTTTCAACATTTGCTTCATAAACAATACTTTTGAGATGCCCCCATAAATAAAAGTCCATAGGATTTAAATCAGGGGATCTAGCCGGCCATAGCTGAGGTCCACCGCGTCCGATCCATCTGCGTCCAGAAGTGTTACTTAGGTAATTTCTGACATTTAGGGCGAAATGTGTCGGGTGGGGGGGGCTCCGTCATGCATAAACCGCAGGTTATGTCCTATCTCAAGAGATACATTTTCTAGTAACCCATTTAGTTGATTTTGCAGAAATTCAAGGTAAGTTGTAGCATTAAGTCTGTGATGTAAAAAAAATTGGTCCTATCAAATTACACCCTACAATTCCAGTCCTGACATTTAAAGAAAATTGCTGTTGATGATGCCTTTTAAAAACTGCGTGAGGATTTTCTTCAGCCCAGATATGGCTGTTACAAAAATTGACAATCCCGTCGCTTCTAAATCCAGACTCGCCAGTGAACAATACATATAATACATACAACAAGTTCTCTACAATATTATGTTGAGGAAACCACTGGCAAAAGTGTAGGCGAGGTATAGAATCTCTTTCAGGCGATAGTGCCTGCACACATTGGATGTGATATGGACGCAATTGTTGCTCGTGAAGAACTCGCCATATCGTTGCATTCGATGCTCCCAAGATGATTGGCCATTTACCTAGTACTTATTTTTGGATTTTGTTCAACTTCATCCAGAACAGCCTCTTCAAAATCAGGTATTCGTGTATATATATATATATATATATATATATATATATATATATATATATATATATATATATATATATATATATATATATAGATATATATGTATGTACGTATGTATCTATCACACAGAAAACTCAAAAAATAATATGCCGATTTTGATTAAATTTGGTAAATACCTTCCTTTTGCAAGTGGCTTGGATAAGTTCGTTAGTCAGGAAAATCGCCTCAGGTTTTTCCGAAAAATTTTCTGTTCTCCTTAGAAAAAAATATATCTCCGGAAGTAACAAAGTAAGTGCAACCTTATAGATAAATTACCTACCAAAATTTAGCTCTGTAGCTTAAAACACAACAAAGTTATAGGCATTGAAAGAAAAGTAAATTTGGGTTTTCCTCAAAACGTCAAAGTCGCGATTTAAAACGTCAAAATTGGCAACATTTAGGCAAAGACCTTGAAATAAATACGAGCTATGGAAAGAAAATGTATCAACAAGAATGTTTTACAAAGCGTGAACTCTTAGCTTTAACCGTCATTGTCCTTTATTTAACTAAAGTGTTTCTAGAAAATTCATTTCAAATATACACTTTCTTGCTGCTTTGGCAGTAGTCTTAGCTATAGAGTATATCGTTTAATGGTATATAATTTTTGTCGAATTTTCGCAAAAAATCAATAAAGCTCAATATATCCGTTATAATACAAGATACAAAAAAATTGTATACATCAATTATAGGGTATCTTGAGCTACAACTTGAAAAATATTTCTACTATCACAGGATGGTCCATAAGTCGTTGGTGATACAAATTTTCTTTTTTTTTAATCGTACACGCCTTATGTTATTGCATTTTTGAATTTTCCATCGAAATATAATGCTTGTTTGTAAGAAAAGAAATTATGGACGCAGCAATTGCGTTATGGTAGCGAATTTTTATTAAATCATTAAATGCTTCAAATTTGTATAGCTCAATTTGCAAGTAACCCAGAAGGTTGACAAAGAAAGCAGTTTTTTCGGGAACACTTTAAGTTTACTTTCGGAACCTTTTGTACATTTTCAAACAATAAAGTTATTTTGATCAAACATGGCACATTGTTTCTACGATATAGGTTTTACTGGTAACCAAATTTGATGCCTGCTTTCTTAAAAAAAACACACATATTTGCTATCAAAACGATTTTTATGAAAATTCACTAACATAACGCACTTGCTGCCTCCAGACTTCTCTCAGTATTTCTCTCGCCGACTGAGCGACTGGGTTGAAAACCTAATATTGATCTTTGCTCCATAGTTGCAAAACGTTACATCTAAGCGAAATTAAAATAAAAATGCCAATATATATATATATATATATATATATATATATATATATATATATATATATATATATATATATATATATATATATATACGGTGCACTCTTTATATGTTTGAAATGACTTATCAAATTGCATAGCAATATTTTGAGATTTAGTTTGATTTTGATTTTTGTTTTGGTTTAATATACCATTATAAAAAAAAGTTTAAGTTATTAGAGACAAATAATCATACTAACGGGTAATTAATCGTTGTATGTGTAAATATGTACGAAACTCAATCCTGACATCTTAATGAAAAGGTCATTTTCTAATAAAAAAAATCGATTGATATAAGATTTATTCCGTATTTTGATTACAAAAATGTTATTCAAAGTAAAGCCACATATTCCTAAGCATTTATTTTCTTATTTTCAGGAAAGTTGTCTTTGATGGCATCTACGTTTTCACATTTTATAATGCATAGTTGCACAATTTTTTAAAATTTATGGTTGATGACAGAAGGTTAAGTACTTCTTTTTTTAGTGAATTTTCGTAGAAAAAATTCACTAATGGAGAGATCCCGATTTTTGAATTTTGAAAAAAATTTTGCAAATGAGCGCGATCTAGGACCCCTAGAACCCATATCCGGGGTCAGTTTCAATTTATATATATATATATATATATATATATATATATATATATATATATATATATATATATATATATATATATATATATATATATATATATATACATATATATATATATATATATATATATATATATATATATATATATATATATATATATATATATATATATATATATATATATGTATCACACCGATAACTCAAAAAATAATAGGCCTATTTTGATAAAATTTGGCATGTACCTTTCTTTTGTAAATGGCTTGGATAAGTTTGTTAGTCAGGAAAATCGGATGAGGTTTTCCGGGAAAATTTTGAGTTTTCATTGGAAAAAAATTCCTATCTCAAAAAGTAATAAGCCGATTTTAATAAAGTTTGGCACATACCTTCCTTTTGTAAATGTCTTTGACAAATTCGTTAGTCAAGAAAATCGGATGAGGTTTTCGGGGAAAATTTGGAGTTTTCATCCGAAAAAAATTCTTATCTCACAAAGTAATAAGCCGATTTTAATAAAATTTGGCATGTACCTTCCTTTTGTAAATGTCTTTGACAAATTCGTTAGTCAAGAAAATCGGATGAGGTTTTCGGGGAAAATTTGGAGTTTTCATCCGAAAAAAATTCTTATCTCAAAAAGTAATAAGCCGATTTAAATAAAATTTGGCATGTACCTTCCTTTCGTAAGTGGCTTTGATAACTTTGTTAATCAGAAAAATTGGACGAGGTTTTCCGAAAAAATTTTGAGTTTTTATTTGAAAAAAATTTTATCTTAAAAAATAAAAAATCTATGATAACCAAATTTGGTAGGTAGGTTTACGATATAAAAAGTAAACTATACACCAAAATTTAGATTTCTATGTTACAAGAAAAAAAAAGTTATAATAAAATATTTTGTGCAAGATCAATTCTATGAAAATTCACTACCATAACGCACTTGCTGCGTCCAGGCTTTTTATAAATGTATATAAGCAATAAATAAATAAATAATCATTGGAAATTGAATATGTGGTCATGCCATTAAAGTTTGTGTAAAAAAATATATTAAGTTAGATATAAGTAAATATACTTATGGATAAATCGTTATTTTGAAGAAGATATAAATAGTTGTAAGCCTAAATTACAATGTCCAGACTCAAAGAAAGTATGAAGAATGACAGGCAATTCTGCTATTGTTTAAAAAAATAGAATGATATGAGTTTTATTCATTTTTTTCATTAAAACAATTTGATTTAAAGAAAAACCGATTTAAGTAAGCTTTCTATTCTTCTTTTATTGCCAAATATTTTCAATAAAGTTATCTTTTACATTCTTTTTTAATGCCATTATTGGCGGCAAATTATTTTTTTTAATTTATTAGGTCTTTTTTTAAATAATGAACAAAATAAACAAGGAAAAAGCTGTCTTTTATATTATTTTTTAATGCTTATTTGCTGCAAATATATTTTTCAAAATTTATTATTGAGGGCGAAAGGTTACATATGTATCTCTTTTATATAATGTGCAAAATAAACAAGGAAATAATGTTCTATATTATTTTTTAATGCTTATTTTCTGCAAACACACACACATATATATATATATATATATATATATATATATATATATATATATATATATATATATATATATATATATATATATATATATATAAAAAACGCTGAAACACGTCAATTTTATTAGTGAGGGGGACATGTTTACACATAAAACTCAACTTTGTCACACAAACCCTTTAAGGATGGTGATAACAACCCTTATATTTTAAATAAGAAACATGGGTCGAGTGTTAGATCATTTGAAAGATCTTTCTTTTCTGAATTCAGGACACTTTTTTGGAAGTTTTATCAACTCGTTTAAAAATTATTCACAGTTGGAGTTGCCAGAACGTATTTCATTCATTGTGATAAGAAATGCACTGATTAGTCAATTTTTCGTTAAAAAAAAACTAAAAAACAAAACCAAACGTTCAAAAATGTTTACTCAGTTAAGTAAGTGTTCAAATTGTTGACCACCAGCTTCCATACAAAACTACAGATTTTGGTCAAAACGAGCTCTGCCATTCTGGAGCATTTGTGGAGTTATTAGACGACATTCCTCAACAATGCGTCGTCGTCATTCTTCCAGAGACTCGGGTTCTGTTGCGTAAATTCTACTCTTTAAATGGCCCCATAGAAACAAGTCTAAAGAAGTGATATCCGGTGATATAGGGGCCACTCAAGAGTACCTCTACGCCCTCTATATTATCCTGGAAACTCTCTGCTCAAAAACTCCCTAAAACGCTGTGAAAAATGCCGAGGAGCTCCATCTTGTTGAAACACTAATTGATTTTCTTGATAGCGATCATCATTTTCAACAATGTCAATTAGTAGAGGGTAAACGATATCTTCTAGTAACTTCAAATACGTTTCGCCACTCAAATTGCCATCAAGAAAAATTGGCCTGATTAAACGGTGTCCAAACATGCCAGTTCAGACACTTAATTTCTGTGGAGTTTGAGTGTGGACTTCGTGAAAATTTCTTGGATTATTATCTGCCCAATAATGACAATTATGACGATTAACTGTAGAGTTTAATAAAAACGTACACTCGTCTGAAAAACAGACATTGAACAAAAAGTTCCCGTTATCAGCTATTCGTGTAGTCATAACTTCCCAAACCCCAACCGCCAGTCAAAATCATCTTCATTCAGTTGTTGTACAAGATGTATTTTATACGGGTGAAATTTATGATGCTTCAATATTCACTGAATAGTTCTTCTTTTGATGTTTGAAACAGTGGCCAATTTTCTCGTGCTCAAAGTTGGGTCTGCAGCAATTTGTCCTAAAACTTCAATCTCAGTAATCTCATTTCTAACCGGAAATTCACGTTCAGGATCCCGTTTTTTTTTGGCTACTGAATCATTTTGTCGAAACTTTGCTACTAACTCCAAAATGTATTTTCTGTTAACTTGTCTGTTCCGATATCGTCCATTAAACAATTTTGCGGTACGGTTGGCACAGTCATCGTTTTTGAAAAAAAGAGTAATTATTTCAAGTCTTTCTTCTACAGAATACACCATTGTGAAATTAATTTTCGGTAGTACTATCAAGTATCAAACCGACCGATAAACTGAAATAATAAACCGAATTTCTCTCATTCCGATAATAAATGTTCTGATAGTCATTTTTTTGTTTACAAACCAACAAAACATTGACTATCAGCACATTTCTTATCGGAATGAGTGAAATGCGTTTTTGCATTTTCAACTGTGAATAATTTTTAACGAGTTGATAAAACTTCCAAAAAAATTAGTGTGCTGAATTCAGAAAAGAAAGAGCTTTCAAATGATGTAACACTCGACCCATGTTCCCTTTTTAAAATGCGTCACCCCTATATATATATATATATATATATATATATATATATATATATATATATATATATATAACCAAAACGCACTTGCTGCGTCAACACTTTTAGTGAATTTTTATTAAAAAAATTCACTAATAGAGAGGTATCGATGGTGAGACTTTGCAAAAATTCTTTCAAATGAGCGCGAATTAGGACCCCTAGAACCCATATCCGGGGTCAGTTTGAATTTTTATATGCTTATATATATATATATATATATATATATATATATATATATATATATATATATATATATATATATATATATATATATATATATATATATATATATATATATATATATATATATATATGTATCCGTCTGATAACTCAAAAAATAATTAACCGATTTAGATGAAACTCGGCAAGTGCCTTTCTTTTATTAATGGCTTGGATGAGTTCGTTGGCCAGGAAAATCGGACGGGGTTTTCCGGGAAAATTTTGAGTTTTCTTTCAAAAAAAATTTTTTTCCGAAAATTTCGATAAAATTTGGTCTACATATTGCTTTGGGAAATACCTAACTATGTGCCAAAATTCAGCTTTCTAGGGTTACAGAAAATTGAGCTATTCAAATTTGAAACATTTATGTTCAAATCATAAGTATGTGGTTGCTGTTGGTTAGTCAATGCTTTTCTTATTGACTCATGAAATTCATTTGTAAGTTTCCGAGAAATGTCAATAATACTGAATTCACTGATTGTTAATCATTGGAAGCATTTACGATTATATATAACCCTATTGTAATGTATTATCATTTATCACCTCTGTAGTATAATTATTTTTGCCTTACAGCTCGCAGCGTTTTTAGTCAATTGTTGTTATTAATAGTCAATAGTTTCTTTCCGAATACACAAACCTTCCATTGAATTCTGCTTCTGCCGCTGTTACAGTCTTTTTATTTAGAGCTAGAGTTCTAACCACTCATACAAACAGTGTTTTTTAACCACGTGGCTGGGCGACTGACCGAATTCATTCCCAGTTGCTGTTGATTTACTCATATTCTCTTAATATGTTCGAAGATGTGGTGTCTACTTCATTCCAAGTCACTATTAACCGACTATTTATGAAATCAAATAAGTAAATTAAATCGATTGTCATAAAATATGTAGTGTATTAAGACAAGCGAAAAAGAAATAAAACATATATAACTGTGCACATTTTGATTATATTTTAGGGTGCTTGAGAGAGGTATTGTCACAGCATAATATCTTATTAAAGTTCATTTGTAAATAGGTTTAATTTTTATATGTTTATATATATATATATATATATATATATATATATATATATATATATATATATATATATATATATATATATATATATGATAACTCAAAAAATAATTAACCGATTTCGATGAAACTTGGCAAGTGCCTGTCTTTTATTAATGGCTTGGATGAGTTCGTTATCCAGAAAAATCAGACGGGGTTTTCCGGAAAAATTTTGAGTTTTCTTTCGAAAAAATTTTTTTCTCCGAAAGTAACAAAGCTGTTTCAATGAAATTTACTATATATGTTGCCTCAACCTTACTACGTACCAAAATTCAACTTTCTAAGTTTAGAGAAAATTGAGTTATTCAAATTTTAAATTTTCTTTCGAAAAAAATTTTTTCTCCGAAAATTACAAAGTTATTTTAATGAAATTTTGTGGATATCTTGCCTTAGGAAAAACCTTATTTTATTATTGCAAATGGATAACTCTTATTAGGTAACAGAAAAAATCTGTTAGTTTGGCGATTTAGGTTTGCTTTAAAATGGTCTTATAAATCCAAAACAAGGGTTCTTTTAACTTAATCATAGGTATACTATATCAACACGCAAAAGTATTAAGCAAATTACTTATTACGTACACTTGAACGCTTCCAGGATGAAATAGAGTCGGCCAGTATATTATTGTACATACGCCCAAATGAATTAGAATATGTAGGGGTTGCATACATTTAGGAGCTGTCGGTTGAACAATACGCACTCGTTGCTTGGCTTGGAGATAGTAAAACCAATTGCTGTTTTTGGGGTTACAAGCAACCGCAGTAAAACATTTTCCCTTTCTTGTCTTGATCATGTTAGTGGATTTGCAGGTTTTTATTTTGTCGGGTGAATTATGACTAAGTAATCAGCTTATGTAGATTCCATAACGGTCCTAGAAAGCTGTCTCAGGAGAGAGCGGCTTAGGCAATGCCAATGTTTTAATGAGTGCGACTAAGTTTGAATACTGTTTCGTATACAAGAGTCTCCCTCAGATTTTTTCCAAGGCGTCTTTTCCTGGCTAGCTTTGAGTTCCGACGCTTGTAGCTGGTAATAGATAAGATTTGGTTGTGCGTTGTAAACTTTGATTGCTAAACAGTTCTGGCAGGTTAGTGGATGATATATAATAATTCTGAATACCCGCTTTAAATCTGTTTAACGATTGAATGTCGTAGGATAATAAAACGGAACGTATTCTGCCACCCCTAATATGTTATATCGATTTTCCACACAATAGATTATGTGAGAACTAGCGCACATTTGTCCTGACATGTTATAAATTTCAAACTGCAAACAATGTGAATTCTCACGTTGTAATTCTAGGTAGAGGGCCTATATTGCAAGTCTCTGTCTGATATAAAAACAGTAAGAAGTATTCTGAGGCCTCACAGTCGAGTTATATTTCATGTAAGGTGCGTGACCGAAATACATTGCCTATTTAGTAAAACAAACGCGCGCCCTATATCGAACAACTATGGAATATTAAATAGAGCGACGCTACTAGGGTGCCTAGGTGGAAACCTATTGACATGTTTTTGTTAATTAGGCTCAAGCTTTATAGGATGCCCATAAACTAAATTGTCATAAGCACACCCCGAGAACCCAAATCACCACAACACATTAAGAAAAACCTGACGATCGTTTCACTAACCAAGTTAGCGTCATCAGAGGATGAAGTATCTTGTATCCACAACTCTATTTATATTCTTCTGCAGGTAGTCCTTCAATGACGATTTAGGGAGCTTCGACGACACAAAAATTAACGTATTTCGTTTGGCGGCAATCTCTGTGTTCTTGTATTATCTATCAGACGTGCCTCTGCCTGTATTTATTTTACAAAGTAATTTATCACGAGACTGCCCATAGGCGGCGGAGCGAGATTCGTATGATTTTTATTATTTAGACATTTAGCAATATATATATATATATATATATATATATATATATATATATATATATATATATATATATATATATATATATACATACATTCGAAGGCGTTTAAATGTCCTGGTTATCAACATTTTTTGATTAATTTTGGGTTCTCCTCATTAACGTGGCCATTATTATCCCAAATATGTCGGGCAACGGAAGATCTATCTATAATACCGTATCTTAATTGTGCAAAATGTTTTTGGATCTAATTCCGATAGATCCTTTTGTTCAGATCACAATTTTTACAGCTGATTTCAAAAATTCCTTACATTTTGGACGTACTATCCTTGTTTTTGGGTTGCCTAGCAAGTTTTTAAAAGTATTTTTTGTCGAAAATGTTAGCTGCAACTTGGATTTTTTTAAATGCCATCTAGACCCCTCGTGATTCGAGGTTCAAATGCTAAGCAAACACAGTTTTTTTTTGACCTTCTCTCTTCTAAAAGTGGTTGATTCCGCTAACCCTTTCTTTGTTTTATGTTAGTTAATTAACTTCTCCACTAGGCAAGCAGTGTATCCGTTATATTCGGCCACGTTCTCAATGTAATTAAATCTTTAGTATATATTTTTTTATATTTCAACAACACACCATGAGGGCTTATAACCTAAATACTATCGTACCGTGGATGTCGACGAGGAGGAAAAAGGCAACCTGTTAATTCTGGACTTGAAGGTTTTCAGGTTCGCAGGAGAAGGAAAAACATGTGCCGGCAAGGAATTCTACAACTTGGAAGTCCTCGGGACAAAAGATCGGGCATAACAAGATATTCTATGTCTGGTGACCTGGACAGTAAAAGGGTGCATTCGCTCTGTTCCCCTGGTAGATCTGTTGGGGGCAGCAGGTAGAGAAACTATGAAAGAAAGCTCCTCTGAGCAGTGCCCGTGCAGATATCTAAAAAAGAGAGAGAGGTCACCAACACGTCAGTGTGCAAGGGATGGCCGCCTTTGGGTGAGGGTAGGGTCACCGATGAGACGTATAGCTCTCTTCTAAATGGAGTTCAGGATAGCGAGTGTAGAAGCGGCAGCAGCACCTTTGATGTGGGGGCAGTATTCAAGGTTTGGCCTTATTTGTGAAGTATATATAAGGTATAGAGATTAGCTGGTGAAAATTATTTGCGAGTCCGGAAGAGGAAACCTAATTTATTAGCCGCTTCTGCAATTGATGTGACATGTTGGTGCCAATTGAGCTTTCGATCCACAGAAATGCCCATTGCTTTAAATAACTTGGTTTTTCATTGTCATGGGTCTGGGGCTGGTGTATCTCTTATGAGATAGAAAGCAAGACTGAAATTTGGTGGAGTTGAATTTCTACGTCCCTAGTCTAATATTTTTGGAGATCTACAGAGACAGAACCCTCCATGAGTCTGCGATCCTCATCTAATTGGGCTAATAAGACAGGCTTAGAATATTATATATTCGAGTGGAGGCTGCTGTCGTCCGCGTAACTGTGAACTGGGTTGGACGTGCTAGAGAGGAGGCCATTGACGTGGGATTCACCGTGTAGTTCCATAGACTTGTTCCAAGAATGGGTGACAAAGGAAATGAAGTCGGCAGTTGATCTGCGCTGACGGAATCCATACTGCCTGTCTTGGATTAGACTGCGTTCTTCAAGAAATTTTAGTAATTCGGTGTTTATATACACTTCCATCACTTTAGAGACGACGGAAAGGAGACGAATAGGCCTGTAGTTGCTAGGAAGCGCTTTGGATCCTTTTTTGGGGACGGGTTGTACTCGAGCAGTTTTCCAATTACTAGGGAATATGCGTCTATTGTAAGATGTCTAAAACAGACGAGTCAGGATAGGAGCAAGTTCTGGTGCGAATTTTTTGAGAACAATTGCTGGATCTCCTCAAGGCAAAAGGCTTTCCTGGTATTAAGAGAAGAATGCATTTTTCGTACCTTTCTAATTTTGAAAATGATAACCGTCATTTTATGCACCACGTTGGTGGTAGAACATTTGTAGGTGGGTTGAGAATAGAATTGCCGGCGAACAACGAGCCAAAAAGTTCAGCCTTGCCCAGATCAATAGAAAGAACTTCATCCCCTGAAACAACAGGTGGGAGCGTGCTCATTGAAAAAATTTTATCCTCTGGTGGAACGCTAGTTAGGTGTTCTACTGTGTGAATAAAAGATAAACTTCATACAATTTTATAATTCGATATATATTTGCTTTTTAATGTTAACAAGATGCAATAATTAATAAAGCTTTCCTGGATATTTTAATCGAATCAGCAAAAATGGTACGGAAAAAAAAAGATGACCGTAACAACTGTTGTGCACACAATACGTTATAATAAGCGCGACACTCCGAACGAAATGAAAGTTTCAAAGGATCGTGTAGTCTGCTCTTCATTGTTTTGCTTTCGAAATAACGTATTTATGGTAGCCTACGCACGTAAAAAGAACGAATGCGTAATTTCACTTAGCGCCATACACCACGCATCTACAAATGATGACGTTAGAGGAAGCCCGATCATCTCTAATTATAAAACAAATGACGGTGTTGACAGTATGGATCAAATGATGTCGACATACACATGCAAGCGGCAAAGTAAACGATCGCCCAGAGACATTTTTCTTTAACATTATTGACGTTACACCACTCAATGCATATTTCATCTTTGCGAAGGAATATCCAAATTACAACAGAGGAGTGACTCACAAACGAAGAATATTTTTGAAAGATTTAGCAAAGGAACTAGTTACACTACGTGCGCAGAAAAGACCGACTAACACTTACCTTAGGTGCAGTGTCCGGGAGTGTATGAGCACATTTTAGTGTAGTAAAAGTACCCCATCAAACACCTCAAAGTTATAAAGTGAAAAACATGTAAAAACATGTTACGCCCGCCAGACTAGTAAAAATTTTTTTATTGTTATTTTTTATGAATTTAGCTAAACAGAAATGATTTTTTTCCCAAAATACCTGCTTGAAATTTATACAATTTGTAGTAAATAATGAACAATTTTTGAAAAAATTCGTCTGGCTTTTTTTTTTAATTTCAACAACACACCACGAGGGCTTACAGCCTAAATACTATCGTACCGTGGGTGTTGATAAGGAGGAAAGAGGCAGCTTGTTAATTCTGGACTTGAAGGTTTGGAGGTTCGGAGGAGAAAGAAAAACATGTGCCGGCAAGGAATTCCATAAGTTGGAAGTCCTCGGGACAAAAGAGCGGGCATAACAAGATGTTCTATGTCTGGTGACCCTGACAGTTAAAGGGTGCATTCGCTCTGTTCCCCTGGTAGATCTGTTGAGGGCAGCAGGTGGGGGAACTATGGAGGAAAGCTCCTCTGAGCAGTGCCCGTGCAGATATCTATAAAAGAGAGAGAGGTCACCAACGGCACGTCGGTGGGCAAGGGATGGCAGCCTTTGGGTGAGGGTAGGGTCACCGATGAGACGTATAGCTCTCTTTTGAATGGAGTCCAGGATAGCGAGTGTAGAAGCGGCAGCGGCACCCCAGATGTGGGAGCAGTATTCGAGGTTTGGCCTTATTTGTGAAGTATATAAGGTATAGAGATTAGCTGGTAAAAAGTATTTGCGGGCCCGGAAGAGGAAACCTAATTTCTAAACAGCCGCTTCTGCCATTGATGTGACATGTTGGCTGCCAATTTTAGTTAATTAACTTCTGACAGACCTTTTGTTATGAATAATTTTTTATGAAAATGCACTTCATAACACGTCATTGTTTTTTTTTTAAATAAAGTTTAAGATCTCTTCTATCTGTTACAACTTGTCTGGCTGACAATTTTTGTTAATTAATTTCTGACATACCATTTGCTATAAATTATTTTTTATAAAAGTGCACTTCATAACACCCCCTTGATTTTTTAAAGTTTAGAATTGTAAAAAAAATAGTTAGCAACGATTATACCACATTTTTTCATTATAAAATATGGTCGTACCACTTAAGAAATGAAATCTGTCATAGTAACAAACATGTTTTCGCTGGCAGACCAATTTTTATGCATAAAATGGAAGTCAAACCTTCTGCCAGAAAAAAAATTAGGTGATGTTTTGACGCGGCTGTCGTAAAAGCTTATTTTTATAAACAACAAAATTATCGCGGCGCTTAAAAATGAAGTCTGTAACAGTAAAAAACAATATTTTTATGAAAAACGTATTAAAGTATATAAAAGGGATCTACAATATTAATTTAGAATTTTTTTAGTTAGAAACGATTATACCACATTTTTTCATAAAAAATGTGGTCGTAGCACTTAAACAATGAAGTCTGTCATAGTAAAAATCTTTTTTTTTTCGCTGACAGACCATTTTTTTATGCATAAAATAGATGTCAAACATTCTTTTAGAAAAAACTTAAGGTGGTGTTTTGACCCGTAATGCCCCTGTAAAAGCTTATTTTGAAAAAAAAAACGCTGTCACGGCGCTTAAAAATCAAATCTGACATGGTTGAGCAAGTTCCACAGCTGGTCAGCTCTTTAATAATTGTCTGGTGTGGTATACTTGCAATATGGTAGGTGGTAGTGGAATTTTCCACTACAAAATTATTCAGGCATTTTAAACAAAAATGAGATCTTGTTCAAAATGTATGAAATCTGTGAACTATTGTTTATCCAAATGTCAAAATAAAACAAACAAAAATACATTCATCGAGTTGCATTCGACCATTCAACCTTCTGCGCAGAAGCAGGTGGTAGTGGAATTTTCCTTTACGTAATAGTAAAGGATTATTTTCACGCCCGAGGAGGTACCACCCCATACATCAAGGGGCCGGTGAAGTCCCAACGGACGTTTCCGGTTTTGGTGTATGAGTCGGTTTCCCTTATAAACAAAAATGATGATGGCTCCTCCTTGTACAAAATATTAGGCAAAATACCCCTCCATTCGGATCTCCGGGAGAGGGGTGTACAGGGGGCGCCAACATCGAAATTTAATTTAACATATCCTTCTCGAATATATGTGGCCTAAATTCCAACCTAAACTCTGTCCACCATTTCCTCCAGGCTAATAGGCCCCAACTCCTCTTCCTGACCGAAACTCAAATCAGTGCCAAAACAGCCACTAATCACCTTAATTTCCCGGGGTATGAGCTCCTTACTTCTTTTAGATTGCATGGAGGCGTGTGCGCGTACGTCCGTATCAATCTACCCTGCACCAGACTCCCCAATTTAGAAGCTGGAAGAAAAGACATACTATAGATAAAACTCTCTCTCAGGGCTGCACCTTCTGATAACAACTTTGTCCAGCTCTTTGACTACCTTTCTGAAAAAAACGACCATCTGATTTCTGAATATCCTTCCTCCGAGGTCACTATTCTTGGTGACTTCAATGTCCATAATACGGAATGGCTAGGATCTTAAAAAACCGACCCACAAGGAAGAGCAGCGGAGGCCTTTGCAGTCAGCAATTCTTTAGCCAATATGGTTCAGCAACCTACTGACTTTCCTCGCGTCCCAACACACAGCTCAAATCCCTTGGATCTCTTTCTTACTACAAATCCTGACTGCTATAAGATATCAGTCACCGCCCCCCTGGGTCGCTCAGACCACGGCATGGTGACTGCTTCCTGCGCAATGCAACACGAGGCCACACAGTCATCACACCCACGTATCGTTTGGCACTACAACTCCGCGAACTGGGACGAAATGCGAGATTACTATTCCTGCTTTCCATGGGCGTCTGTCTGCTTCTCTCATCCTGACCCCTCTGATATCTCACAAAACGTCACCAAAATTATCCAAGCTGGCATGGAATTATTTATTCCACGTACACAGAAAACCTCTGCAGCCACTCAAAAGCCCTGGTTCTCTAAATCCTGTGACAAGGCCAGACTTAAAAAGGTCAAAGCGCACAAAAAGCTTCTACACAATCCCAGTCAAGAAAACCGTCAAGCATTTAACGACGCAAGAAACCGCTATGTCCGCATTCTTTTTGAGGAAAAAAACTCGTTTAATAACCACATCAAAAACAAAATTCTCTTAAGCTCCAGCGGCAGCAAACCCTTCTGGACTCTTGCTACATCTATTGGGAATAATTTCTGCAAGAGCACATTCCCACCTCTTGTTTCAGGGAATGAAATTGTCTCTACCGCCCTGGGCAAGGCTGAACTTTTTGCCTCTTTGTTCGCCGGCAATTCTACTCTCAACCCACCTCCAAATGTTCAACCACCAACAGTCCCCAATGTCGCGCATAAAATGACGGATATCATTTTCAAAACTAAAAAGGTACGGAAGATGCTCTCTTCTCTTAATACCAGGAAAGCCTCTGGCCTTGACGAGATCCCAGCAATTGTTTTCAAAAAATGCGCACCAGAACTTGCTTCTGTCCTGACTCGTCTATTTCAGACATCTTACAATAGAGGCATATTCCCTAGTAACTGGAAAACTGCTCGAGTACAACCCGTCCCCAAGAAAGGTCGAAAGCGCTTCCTAGCAACTACAGGCCTATTTCTCTCCTTTCAGTCATCTCTAAAGTGATGGAAAAGTATATAAACACCGAATTACTAGAATTTCTTGAAAAACACAGTCTAATCCACGACAGGCAGTATGGATTTCGCCAGCGCAGATCAACTGCTGACCTCCTTTCCTTTGTCACCCATTCTTGGAACAAGTCTATGGAACTACACGGTGAATCCCAGATTGTCGCTCTAGACATATCCAAAGCATTCGACCAGGTCTGGCACGCAGCGCTACTTAATAAACTACCGGCCTATGGCCTACCACCAAAACTCTGTACGCGGACAGCAAATTTCCTCTCCAAACGGAGCATTTCTGTTGTCGTGGATGGCCATTCCTCTAAACTGTATCCAATTAATGCAGGAGTTCCTCAAGGTTCAGCTTTAGCCCCTACTTTGTTTCTTCTCCACATCAATGACCTCCTCTCTAGCACATCCAACCCAGTTCACAGTTACGCGGACGACAGCACCCTCCACTCCAATATACAATACACTAAGCCTGTCTCTTTAGTCCAACTAGATGAGGATCGCACACTCATGGAGGGTTCTATCTCCGCGGAACTCCAAAAAATATTAGACTGGCGAAGTAGAAATCTTGTACAATTCAACCCCACCAAATCACAGTCTTGCTTTCTTTCTCATAAGAGATGCACCAGCCCTAGACCCATCACAATAAACAATCAAGTTATTCAAAGTAATGAGTCCTCTTCACTTGTTGGCATCTTTGTGGACCGAAATCTCAATTTGCACCAACATGTCACATCAATTGCAGAAGCGGCTGGTAAGAAATTAAGTTTCCTCTGCCGGGCTCGCAAATATTTTTCACCAGGTAATCTCTATACTTTATATACTTCACAAATAAGACCAAACCTCGAATACTGCTCCCACATCTGGGGTGCTGCTGCCGCTTCTATATTCTCTATCCTAAACTCCATTCAAAAGAGAGCTATACGTCTCATCGGTGACCCTACCCTTACCCAAAGGCTGCCATCCCTTGCCCACCGACGTGCCGTTGGTGACCTATCTCTCTTTTATAGATATCTGCATGGGCACTGCTCAGAGGAGCTTTCTTCCATAGTTACTCCACCTGCTGCCCCCAACAGATCTACCAGGGGAACATAGCGAATGCACCCTTTTACTGTCCAGGTCACCAGACATAGAACATCTTGTTATGCCCGCTCTTTTGTCCCGAGGACTTCCAAGTTGTGGAACTCCTTGCCGGCACATGTTTTTCCTTCTCCCCCGAACCCCCAAACCTTCAAGTCCAGAATTTACAAGTTGCCTCTTTCCTCCTTGTCGACACCCACGGTACGATAATATTTAGGCTGTAAGCCCTCGTGGTGTGTTGTTGAAATTTAAAAAAAAACATTTTTGGAATGACAGGCACATTTTTATGCATAGAGGACATCTTAAACTCCAGTTCTTTTTTAACGAGGTGTTCTTAGATGCCAGTGATTGATCATGATGCATTAATGCTGTGCATTCAAAGTTAGGTCTGACAATTTAAAAAATAATAATTGTGAGCTAGACAAATTGTAACACGTACAAGAGATCTTAAAATGTATTTAAAAAAACAAGGAGGTGTTGTGAACTACATTTTCATAAAAAAATATAACATAGGTCTGTCAGAAGTTAATTAACAAAAACTGCCAGCCAGGCAATTTTTTTCAAAAATGGTTCATTAATTACTACAAATTTTGTAAATTTCAAGCAGGTTGTTGGCTGGTGTGCTATACTTGCAATATGGTAGGTGGTAGTGGAATTTTCCTTTACGTGATAGTAAAGGATTTTTTTCACGTCCGAGGAGGTACCACCCCTTACATCAAGGGGCCGGTGAAGTCCCAACGGACGTTTCCGGTTCTGGTGTATGAGTCGGTTTCCCTTATAAGCAAAAATGATGATGGCCCCTCCTTGTACAAAAGATTCCGAAGCCAAAATACCCCTCCATTCGGATCTCCGGGAGAGGGGTGTACAGGGGGCGCCAGCATCGAGATTTACAATATCCTTTTCGAATATATGTGGCCTAAATTCTAACCTGAACTCCGTCCACCATTTCCTCCAGGCTAATAGGCCCCAACTCCTCTTCCCCACCGAAACTCAAATCAGTGCCAAAACAGCCACTAATCACCTTAATTTCCCGGGGTATGAGCTCCTTATTTCTTTTAGATTGCATGGAGGCGTGTGTGCGTACGTCCGTAGCAATCTACCCTGCACCAGACTCCCCAATTTAGAAGCTGGAAGAAAACATATACTATGGGTAAAACTCTCTCTCTCTCTCTCTCTCTCAGGGCTGCAACTAAATTCATCTGTTGCATTTACCGGTCACCTTCTGACAACAACTTTGTCCAGCTCTTTGACTACCTTTCTGAAAAAACCGACCATCTGATTTCTGAATATCCTTCCTCCGAGGTTACTATTCTTGGTGACTTCAATGTCCATAATAAGGAATGGCTAAGATCTTCAAAAACCGATCCACAAGGAAGACCAGCGGAGGCCTTTCCAGTCAGCAATTCTTTAGCCAATATGGTTCAGCAACCTACTTACTTTCCTCGCATCCCAACACACAGCTCAAATCCCTTGGATCTCCTTCTTACTACAAATCCTGACTGCTATAAGATATCAGTCACCGCCCCCTGGGTCGCTCAGACCACGGCATGGTCACTGCTTCCTGCGCAATACAACCCGAGGTCACACAGTCATCACACCCATGTATCGTTTGACACTACAACTCCGCGAACTGGGACGAAATGCGAGATTACTTTTCCTCATTTCCATGGGCGTCTGTCTGCTTCTGTCATCCTGACTTCTCTGATATCTCACAAAACGTCAACGAAATTATCCAAGCTGGGATGGAATTATTTATTCCACGTACACAGAAAACCTCTACAGCCACTCAAAAGCCCTGGTTCTCTAAATCCTGTGACAAGGCCAGACTTGAAAAGCTCAAAGCTCACAAAAAGCTTTTACACGATCCCAGTCACGAAAACCGTGAAGCATTTAACGACGCAAGAAACCGCTATGTCCGCACTTTCTGAGGCAAAAAACTCGTTTAATAACCACATCAAAAACAAAGTCCTCTTAAGCTCCAGCGGCAGCAAACCCTTCTGGACTCTTGCTAAATCTATTGGGAATAATTTCTGCAAGAGCACGTTCCCACCTCTTGTTTCAGGGGATGAAATTGTTTCTACCGCCCTGGGCAAGGCTGAACTTTTTGCCTCGTTGTTCGCCGGCAATTCTACTCTCAACCCACCTTCAAATGTTCAACCACCAACAGTCCCCAATGTCGCGCATAAAATGACGGATATCATTTTCAAAACTAAAAAGGTACGAAAGATGCTCTCTTCTCTTAATACCAGGAAAGCCTCTGGCCTTGACGAGATCCCAGCAATTGTTCTCAAAAAATGCGAGCCAGAATTTGCGCCTGTCCTGACTCGTCTGTTTCAGGCATATTTCCTAGTAACTGGAAAACTGCTTGAGTACAACCCGTCCCCAAGAAAGGATCGAAAGCGCTTCCTAGCAACTACAGGCCTGTTTCTCTCCTTTCAGTCATCTCTCAAGTGATGGAAAAGTATTTAAACACCAAATTACTAAACTTTCTTGAAAAACGCAGTCTAATCCACGACAGGCAGTATGGATTCCGTCAGCGCAGATCAACTGCCGACCTCCTTTCCTTTGTCACCGATTCTTGAAACACGTCTAAGGAACTACACGGCCAATCGCAGATTGTCGCTCTAGACATATCCAAAGCATTTGACCAGGTCTGGCACGCAGCGCTGCTTATTAAACTACCGGCCTATGGCCTACCACCAAAACTCTGTACGTGGACAGCAAATGTCCTCTCCAACCGGAGCATTTCTGTTGTCGTGGATGGCCATGCCTCTAAACTATATCCAATTAATGCAGGAGTTCCTCAAAGTTCAGCTCTAGCCCCTACTTTGTTTTTTCTCCACATCAACCTCCTCTCTGGCACATCCAACCCAGTTCACAGTTACGCGGACGACAGCACTCTCCACTCAAATATACATTATTATAAGCCTGTCTATTTAGCCCAATTAGATGAGGATCGCAGACTCATGGAGGGTTCTATCTCCGTGGATCTCCACAAATATTAGACTGGGGAAGTAGAAATCTTGTACAATTCAACCCCACCAAATCACAGTCTTGCTTTCTTTCTCATAAGAGATACACCAGCCCTAGACCCATCACAATAAACAACCAAGTTATTTAAAGTAATGAGTCCTTTTCACTTGTTGGCATCTCTGTGGATCGAAATCTCAATTGGCACCAACATGTCACATCAATTGCAGAAGCGGCTGCTAAGAAATTAGGTTTCCTCTTCCGGGCTCGCACATACTTTTCACCAGCTAATCTCTATACTTTATATACTTCACAAATAAGACCAAACCTCGAATACTGCTCCCACATCTGGGGTGCTGCTGCCGTTTCTACACTCGCTACCCTGGACTTCATTCAGAAGAGAGCTATACGTCTCATCGGTGACCCTACCCTCACTCAAAGGCTGCCATCCCTTGCCCACCGACGTGCCGTTGGTGACCTCTCTCTCTCTCTCTCTCTCTCTCTCTCTCTCTCTCTCTCTCTCTCTTATAGATATCTACACGGGCACTGCTCAGAGGAGCTTTCTTCCATAGTTGCTCCACCTGCTGCCCCCAACAGATCTACCAGGGGAACAGAGCGAATGCACCCTTTTACTGTCCAGGTCACCAGACATAGAACATCTTGTTATGTCCGCTATTTTGTCCCAAGGACTTCCAAGTTGTGGAATTCCTTGCCGGCACATGTTTTCCTTCTCCCGCGAACCTCCAAACCTTTAAGTCCAGAATTAACAACTCTTTCCTCATTGTCGACACCCACGGTACGATAGTATTTAGACTGTAAGCCCTCGTGGTGTGTTGTTGAAATAAAAAACAGGTGCTACTCCACCGTAGTAGCACAACAAAAATACCCTTCCAAAAAAACCAAGCTATTATATTTCCATCTATAAGTGAGACGAAGCTACAAGATTATCTAATTCCTCTAGGCGAAATTATTCACCCTAAAAATATTCTATACTGCTCCAGACTATTAAATAACAGAGTGTGTATGTTTCTATCATCTCAGAAAATTGCGGATAAGTTGATACTATTTTGATACTATTACAACATCAGTTCTTGTAAATGGTATTTCATTCTTACATGAATTCAGTGGCTGTGACACTACATCGCTAGTTTTTAGTAAACTTGAAATTAAATGTGTGATACTCTATCAGAAAAATAAAGAACTGCAACCCGTCTCAGAAATTTTGGCCAATAGAAAGTTTTCGCACGAGGATGTTGCACGAACTGGAGAAATATTTTTTCTTGTAATGTTTGGTGCTCGCTCAACAGTTCAGTCTTAGATATCCATCGATACCATTCTTTCGCAAAATATGCAACAAGAATTAGACCGGATATTGCTACACTACCACCAACAAAGTGTGTGGCTAGACAGCATTCGTTTTGAGTATACCGCCAGGTACAAAATGGCAATATAACGAATTATTTCCCGAGCTTATTGGTTGGAAAAGACTGCAAACAAATCTATCTCCAGTTACAACAAGGACTCAATGACTTTAGAGGCATTATTAAACCTTTTATTTAGCAAATCCACAACAGACTGCGGAGACATGTGTGGATGCCGAAGAGCTTGGATTCTTTGTATAAGAGTTTGTAACAATTACCATCACGGCTGCCTTTTTCGGTTATTTTTCTTTTGTTTCCTGGCCCATCTATGCAACCAAGTACTTTTTCCCCCTCGGGACTCGTCCGCGGCTTTGCCGCCCCGATAGCGCTGCATCCGTTGGCTTATTGTGACTCAGTCTTCTTACTCCACCCATTCCAAAATCACTGTGCCTTGAACTAGGCTGTACATCGATTGGTAGGGTGATGTTTTGTAATGCTCTGTCTCTAGTCTAGACTGACCGTAGATCAGTTATCTTTTGCGGTCAAGAGCTTTACAAAAAATGAGCTGGGCTAATTCCTCCCCCTCGCCGCAGAGTCTGCATGCGAGGTCCCCTTTGAACCGCCCCATTTTATGCAGGTGTTTCTTGACGGTCATGTGTCCCGTCAAGAAACCAGTTATGTTTCTGAGCTGTCCACTGCTAAGATTTACCAGCTCCACAGCTCTCTTTGCACTGGGTTCGTCAATTATTGACTCCCCTGTCTGAGCCCTGGACAGTCTGCCCGGTTCACCTTGTGTTGGTTTCTGACCTAGGACTTAATGGTTCCCCTGGCAGTGCTCTTTGTCACGCCCAGACCCGCTCCTGGTCCAATAAATGGTTCTGCTAACCCTCTCTTCGCGAGACTATCAGCTTCTTCATTGTCCTTGACCCGCGAGTGACCTGGCACCCAGATGAGGGTGACCTCATTCTGCCCTGGCAGGTCACTCGTCTCGTCTCGGCAGTCGCTCACCAGCCAGGAGTTTACCCGTGGCTACTTAGGGCATTAAGGACTGCCTGGCTGTCTGTGCTATGAGGATTTGCTTGTTGGTGTAGCCCCTCCTCTTTTTCTCCCACATACAGTGCAGGATGGCTACATTTCGGCCTGAAAGACCGTTGCATGGGCTCCGAGGGAAATACTATGACTTGCCCTCGGTCCTACCGAATAAACACCTGCCCCCGTCCCAAGCTCCCCGCCGGATCGGTTTGTGAACCCGCCATGCCTAGCGGTCAGGGATTTCCACGGTAAAGTTGTTTTCCCTGCAGATTGGCGGGCTCGCGAAATCTGACCTCATCTCAAGCATGGGCTCCTTCACGATGTCCTGAATTTTTCATTGGCCCCTGAAGCCTGAGTTGATCTTCAGTCTACCATTGCAGGCTAGTCTGTATAGTTCTAGCCTGGAACCAAGTACCTAATAACAAGACATTTAAGTAAAATAAAGTGAAGAGCCTGATGTTGCATAGGCGACTGTTTAACGAAAATGTAATAAAACCCTTATTTAAGGCACACTTGTTTGATAGATATCCTAACCAGTTAATTTACTACTAAAAATATTACAGTTTCCCCAAGACAAATTTACAACATAAATTATGCTCTGATTCCACTAAAACCTGCATGTTTTATTAATGTCATAATTACTAAGTAGTATTATATAACATAAGTGTGTAACTTCATATACCTTCATATTTTATGAGCCAGTGTAGATAATGCCGCAGTTACGTTCAAAGTTCTTAATGAATCTGCTACGTGTTATTTTAAAGTTTCAGTCCTTATAAAATATAGGACAAGGGCAAAGCTAGCAAAGCTCCTTTAGGCTAGCGTTCCTACGTAGCTAAATGTAATTAAAACTTTTAAAATTTATTTGCGCCATTGTATCGTATAAAAGTAACCTATAAAGAAGGTGTTTTTATTGACAACGACATACAGCTTAGTTATTTATTTGTGTGTTGGTTTCTTTAACGTCGGTCTATTTCCGCGACTATGGCCAAACTTTTTTTTAACTTAGAGATCTGAATTTAGCGATACAGTGTGAACCAAAGTTATGAAATAAAATTCATAATTCGAAGAGAAATGACTTATTTTAATTAAAAACCCTAAGGCAAAAAATATTTTAAATGCTAAGGAACCAGGTCATTCCAGCTTTACTAGAGTTATTTTCCAATGCACTTGATCGCAATCGTTCAAATGAAAGGATATGGTTGCAACAAGACTATGTATCACCTGACTATGCTCTTCCTGTATTTAAGTAAAACCTTTTCACAAAAGTAGACAGGAAAAAAGATTTCATAGAATAGCCGGCGAGATCACCAGATTTTAGACCTCGAAACTTTTTCTTTATCTAAAGAACAGTGTGTACAAAATACAATCTTGCGATTTAAACGATTTAAAGGAAAGAGTCACCAGGGAAAGCAGGAACATCACACCGCTAGGTGGTAGTGGTTTCCTTTACGTGATAGTAAAGGATTTTTTTCACGCCCGAGGCGGTACCACCCCTTACATCAAGGGGCCGGTGAAGTCCCAACGGATGTTTCCGGTTCTGGTGTATGAGTCGGTTTTTCCTATAAACAAAAAAAATGATGATGGCTCCTCCTTGCACAAAATATTCCGGAGATAAAATACCCCTCCATTTGGATCTCCGGGAGAGGGGTGTACAGGGGGCGCCAGCATCTAGATTTAACATATCCTTCTCGAATATATGTGGACTAAATTCTAACCTGAACTCCGTCTACCATTTCCTCCAGGCTAATAGGCCCCCAACTCCTCTTCCTCACCGAAACTCAAATCAGTGCCAAAACAGCCACTAATCACCTTAATTTCCCGGGTATGAGCTCCTTACTTCCTTTAGATTGCATGGAGGCGTGTGCGCGTACGTCCGTAGCAATCTACCTTGCACCAGACTCCCCAATTTAGAAGCTGGAAGAAAAGCATACTATGGATAAAATTCTCTCTCCCAGGGCTGCAACTAAATTCATCTGTTGGATTTACCGGTCACCTCCTGACAACAACTTTATCCAGCACTTTGACTACTTTTCTGAAAAAACCGACCATCTGATTTCTGAATATCCTTCTTCCGAGGTCACTATTCTTGGTGACTTCAACGTCCATAATAAGGAATGGCTAGGATCATCAAAAACCGATCCATAAGGAAAAGCAGCGGAGGCCTTTGCAGTCAGCAATTCTTAAGCCAATTTGGTTCAGCAACCTACTTACTTTCCTCGCATCCCAAAACACAGCTTAAATCCCTTGGATCTCCTTCTTACTACAAATCCTGACTGCTATAATATATCAGTCACCGCCCCTTTTGGTCGCTCCGACCACGGCAGGGTCACTGCTTCCTGCGAAATGCAACCCGAGGTCACACAGTCATCACACCCACGTATCGTTTGGCACTACAACTCCGCGAACTGGGACGAAATGCGAGATTACTTTTCCTCATTTCCATGGGCGTCTGTCTGCTTCTTTCATCCTGACCCCTCCGATATCTCACAAAACGTCACCGAAATTATCCAAGCTGGCATGGAATTATTTATTCCACGTACACAGAAAACCTCTCCAGCTACTCAAAAGCCCTGGTTCTCTAAGTCCTGTGACAAGGCCAGACTTGAAAATGTCAAAGCTCACAAAACGCTTCTACACAATTCTAGTCAAGAAAACCCTCAAGCATTCAACGACGCAAGAAACCGGTATGTCCGCATTCTTTCTGAGGCAAAAAACTCGTTTAATAACCCCATCAAAAACAAAGTCCTCTCAAGCTCCAACGGCAGCCAACCCTTCTGGACTCTTGCTAAATCTATTGGGAATAATTTCTGCAAGTGCACGTTCCCACCTCTTGTTTCAGGGGATGAAATTGTTTCTACCGCCCTGGGCAGGGCTGAACTTTTTGCGTCGCTGTTCGCTGAAAATTCTACTATCAACCCACCTCCAAATGTTCAACCACCAACAGTCCCCAATGTCGCGCATAAAATGACTGATATCATTTTCAAAACTAAAAAGGTACGAAAGATGCTCTCTTCTCTTAATAGCAGGAAAGCCTCTGGCCTTGACGAGATCCCAGCAATTCTTCTCAAAAAATGCGCACCAGAACTTGCTCCTGTCCTGACTCGTCTGTTTCAGACACTTACAATAGAGGCATATTCCCTAGTAACTGGGAAACTGCTCGAGTACAACCCGTCCCCAAGAAAGGATCCAAAGAGCTTCCTAGCAACTACAGGCCTATTTCTCTCCTTTTAGTCGTCTCTAAAGTGATGGAAAAGTATATAAACACCAATTACTAAAATTTCTTGAAAAACACAGTCTAATCCACGACAGGCAGTATGGATTCCGTCAGCGCAGATCAACCGCCGACCTCCTTTCCTTTGTCACCCATTGTTGGAACAATGCTATGGAACTACACGGTGAATCCCAGATTGTCGCTCTAGACATTTCCAAAGCATTCGACCAGGTCTGGCACGCAGTGCTGCTTAATAAATTTCCGGCCTGTGGCCTACCACCAAAACTCTGTACCTGGACAGCAAATTTCATCTCCAACCGCAAAATTTCTGTTGTCGTGGATGGCCATTCCTCCAAACTGTATCCAATTAATGCAGAAGTTCCTCAAGGTTCAGCTTTAGCCCCTACTTTGTTTCTTCTCCACATCAATGACCTCCTCTCTAGCACATCCAACTCAGTTCACAGTTACGCGGACGACAGCACCCTCCACTCAAATATACAATATTCTAAGCCTGTCTCTTTAGCCCAATTAGATGAGGATAGCAGACGCATGGAGGGTTCTGTCTCCGTGGATCTCCAAAAAATATTAGACTGGGGAAGTAGAAATCTTGTACAATTCAACCCAACCAAATCACAGTCTTGCTTTCTTTCTCATAAGAGATACACCAGCTCGAGACCCATCACAATGAACAACCAAGTTAGCCAAAGTAATGAGTCCTTTTCACTTGTTGGCATTTCTGTAGATAGAAATCTGAATTGGCATCAACATGTCAAATCAATTGCAAAAGCGGCTGCTAAGAAATTGTCTTTCCTCTTCCGGGCTCGCAAATACTTTTCACCAGCTAATCTCTATACCTTATATACTTCACAAATAAGACCAAACTTTGAATACTGCTCCCACATCTGGGGTGCTGCTGCCGCTTCTACACTCGCTATCCTGGACTCCATTCAGAAGAGAGCTATACGTCTCATCGGTGACCCTACCCTCACCCAAAGGCTGCTATTCCTTGACCACCGACGTGCTGTTGGTGACCTATCTCTCTTTTATAGATATCTGCACGGGCACCCCTCGGAGGAGCTTTCTTCCATAGTTCCTCCATCTGCTGCCCCCAATAGATCTACCAGGGAAACAGAGCGAATGCACCCTTTTACTGTCCAGGTCACCAGACATAGAACCTCTTGTTATGCCAGCTCTTTTGTCCCGAGGACTTCCAAGTTGTGGAATTCCTTGCCGGCACATGTTTTTCATACTCCCCCGAACCTCCAAACCTTCAAGTCCAGAATTAACAAGTTGTCTCTTTCCTCCTTGTCGACACCCACGGTACGATAGTATTTAGGCTGTAAGCCCTCGTGGTGTGTTGTTGAAATAAAAAATAAAAAAACCGGAGGTTTTAGATAGTCAGAGACAAATTTTACATAATATTGAAAATGGGGAACCCTTAAACATTTAAATGCTTAAGACATGCTCAATATTAATGTTGAAGAAGAAAATATGTTTGTTTTTAAAAATTGTAAATTTTTTGAATACACGGTTTACGTTTTATTGTCAAACAGAGAAAAATATGCTCTTTGATTCTCCGTCCAAAAATGATAGGATTTCTATTTGAAAAAAACATCAACAAGGGGGGGGGGGGGTGTTAAATGGTGAAGGCTGAAAATTAAAAACTAATACTACAAGGTGTGAAACAAAAAAAAAACTTGGCGTATCCGAGCGTTTTTCATAAAAACATTCTCTTCGAATTATAAATTTATAAATTTTATTCTATAACAGCGGTCTACACTATATATACATATACAGACAAAAATAAAAAAGCTATGATAACCAAATTTGGTAGGTAGGTTTACGATATAAAAAGTAAACTACACATCAAAATTTAGATTTATATGTTACAAGAGAAAAACTTATAATAAAATATTTGTGCCAGATCATTTTTATGAAAACTCACTACCATCACTCACTTGCTGCGTCCAGGCTTTTTATTTCGTAATGGACGCTGGTGAGGTCTAACTCAAGCATTTTCTCGGGAAATGCATTAGTGATATTTCAGAAATCCATATCTTCTAAACGAATATACCTAATTTAAAAAAAATAAAAATGCAATGCCTAGGGAATCAAAAGATATTTTCAACGAGCTATTTATATTTGAACACATCTGAGGGATGACACCCCCGCTTACAAGGGTACAGTTTGGGCTATATATTTAGCGGCACCCCGCATAAGTAAACTTGATGTGTTTCAGGTCTTTTAGACAAAGTCTTTTCCTGACACTTATGTCTGCCAGCTCGTTTTTAATGGGACCATCCTGTATATATATATATATATATATATATATATATATATATATATATATATATATATATATATATATATACAGGGTGGCGCATTGAAAACGAAACAGACCGATTTGCGTCTAGATAATTTTTTTAAGAAACGCTGAAATAGTTCAATTTTAATATTGAGGGGGACATGTCTTAACATAAAACTCAACTTTGTCACATCAACCTCTCTTTCTTTTCTGAATTCAGCACACTAATTTTTTTGGAAGTTTTATCAACTCGTTAAAAATTATTCACAGTTGGAGTTGCAAGAACGTATTTCGTAAAGGAGTTAAATCCGGTGATCTAGAGGCCACTCAATTGCACCTTTAAGCTCAATACATTGTCCTGGAAACTCTCTGTTCAAAAACTGCCTAACACGTTGTGAAAAATTCGGTGGAGCTCCATCTTGTTGAAACACTAATTGATTTTCTTGATAGCGATCATCATTTTCAACAATGTCAATTAGTAGAGGGTAAACTATATCTTCTAGTAACTCCAGATACGTTTCGCCACTCAAATGCCATCAAGAAAAATTGGTCCGATTAAACGGTCTCCAAAAATGCAAGTCCAGACATTTAATTTCTGTGGAGTTTGAGTGTGGACTTCGTGAAAATTTCTTGGATTATTATCTTCCCAATAATGACAATTATGGCGATTGACTGTAGCGTTTAATAAAAACGTACACTCGCCTGAAAAACAGATATTTAAGAGAAAGTTCCCGTTATCAGCTATTTGTGCAGTCATGACTTCACAAAACTCCAGCCGCCGATCAAAATCATCTTCATTCTGTTGTTGTACAAGATAAATTTTATGATGCTTTAATATTTGCTGAATAGTTCTTCCTTTGATGTTTGAAACAGTGGCCAATTTGCTCGTGCTCAAAGTTGGGTCTGCAGCAATTTGTCCTAAAACTTCAATCCCAGTAGTCTCATTTCTAACCGGAAATACACGTTCAGGATCCCGTTTTTTTGTTGGCTACTGAACCACTTTGTCGAAACTTTGCAATTAACTCCAAAATGTATTTTCTGTTAACATGTCTGTTCGGATGTCGTTCATTAAACAAATTTGCGGTACGGTTGGCACAGTCAACGTTTTTGAAAAAAAAAGAGTAATTATTTCAGCTCTTTCTTCTACAGAATACACCATTGTGAAATTAATTTTCGATAGTACTATCAAATATCAAACCGACCGATAAACTGAAATAATAAACCGCATTCCGATAAGAAATGTTCTGATAGTTAATTTTTTGTTTACAAACCAACAAAACATTGACTATCAGTACATTTCTAATCGGAATGAGTGAAATGCGTTTTTGCATATTTAACTGTGAATCGAATGCCACTGAGAGACAGAAAGAGTTCGTAATTGAAATTTGTTTATTGAAGTGGCTTTAGATATACAATATTTTTTTGTTTCCCTATCTGTTACGTACCCGAATTTTTTTAAAGGTTTTTCGACGCGTGAACCGGTCACATAGAGGTGCCCATGTGAGCAACATGCATTTTCCATATTCAGTCCACACACTTTTAAGTATTGCTCCTGTGCTTTGTTAATGGTCATTGAAAATGCGAGTCACACTGGAAACTGCACACGCTTGAATTTGAATGGCTGGTCAATCGCTTGTCTTTTGTGTGGCGTAATTGATTTGGCAGTGAAAGTAATGTGGCCCGGTAATTAGAATTTCAAAATTCAACACCAATTACCAAACACACCAACTGAAATGTCACTGTTTGCAGTTACTTGACTCCACTTCTGTAACACGTTCCTGAAACACGGGAATTACCAATTACCACACACAATGACTGTCTCTGTATTTATTTCACTCCACTTCAGTAGCACGTGCGCACTTACACGCCTGAAATACAGGCACGAACAGGTACAACTCACCGAAGCCTCGATTATTCGTAAGGAAATGCATAAGGAACAAACAAACATTAATTTTTGTACGAAAATTCACTTGGTCAGAGATACAATTTCGCAAGAGGCTATGACATATTCGTTTTTTTTCCTGAAAATTTGTGAATGGCGGATCACATGTACTGAGATATTGTCGCAAAAACATTACTCTTATTGGAATATGAGTGAGTTTTCTTAGATAGAAATATTGTTAAGTACAATTTAGAGAAACCAGTGTATCACACTACAGTTTTATACCTGACAATCGTTTCGCTAACAAAGTTAGCGTCACCAGAGGGATGAATAAACTGTTTATTCATCCCTCTGATGACGACAGCTTTGTTAGCAAAACGATCGTGAAGTCTAAAACTGTATTTTGATGAATTGGGTTCTCCAAATTGTACTTGTCAGTGCTCATCATAGATTCCAATCTTCACTCACAGAAATATTGTTAGAGTAATCTGTAGTGGAACGATGTCCAAAGTTTTTATGGACATCTGGTAAAAAATAAATGTCATGGCGATGTTTTAAAAGAGTAATATTTTTCTATTCAGCTCTGTATTAAGGCTTTCTGTTTTCCTATTGAATATTTTCTGAAAGGGCCTTATCTCAGTGAAAACTGAAACAGTGCATCGCATTTAACAGGTCACTGGAAATGAATTAAATTGAGTTCTTTCTACGGGTTTTTTTTTAAGTGGAAACCGCAGTGAAAAATGTAATTTTCTAAGCCGCAGCATAGTAGATTAGTAAAAGGTGGTCTTGGTATTCTCTATAGATTTAGGATGTCTTATTTAAAATAAATATTATATTAGCGAATTTTCATTAAGAAAATTAGTTAATAGAGAGGTAACGATGAAAGGCTTTAAAAAAAATTTCTTCAGGTGAGCGTGAATTTGAGTCCCTAGAACACAATATATATATATATATATATATATATATATATATATATATATATATATATATATATATATATATATATATATATATATATATATATATATATATATATATATATATATATATATATATACAGGGTGTCCCTCTAACAATGGGCCAAACCCATATATTCGGATAGAGCATCAAAAATTAAATAGACTTTCATCAATACGTTTTGTCCGATTGTTGCTTGTTTTCGATATACAGTGTGTTAAAATTGACTTTGAAAAAAACTAATTCGCTCGTTTTTCTGCTAATTACTGGAATATTGATTTGGAACTTTGTAATAGGGGGTTATCGAGGATGCCGCTTCCAACCGTGATACCTATTTTGAGCTACATCATAGTTGGCGCCACCTACACTAAACCCGAATGTTTTACAGGGGCATAACTTTTTCGATTATCAACTTTCTGCAAATCTGTTCAGAAAAACTGAAAACTACTAATTTTTTGTACGAAAAAGGTATACTTAGTTAAAACTCATAAAGTGAGTGGTTACCGAGATATTGCGGTTTTAATAATGGTGTGCATTGAAAATCTCTCAAATCTGAAATTTTATTCTGGCCCAAAGTTCATCTCTGGAGTTACAAACATTATTGTGTATGTACCAGTTGTTTCAAGTAACCCCAATGGAAAATTCTAGAGGATTGAGGTCGGTGTATTTTAATCATAATTTTCTAATTCTAAATCAATTCCTAAAAATTGGGAAGTTTCTCTGGATTTAATTCCATTTCATAGAATAAGTATGTTTTTGGCAAATAAAAGATGTATTCCTGTGGACATATCACGGCGCTGATAACTATAGCAGTTGATTGGCCGGGTCAACAACTGTCAATGAAGTAGATGAAATATCTTTTGTTTTTCGTTTTCATAGGGATGTCATTTGCGTAACACAATAAACATAATCTGTCAATTTTGACAAGCACATGGTTTTTCAATTAAGAGCAGTAGGTAGTTATTATTTCTGAAATGCCTCGCCATAATGAGTTTAGCAATATTGAGAAGAGAGATATGATCTGCGTTTATGCGCAATCAAACTTCCGTAGCCACCAAGCCGCCGCCAGATACTTGGAATTATATCCTAGTCGTAGACAACCAGATCACAAGACCTTTAGAAGATTATACGATAAATTAGGTATGTAAAAGAGTAATATGCACTCATTGCCATTGATTATTTCTGAAACGAAAGTTTTGACAAAATTCACACCTGAGGGCTGGAAAAATCGTGAAATACACATTTTGTTACACGGATGCGTATCATCTCGTCCTAATGTATTCGTAGGTGAAACTGGTTCTTTCAATTCGAAGTCGGAAGTTGGTGGACCAAGACGTCCTGTACATCAAGAGGAAGAGATATTAGTACGCCTTGCAGAAGATCCGGAAACAAGCGTAAGACGCCTCTCTGCAGCAACTGGAATAAATAAATCAAGTATTGGTAGACTTCTCAGAAGAGAAAAGTTACATCCTTACCACTTCACACCAGTGCAGAATCTTTTACCTCTAGATTTTCTATCTAGATTGGATTTTTGTGAACGCATTCGTCGGTATCAGAATGACGATCCGTTTTTCTTCAACAACATTCTATTGACTGACGAAGCGACATTCACAAGAAGAGGAGTTTTCAATTTCAAAAATGCTCACACATATGACAGCAGCAATCCTCATTTGATGCGAGAACACCATTTTCAACATGAGTTCTCCATTAATGTCTGGTGTGGCATACTAGGCGACGTGTTGTTGGGACCAATAGAACTTCCTGCAAGGCTCAATGTGGAGAATTATTCAATTTTCTTGAGAGACCAACTTCCTATTCTCTTAGAAGATGTCCCTCTAGACGTGCGCAGGAGATTATGGTTCATTCACGACGGGGCACCTGCCCATTATGGACTTCCTGTCAGAGAATTTCTGAACCAAAATTATCCCGCCGATGGATAGGTCGAGGTGGAGATTTTCCTTGGCCTGCACGTAGCCCCGACCTCAATCCTGTAGATTTCTTCCTCTGGGGTCACTTGAAAGAATTAGTATACAAGAATATTTGTAACTCCAAGAGATGAACTTTGGGCTAGAATAATCGAATCCAGTGATATATTGAAAAACGATTATCAAACTTTTTTTAAGGTGAGGCAAAATTTTGGGTTGAGACTAAAAAAATGTATTGAAGTAGGCGGAGGCCATTTTGAGAATCTTATTAAGTGAATTGTTCGATAATTGTCAATTTTTTCTTATAATTTAGTGATAATAATAATGTTAATAAAATTTCAGATTTGAGAGATTTTCAATGCACACCATTATTAAAACCGCAATATCTCGGTAACCACTCACTTCATGAGTTTCAACTAAGTATACCTTTTTCGAACAAAAAATTATTAGTTTTCAGTTTTTCTGAACAGATTTGCAGAAAGTTGATCATCGAAAAAGTTATGCCCCTGTAAAACATTCGGGTTTAGTGTAGGTGGCGCCAACTATGATGTAGGTCAAAATAGGTATCACGGTTGGAAGCGGCATCCTCGATAACCCCCTATTACAAAGTTCCAAATCAATATTCCAGTAATTAGCAGAAAAACGAGCGATTTAATTTTTTTCAAAGTCAAATTTAACACACTGTATATCGAAAACAAGCAACAATCGGACAAAACGTATTAATGAAAGTCTATTTAATTTTTGATGCTCTATCCGAATATATGGGTTTGGTCCATTGTTAGAGGGACACCCTGTATATATATATATATATATATATATATATATATATATATATATATATATATATATATATATATATATATATATATATTTGTGTGTGTGTGTGTGTGTCCAAACGATAACTCAATATATACTTAACTGATTTGAACAAAACTTGACACATATCTTCATTGTATTAAGACCGCGGACGAATTCGTATATCAACTATAATGAACATTCTTTTCCCCCAAAAATATACAAAATATTTTTGAAAATGTTATATTTTTTTAGGTATCAAAGTAACTGAAATAAGACTTACATGTGGCTAGAAATGGTGTAAATAAACCTATATTGTAAATTTTAAGTAACTTGGTACACAGCATTTAGAGTTTTTTTCGAAATTAAACATAAATCTGAGAGACATATGTTGAAACGACTTAGTGGTGAACGTCCAATGCCAGACAGAGTAGTTAACTGCCACTCGTAGATTAATTCATACAACCTGTATAGACTATACAGCAACGATAACCAAACTAAATAAATAACAACCATAAAACATACTACCCGAACCAACATATGTGAAATCTCGGCCCAAAATATGGAAATTGACAGACGACATGAAATTAAACATTTGACAAGTGATTGTTATTTAACTGGGACACTCAATCAATTTTTAAAATATACTATATTTGTAGCTTGATGAACGGCCCCAAATACAGTTTTAGCAGAGCATAGGTATGTAAGGCTATATGCATTCTCACCACAATTAGAACCGTAGACCGGTTTCGCTTTAATTTGAGCTCGCCAGTATGGCATACTAATTGTAGCGAAAATACACCTATAAAGTAATAAGGCTATGGTAGCCAGCCTTCCAACACTAAGTGAGTGGTAAAGACACGAAGCAACGTCCCGCCACCTAGTTGCGGAAGCAAGTAGCATGTTGTCACACCAGCTCCAAATAACACAATGTGTTAAAAAATAGAGACCGTATACAACCAACTAACACTTTAGTAAATTGTCAGCCCTGGTTCATTTCTACCCTAATATAGGGACAAAGTATGTAAGGCTAGACGCATTCTCACCAGAATTAGAACCGTAGACCGGTTTCGCTCTAATTAGAGTTCGTCAGTACGGCATACTAATTGTAGCAAAAATACACCTCTAAAGTAATACGGCTATGGTAGCCAGCCTTTCAAAACTAAGTGAGTGGTAAGACACGCAGCAACGTGCCGCCATCTAGTTGCGGAACCAAGTAGTATGTTGTCACGCCAGCTCCGCAACTAGGTGGCTTCAATGCGGATATCTCACAACATTCATTTTCCAAATCATACTTATAATGTACCTTTTTCGACCTTTTTCTAAATTGGACGCATTTCAGCTGATTGAGTTTAGGAGAAGTGTTCTATTTTTTATTTGAACACATCCATTTTGAAAATGATGGAAATCTTCAGCTCTTAAATTTATAATAGGGTATTTTAGTTTGACGTCTTAATGAAAGCACCCAAATCTTCATAATCCTAAAATTCTTCAGTTTTTCTTCTAATTTCTTACCTATTTAACCATGTATGGAATCCGCTTTCATGAAACTACCTACTACCGGGTTCAAAGTATTTAAAAGTGATGCTGTCAAGGCCCCACAGCCGCCGATAGGCGTGTAAAAAGACTTGCTATAGTTTAACCCCACCAAAACGTAACGGTGAAATCTACTTACTTCATATTAATAGTGAATTTCTCTCCTTATATTATAAGAAAACACGAGTTACTTGGTTTTACTTTGGCAATTAAAAAAAAAATTAATTTAATTACACTAGCTGTGCATTTCACCTACGGAAATTATTGAACTACCTACTATACACCTGAGTTATTTCTTTATATGTCGTAATTTTTATTGCTATCCAGTAGATAGCCCATCACTCTGGCCCACCCCCTCCACTTTCCAAGATGGCGTCTACGCATGCGCGTGACGTCACAGGTGACGGGGTCTACACATGCGCGTGACACATGACAGCTGTCAGCTGACGTCTTATGTTCGAGGAGTGGGGGTAAGCTGTCAGCGCGTGGCGGGTAACCTGGCAGCTGACGTCATATGTCACTAAGATGGCGGGAGCCAGCTGCCAAAGGTCACATGTTCCAAAATGGCCGCCACTGGCAGGTTCCAAGATGTCCGCTACAGCAACCGGCCATCTGGTCACGGATAACCTGTCATTTTCCGAAAATAAACTTAAAACGTTTCCGAGAAAACTCGTTTCCTAACTGACGAGCCTTAGGTTAATAGCAAATTGCGTTATTGAATTTTGAAGTGTTTAATGAAAATTCTCTATCAAAACGCACATACTGCGTCTCATTTTTTTTACAAACATGCATCATATTTGGAGGAAAAGTGCAAAAATCAATAATAAATGTAAAAAAAAGTAGGTATCACCAACGACTTGTGGGCCACCTGTGATTGTCAAAATAATTTTATAATATTCAGCTCAAGACACCATATAGGTAAAGTATGCAAATTTTTCTCGTATCTTGGATAATAACAATTATATTGAGCTGTACCGTAGAAATGCCTCACCCTGTATATATGTAAATAGAAAGTAAACCCGAATATGGATTCGGGGGGGCCTAGTTTACGCTCATTTGAAGAAATCTTTTTGGAATTTAGAAGCTGCGGTCTCCTCAATAACGATTTTTTTTACGAAAATTATAGACCGTTAAACCATAAACTTAACTAAAACTACTTCCAAAGCATCAGAGGAAGTGTCTATTTGAAATGAATTTTCTCTTAATATTTTATTAAAATGAAGGGCAATGATGGCTGAAGCTGAAACTTAAGGGTTTGGAGAACACTCTTAACATAATCCATATTTATTTCAGGTTCTTTGAGTAAAGGTTGCCAATTTTGACGTTTCAAATCGCAACTTTTTACGTTTTGAGGAAAACACCAATTTTGTTTTCTTTAAATGCCTCAAACTTTTTTGTGTTTAAACTTACAGCCCTAAATTGGTAAGTTTTTCACGCTTATATATATATATATATATATATATATATATATATATATATATATATATATATATATATATACATATATATATATATATATATATATATATATATATATATATATATATATATATATATATATATAATTCAAACTGACCCTGGATATGGGTACTAAGGGGCCTAGTTTGCGCTCATTTGAAGAAATTTTTTCCAAATTCAAAAGTCGGGATATCCTCGTTAATTAATTATTTTTAAAGAAAGTTCACTAAAATAAGCACTTGTGAAGCCACCGCAAAGGTCTACGACTGTATTAAATATGGAACGGTTTCACTGTGTTATAGATATGCTATTCAAGTTGAATTAAGTCTTAAAACTTTCATCTCCTCTTTATCAAATTATTTTTAATACAAAAACTCGCTAAAAAAAAACATCGGAATAACCACAATCTCACTAGATAACGGTAAAGTAAAATGAGACTAATTTTTTTAAATAAAAAGTAAAGTCACTAACTAGGATTAGAACTCGCCATGTAGGTGTCGATTATCCGATGCACAGGGACTTAGCCCACTGAGCTACGCTTGAAATGTATGCACTAGCAGGTATATCCCATAATAGATGTCAATTGTTCAGCGTTTTACAATTTCCACAAAACCATTTTGATTTACAATGTATTTTTTGCTCATATTTTAACGAAGTCAAGGAAAATAACGACTTAGACACATATCTAGGAGATTCTTAGTCATTTCTTGTAATATTTTTCACTCACATTCGTACTCAATAAATTTTGACATTTTAACTTTCTTGAATCAGATTTAATTAATTAAAAATTAATTTACCTTTAACTTTTTTCTCTTTTAAGATAGATATATGAATTTTGGTGCACATGATACCCGTTATAACAGAAATTTGGTTGCTCTTTCTTTATTATTTCCGGAGATATAAATTATTTTCAAAAGAAAACACAAAATTTCCGGGAAAACGTGTGTCGATTTTCCTGACTAACAAGCTTATCCAAGCCACTTGCAGAAGTAAGGTATGTGCTAAATTTGATCAAAAACGGATCATTATTTTTTGAGTTATCGGTGATGATATATATATCGGGATCTCCTTATTAGTGAATTTTTTTAAAGAAAATTCACTAAAATTGCAAAACAAGTCGGCTTAGTGCAGAAGAAATCTATATATAAGTCGGATTATTATAAAGCAACACTAAATATCTTCGTAAAGAAAAGGTCTGTTTACAAACGTAAAATAGCTACAGATAGAGGTCGTTACAGGTAATCGGAATATTGAAACTGAAGTAAAACCAAGTGACTCGAGCTACTAGGTTTTACTTTTGCACAGCAGAGCTGCTTAACACGTTGGTAAAAATTTTGGGGCGTAACTAGTTCATCGAAATATTCTAATTTCACTTTGCGAACCTTGCCGTTATGGTTGAAGATGAATCCCGATAACCTATATAAAAAAAAACAACGTTTAACAGCAATTTCTTTGCGAATTATCTTACCACTTCAAACTACCCTACGCTATTTCATGTCTTTCGTATTGAGGAAAACCAGATTTACATCCCATTTATAAATGTGAATACATCGATAATGCAATAAGAGACCGTATTGGCTTCAATATAAGAGTACGATAGGAAAATATAATAACAAAGAGCAATACGACTACGGAAATCGGACGTAGTTTCTCATTAAAATGCAGAAGACTCTCCCTTTTCGCTTTCCCTGCTTTCACTCATTTCACTGCCAGCTTGTCTGCAAGCTGTTACGTTATTTGCTGGCCTGTTTTTTAGCTTCATGTTCCAAAATGAACAACTTGTGACATCAGCTGTATTATCTACTGGATAATTTACTCTACAAGTCATAATTAAGTTTTTTGCGGAAAGTGGTTTGCTGAAAAGGAAATTTATCTAAATCAGGTCAGTTTATATACGGAACAATCAATTAGTAACTGATATAAGAAAACATATTTTTAAGCCAATTTAGAAGCAACATGTCGATTTTTGTTAAAGAGGTAAGAGGCAATAATACTAATGTGCACGCAGCAAGGGCGTTATGGTAGTGAATTTTCATTAAAATATTTTTATTATTTAATTAGCGAATTTTTTTTAAATTCGCTAATGAGGAGATCTTTGTTTATATATATATATATATATATATATATATATATATATATATATATATATATATATATATATATATATATCCTACAACTCAAAAAATAATGGACCGATCAAATTTGATGAGTACCTTCCTTTTGCAAGTGGATTGGACAAGTTCGTAAGCCAGGAAAATCGGATCAGGTTTTCCAGGAAAATTTTGTGTTTTCTTTCTAAAAAAATTCATATCTCCGTAAATAACAAAGTAAGGGCAACCAAATTTGGTACGCGTGTTTTTATTATACAGAGTGAACTCTGCACCAATTTAGGTCTCTAGCTTTAAAGATAATGAAGTTATGGGCAGTTAAAGAAACAAATTTTGGAGTTTTCCTCAAAAAGTCAAACCCGCAATTTTAAGCGTCAAAATTGGCAATGTTTAGGCAAAGAATGTGAAACGAATACCGATTGTGAAAAGAAAATGTTGCAAGAAGAGTGTTCTGCGAACCCTTAAGTTTCAGATTCAACCGTCATTGCCCTTCATTTTACTTAAATATTTACAGAATATTGATTTCAAATAGACCCTTTCTCTGATGCTTTGGCTGTCAGTTTAGTTAAGTTTGGTGCCTTTTTGGAATATTTTTTTAGCTAATTTTCATAGAACAAATTCGATAATGCATTTTTGAATTTTTTATCGAAATATGATGCGTTTGTAAGAAAGAGATCTAGACGCAGTAAGTGCGTTTTGGTAGCGAATTTTCGGTAAATTTGCAGTTTAGCTCCCGAACGCTTTTCAAAACACTGTATTCAGAAGCCTGTCTACCCCGCCCCGGATCCACAAACCCCGAGAAAAATTTCTTGTTCACACTCCCCAATGAAGTTACGGGACCAGGAGTGAGTAGGGGTGTATAATTTTTTTTTAGCTAATTTTTGTAGAACAAATTTGTTAGTGCATTTTTGCATTTTTTATCGAAATATGATGCGTTTGCAAGAAAAATATCTGGTCGCAGTAAGTGCATTTTGGTAGCGAATTTTCGGAAAATTTGCAGTTTAGCTCCCGAACGTTTTTCAAAAAACTGTTTTCAGAAACCTGCCTAGGCCCTCCCTGGATCCACAAACGCCAAGAAAAATGTCTTGTTCACACCCCCCAAGGAAGTGACGGGACCAGGAGTGAGTAGGGGTGCTGAGCGGGGTAGGTAGTAAACAGGAAATATGAGCAGAAAATTCGAATAAAGCGGGCTTGAAAGCTGTCTTTTTCACATCTCGAAGCCATATCCCCTTAAGTGCCTACTCCGCACAGCACTACTATTCACTCCCAGTCCCATAACTTCCTTGGGGGGTGTGAACAAGAAATTTTTCTTGTGGTTTGTGCATCCAGGTGGGGTCCTAGTAATGTGTCTGAAAACAATTTGTTGAAAAGCGTTCAGGAGCTAATCTGCAAATTTACCGAATTTTCATTAAATCCTTCAAATTTCAATAACTCAATTTGCTATTAAAGTAAGCTTTGTTGGTTAGAAAATCAACATTTAAGTTTATTTTCGGAAAATTCTTGTATATTTTCAAACCATAAGTAATTTTGATAAAATATAGTACATTGTTTCTACTACATAGGCTATACCGGTAATCACATTGATGCCTGCTCGCATTTGCTATTAAATCTTTTTTATGGAAATCCACTTCCATAACACACTTGCTGCATCCAGACTTTTGAATAATGTTTTTATATTTTCAAACAATAAAGTTATTTCGATGAAATATGGTACATTGTTTCTACTATATGTTGTTGTTGTTGTTGTTGTAATTTGGTTTGGCCTCGGACCGTTAGGTCCATTAGCCACAGACTTTTTTTTAAATTTATGTCTAGTGGTGTTTATGAGATCTATAAACAATAAATTTGCATCAAGTTATATCGCCAGCCAATTTTATTATCTTACACTATTTTTATACCTAATTAACTAATTTGTAATAATAAATTTACTTTGTATACTTTTTTTTTTTTTTTTTATATAATAATAAATTCAGTTTCTATACTTTTTTATGTTTTGTTTTTTTTTTCTTTTTTTTTCTTTTCTTTTTTTTTGTAATAAATTGTTTGTATACCTTTTTTATTATTTTTTTTAATACATATATCTTTTTTTTTTTTTCTTTTTGTTTCTACTATATAGGCAACCAAGTTTGATGCCTGCTTTCATCAAAGAAAGACATTTGATATTAAAAATATTTTAAATAAAATTCGCTACCATAACGCACATGCTGCGTCCAGAGACTTTTTACATTGGTGAAGAATGGTAGACTGTTTCTATTATATAGGCTATACTGGTAACCAAATTTCATTCCTGGTTTTATTAAAAAAACACATTTGTTATCTTCAGTAAGTGAATATTTGAACCTGTGATGAGCACTGATAAGCACAATTGGTGATCCCCAATCACCACAACACATTAAAAAAAACCTGATGATCATTTCACTAACCAAGTTAGCGTCATCAGAGAATGAATAATTCGAAATATCTTATACCCACAACTCTATTTATATTCTTCTGTAGGTCACTAACGAGTTAGCAACGACACAAAAATTGACATATTTCGTTTGGTGGAAATATCTGAATTCCTTTACTATGCATCGGGCGTGCTTGTGTCGGTATTTTTTGTAAAGTAATCTATCAGGAGACTACCCATAGGCGGCGGAGCGAGATTCATACACTTTTTACTATATTTAGCAATATATATATATATATATATATATATATATATATATATATATATATATATATATATATATATATTGAAATTGAAATTGAAATTTATTCACACACCATACATTCACAAGCTTATACATATCAAGTCTATTTACATATCAGCTAAGACATCTAAGTCTATTGACTTGTGTATGCCTTTTACACTTTTACAAGTTACACAATTTATGACGCTCAAAGCCATGCCTCTCTATTGCCGATGAGCAACTTGAAAACAATCACAGCCTCCACACCAATACTTAAACAAAACTAAGATCACACAAAACAGACTACCTTTATTTCCTAAAGCTCAACACTTCTACGATTATAAGCATCAGGTGAAATTCCAAGAAGAACAATACAAAAGTAAGCAGTTTCACGAAGCAAATTACACAGCACATCGATCGCGCGGCCGTATAATACAGACATGGAACATTACATCCCCACTTCCCCTCTGTGCCAAAGCATCTTCTGAAGTTATCGCAAAAATATTTACCACAGCACATTTATCACAGCACCGTTAGGTTTCCCCTCTACACCTCATCCTCAACCATTCACTCACAGAAACAAAAAGAAAAAAGAACAAGAAAACAAACAACGAACCATTCACTCTTACTCGCGTCCATATACCACCCCACATCCATGTCCTTGTATACCATACCATCACTCCCCAGGCACACTCTCACACTCATATACAGCCACATACAGATCTTTACACACAAGCACTTAGCCATTCACTTACTCGCTTGCTCACTCACACATGCCCAATCATCCATTAACAATCGCCAGGAATGAATCTTTTCTCTGTATTAGGAAATCTTTAGCCTTTTTCTTGAACTTGTAATGTATCAGTCCCTTTAATTCTCCAGGTATTAAGTTATAAAACTTTGGGCCGTAGTACCACAAGGATCGCTGAGAAGCATTTTTGACTCTTAGTGGAACTGACAAGACATCATTTACACGAGTCCTCGGTGTATAACCATGTGTCATTCTTGCCTGTTTTGCACTGTGTACATGCATATATTTTAGAGCTTTTAGCACAAATAAGCTTCTCAGGTCCATTATTTTGTTGTCACAGTTGTACAGCAATTTAGTCGGGTATTGGACATCTTTCTTATATATGACCCTCAGTATGAAATTTTGTGTGATCTGCAGGGAGGAAAGAGCACTCTCATAACATACACCCCAGGACAATATGCCATACAAAAATATCGACTCAACCAATGCTCTATATAACACAAGTTGATTTTTTATCGTAAGTACACTCCTCAGTGAGTAGAATTTGCTGATTAAGTTTCTCATCCTTTTGTTAATGTAATCAATATGATCATGCCACTTGAGGTGCTGGTCAACAACAACACCAAGATACCTAATACTTTGTATTCTTTCAATGGGGTTAACACTCCCCACCACACTTAAATCTCCTAAGTCTGCAGGTAATGCCGCGTTGGTAGGAGAAAATGTCATATATTTCGTCTTACTTACATTTAAAGAGAGCAAGTTATCATCCAGAAGTAATTTCATAGTATTTATTCCTCTCTCAGCTTTTTCGATAACTTCAGTCCAACTTTCCCCTTCAAACAGCAATACAGTATCGTCAGCATATGCTATAGTCGAGCACTCTAGGTTTTTGTTCTCTAGTAGGTCATTAATATAGATGGAGAACAGAACTGGCCCCAACACAGAGCCCTGTGGCACACCAGCCCCAACAGTCATTGGTTTTCCGACTGTTTTCCCCACTTTCACTGCTTGTGTACGTGTATGCAAGTAGCTCCGGAAGATCTCCAAAACCGTACCTCTCACTCCAATGTCTTCCAGTTTGTTTAACAATTTTGTATGTGATACGGTATCAAATGCCTTACGTATATCGAGGAATACTGCAACAGTCTTCCTACCCAAGTTAAACCTTTCCAACACTCCTGAAGTCAAAGCCAGCAAGGCATCTTCCGCTGACATGTTTTCCCTAAAACCATATTGATATCTAGAGATTAGGTTATGTTTATTTAAGTAAGATGCCAGTCTATTTTTCAAACATTTTTCGAACACCTTGGCAACACTGCTGACCAGACTAATTGGTCTATAGTTACCAAAATCCCGGGGGTTCCCTGACTTGTGGATGGGAATGACTATACTATCCTTAAATTGGGAAGGTACAATGCCCGTTTCAAAAATGCAGTTAATTAAATGCGCCAGGGGCTTAGATATGTATTTATGGCAGGTTTTTAATATTTCAGCTGTTATACCATCCCTACCTGGAGCGCTATGTAATCTCAACTTACCTATATTTTCAATAATTTCGTTTTCCCCAACGGGCTGTAAGAACAAGCTATCGCGAAATCTGTCCTTCGCATCGCTTCTAATGGCTACCCTATTTCCCACATTACCAGAGACATATTTTCCAATTGCAATAAAATGTCTGTTAAACGTGTCAGCTATCTCTACCTCATTCTTTATCTCCGAACCATCATCCGATATGAAGAACTCAGTCTCAATCCCTTTTTTAACCTTTCTTTTATTTATCGCTTCGTTGATGGAATTCCAAATTTTTCTGTAGTCACTACCTGCATCCTGAATCCTCTTTTGGTAGTAGTTATTTCGTACACTACGAATGAGATGCGTTAAATGATTCCTGTAGTTTGTATACACAATTCTGTCAAGACTACTCCCTGTCCTTATCCACCTTCTCTTCAACTTGTCCCTCTGCTTCATAGATGCTATGAGTCCATTTGTTATCCAAGCCTTTCTTTTGGTGACCTCTTTACAAATGGTCTGTCTACAATGTTGCACGTGATCTTCCAACTTCTCGGCAAATGCATCCATCATTCTCTGTGGGTCCTGAGCACCATAAACCGCCGACCATACTTCACCACTCACCCTCTCCGTCAGCCGCTCGAAGTTAATTATTTCAGTCATTCTATTTTTCGGACGCTTACAAAGTTTATGCCGCCCAAACTGTATGTTTAGCAAGATCGGATGGTGATCAGTAATACCACACGAATAATTTATTGACCTCATCTCAACACTTTCATCCCCACCCCTTACAAATATATAATCGATGCAACTGGATGTAGTGTCGGTAACTCTAGTTGGGGAGGTAATACACGGGGCGAAACCATAGGATTGAAGTATGTTTATATAGGTTGTAGAAATGTCCCCATATACACTGGGAACACTCTCACCTATGTCGATGTTAAAGTCTCCCAAGATCAAGTCTATATCACCTTTTCGATTATTCTTTAAATGTGTATCCAGTTCTCGCAAAAACAGTTGGCAATCACTAGAAGGGGGTCTGTAAAAGCCATACAAATTTATGGTTTTATCCTTGACTTTCATGGTTGTCTTTACAAATGTAATTTCTGTTAGCTTAACCTTAGCCACTTCCACCGTCTTCACCTGATCGTTCAAATAGACAACCACCCCATCATTCTGATTAAACCCACCTTCGCTGTAATGCGCCTGAAACCCCTCTATTTCATACTGAGATATGTCACTCACATTCCACGTTTCAGTCAATACTATAGCCACAATGTTTGCTCCTGCAATACTATGCAAGAACAAGACTAACTCATCAAAATTTTTTCTCAAGCTTCTTATATTCAAGTGCATAAAGGTTACACCATAACTATCTGCCCCCAGGAGAGACAGACATTCTTCACTATCATAACATTTCATCTCAGCCACCCGATCGACGCCGTGCAGTATATTCATAATGTTGTCAAATTCTCCCATATTTTACCGTATCAATCAACGGAAAGTAAAAAAAAAAAAAAACCTAGATCACAAGTGCTCAGCTGTGAATGCCCTCCAGATCAACATAACTCGGAACGATTTCACAAATACTCAATAAGCAAACAAAACTACCATATTAAGATAATTTATACACATATATATGAATCCCTTTTCAAAGTGATCCTTAAGCCTATACACAAAACAGAAACTACAAACTAACAAAAGAAAAAAAACAAATAAATAACAATCAAAAGCAGCACTAAATCTATGTCAACCATTCAGGTAATTTCCAGTACTTTATCAGTCATTCATACATCAGGCAATATACACTGATTTGCACAAAAAAGACACCATCCACAGTTTCTCCCACACAAGCGCAGAGCCAGTTGCAATTTTCGCAGCCGCTACTTCTGACCCGTCTTAGGCACCGGTGTTATCTGTCTCCTCTCAGCCTCTCTAGTGTTTGGTTTCCCGCTTGCACTTGTCACACCCGAACGATAAGTCTTCTTCCCCGTCTTATCACCTTCCTTCGCCACCCCCGGACTGTTCGGCTCCTGGTTCAAGACCACCTCAGACCTCACCAAGGTAGGTGTCGACGGCGCACTGCTGGCCCTTTGTTCAGGTACAATATCATCCAGCGCTTCAGTCTCTGGCAAGTCCTCAAGGTCTTCTGCCCTAAACGTGTCACCATTCACACAAAGTTTCCCCGATTTAATATACGCGTTTTGCTGCTTACTACGAGCTAGCTTAAGATGTTTTCTCAGTATCTTTGCCTCCCTTTGCTCTTCCTCCGTCAGGTCCTGCGCCACAAAAATTTTAGTTCCCTTTAACTTATATGATCTTGACAAGATGGATCTCTTTGTAATATAAGACAAGAACTCTACTATGATTGGCCTTTGTAATCCCCTGCCAATCATATATACATCACTCAAATCAGCCTCTGTTAATTGTATCTCAAAAGAGCGCTTTATAAATTCCAAGGTTTTCCCAATCAGATCCTCACCACCATCCACACGAAGTCCAAAAATCACGACGTTATTCTTCTTTAACCTCTTTTCCAACAAGTTTTGCTTTCTCTCTATCTTATCACACCTCACTTTAATGTCATGTATATCTTGTGTCAATGTATTCAGGGCCAATAGCAAATTGGTATTTTCCCTCTTTATCTCTCTCTTAATTTCCAATGTATGTAGTTCAATCAACTGTTTTATCCTTTTTTCCAAATCAGTATATTCGGCAGCTACAGACATATTATTTATAATCTTATCAGTTTATTCCTTCCCAGATATGAATTCCAAAATTTAAGGTAAAATATAGCCAAAACATATACTTCAAACTCAAATATTATCCAAATGATGTGGTAACTCAACTTACATGTCACGCAGACACAACGCCCACAAAATTTGCTTCACAATCACTACACAAAGTACATTTATCTTCGACTCCAAACCAGAGTATTTAGATAAAAATGCAGACAGCCCGAATAACACGTCTACTCAATACAACTCAACTCGTATGTATGTATATATATATATATATATATATATATATATATATATATATATATATATATATATATATATATATATATATATATATATATATACTTTCAAAGGCGTTTATCTATCCTGGTCTATTTTTTTTTTCATTTTAGATTCTCCTCATTAACCTGGTGATTATTATCCCAAGTATGTCGGGCAACCGAAGATCTATCTATAGTATCGTATGTTAATTTTGCTAAATGTTCTTTGAATCTAATTTAAATAGATATTTTTGTTTGTCCAACGTATTTTTAAGATTACAATATTTATAACTTATTTCATAAATTCCCGACCTTTTGGATGTACTATCCTTGTCTTTTGGATTACACATCAAATTTTTTAAAGTATTTTTTGTCGAAAATGTTAGTTGCAAATTGGCTTTTCTAAGAATGCTATCTCGTGATTTGAGGTACAAATGGTAAGCAAACAAATTTTTTTTTTGGCTTTCCCTCTTCCAAATGTCTGTCGCTCTGTCGGTCGGTCGGTCTGTCGGCATGTAGGTCTGTCTGTTAGGAGCAATAACTTTCGAACGAATTGAGATATCATCTTGAAATTTGGTATCCACTTAAACAGCACAAGATATTCTCAGAATGTTCTCACAATGCTGTAAGAAAGAAGATCAGAAAAGCAGGCCCTGAACATATGGTAGGTACATGAGCTGTGTACAATAAAACTTGCAATTTATTAGATATACAATCACTTTGCCAACGTACGCTTTTACAGCCAGAATACCCAAGCTGTTGGTGACAAGCATCGGGTTACGGATATAGCTTGAGAAGTCAAAATCAAGTCCGTGGGAGTAAAGCAGAGTGCACCCATACAAGGGAAAGGTCAAAAGTCTGATCGATGACTTTCAGTTGTAGTTTTTTGTAAGTGCAAGTGAATGTGATCTTGTGGCATATGCTGTCCAATTTAGTTGTATTCTATAAAGGTATAAGTACTATTATGTAATGCAATTCCTTTAATACCACACTAAGAGCCTGTAGGAACAATAGTCTAGCCAAATTTCAAGTTACTTCAGTGGGGTAACCTTAAATATTAATCTCTGAAACTTTGTGTTTGGCTATTACATTTTCTGGCAATTCAAGGAACTGTATTTCTTTTTCTTTTATTTATATGTTATTTAAATTTTAGTTGGTTTATTAATACTAAGTGAGTGGTGGACGTGCCGCCACCAAGTTGCGGAACCAAGTAGTATGTTGTTACGCCAGCTCCAAATAACACAAAGTGTTAAAAAAATAGAGACTATATACAACTAACTAACGATTTAGAAAATTGTCAGCCCTGGCCCATTTCTACCCCGATATAGGGACAAAGTATATAAGGCTAGATGCATTCTCGCAACAATTAGAACCGTAGACCGGTTTCGCTCTCATTAGAGCTCTTCAGTACGGCATACTAATTGTAGCAAAAATACACCAAAAGTAATACGGCTATAGTATAGCCAGCCTTTCAACACTAAGTGAGTGGTGAACATGCCGCCACCTAGTTGCGGAACCAAGTAGTATGTTGTCACGCCAGCTCCAAATAACACAGAGTATTAAAAAAAGACTGTATACAACTAACTTATTTTAGTGTGTTCTGGCGAATTCAGTCAATCAATTAAAAATATTTTTTGCTGTTCATTTTCGCAATAGATTTTAAAATCGTTGCGTTTTTGAACAGAGAATGAAAAGATCTTTCAAATTAGGTTAGATAATGGAGATATCTTTTAAATGAAGTATACAAGCTCCTAATTCCTATTTAATTATTTGTTGGTTGCACACTCAATCGAAGCGGCGTGACGTTCCTACTTTGAAGGATGTCATTTTAGTGAATTTTCTTAAAATTTCTTCAAATGAGCGCTAATTAGGCCTCCCAGAACCCATATCCGGGGTCAGTTTCAATTTTTATATGTTTATATATATATATATATATATATATATATATATATATATATATATATATATATATATATATCACACCGATAACTCAAAAAATAATGGGCTGATTCTGATTAAATTTGGTTAATACCTTTCTTTTGAAAATGGTTCGGATAAGTTCGTTAGCTAGGAAAATCGGCCCAGGTTTTCCCGAAAAAATTTGTGTTTTCCTTCGAAAAAAAATATATCTCCCGAATTAACAAAGCAAGGGCAACCAACTTTGGTACACTGGTTTACTTCATTATACGTAAGTTACCTACGAAAATTTAGCTTTGTAGGTCAAAAGACAACAAAGTTATAGGCATTTAAATAAAAATAAATTGAGGTTTTCCTCAAAACGTCAAAGTTGCGAGTTAAAACGTCAAAGTTGGCAACATTTAGGCAAAGAACTTGAATCTAATACCGGCTATGGCAAGAAAATGTCTCAAGAAGAATGTTTTTCAAACTCTGAAGTCTTAGTTTCAACCGTCATTGTCCTTCATTTTACTAAAATATTTCCAGAAAATTCATTTCAAATAGACCCTTTCTCTGATGCTTGGCAGTAGCCTTAGCTATAGAGTTTATCGTTTAAGGATATATAATTTTTGTACAATTTACGTAAAAAATCAATATATCCGTTATTATACAAGATATGAAAAACAATTGTATACATTAAGTATAGGGTGTCTTGAGCTACATCTTAAAAAATATATATCTACAATCACAGAGTGACCCATAAGTCGTTGCTGATACAAATTCTTTTTTTTTATCAAACACGCCTTATGTTATTGCATTTTTGCATTCTCCATCGAAATAGAATGCATGTTTGTAAGAAAAGAAATTCTGGACGCAACAAGTGCGTTATGGTGGCAAATCTTAATTAAAAGCTTCATATTTGAATAGCTCAATTTGCTATTAACCTATAAGGTTGACCAAGAAACGAGTTTTTTCGGGAATACTTTAAGTTTACTTTCGGAAATTTTTGTACATTTTTAAACAATAGAGTTATTTTGATAAAACATGGCACATTGTTTTTACTATATTTATTTATATCACCTTCTCCTAATAAATGTATAACTGGTTGCATACGATATTTTAATATATGTATCGATATTTCAAATTTCCCGGCTTTCTGACTCCCACAACTCAAAGGGTATTAGTGAATTCTTTCTTTGTTTAGTGAAAAAAATCCTTAAAATGAGCACTAATTAATCCCCCGAGAACACATATCCGGGGTCAGTTTCAATTTATATTATATATATATATATATATATATATATATATATATATATATATATATATATATATATATATATATATATGTATCACACCGATAACTCAAAAATTAATGGGCCGATTTTGATCAAATTTGGTGAGTACCGTTCTTTTGCCAGTAGCTTGGATAAGTTCGTTAGCCAGGAAAATCTGCTCAGTTGAAATAGATTAAACAATGATTTGTTTTAATTAGACAGACGGATTCCCCGGTCAGTATCAGTTCTGAGCTGACCTTAAATGTATGGAATTTCGACCACGAAATTATAATGCATGTTTTGTGAGAAAATAAATTCGGGACTCAGCACAAGTGCGTTATGGTAGCGAATTTTTATTGAACGCCTCAAATTTGAATAACTCAATTTGCTATTAACCTATAAGGTTCGTTGGCCAGAAAACTAGTTTTTTAGGGAATATGTTAAGTTTATTTTCGACAAATTTGTGTACATTTTCAAACAGTAAAGTTATTTTCATGAAATATGGTACATTGTTTCTACTAATATATGCTATACTGGTAGCCAAATTTGATGTCTGCTTTCTTAAAAAAACACATATTTTCTATTTAAAACATTTTAATGAAAATCACTACCATAACGCACTTGCTGTGTCCAGACTTTTTTCATCTAAAATTGACGTAATTCAGCATTTTTTATAATAATGCACAATAACGAGATACTGAATTAATTCCAATTGGCTGTATATTTAATTATCATTAGATGGTAATATGAGCTTTATCAACATAGAGTTGGGCAACACAGAATACAGATCATGTGTATAAAGAGTTATATAGTTTATATAGATACACAATTTACTTTTATATTATACACATAAGCTGTATTGTGTGTTGCCCACTTTAAAATAGAAATAGAGCTTACTCCCTATCTTATTGTTAGTTATCTCAATTAAATACTGATAGACACAGAAGAAAAAATCTTTTCGTATTTGACATTAAAAACATTTTTACATTTTTACGTTACCAGAACGCACTTGCTGAGCCCAAAGTTCTTTTAATGTAAATAGATTCACAAAGAGTTAAATTTTTTTTTAAGATGTTTTGATTAAATATGTACCTACCTACTAATTGACCCTTTCTTTTGCAGGTAAGTCCAAGCACATGAAGTTTATTCTATTTAATAAAATGGTAAGCAAAAGTAATTTATTTTAATCAGGACTGTGTTAACAGTTCTTATAGCATTACGGTGTGATATTACCTTATTTCATATAGATTTCAACTTTTTTTCTCTTTCGCCTAAATCATTTGAGATAAAATAATTAGGTTTGTAATGTCTTCGAGATGCATAAGGACTGTACCTTGTTAACTTTCTCATAAATAGAGTGGCCAACAAAAAGATAGGCAAAAACAATTTTTAACACAATTTTCAATTCACTGTTACTGTTTAAAAGTCCACTTTTATGTGGTTTGTACTGCTCAAAAGCCTGCTTGGTCTAGATTCTGCAGAGCACCATTTTTTGGGAAAGTTATTTATTTAATTTCATGTTATACTAAGAGTAAAATAAAGCCAACATTTGCTAAAGTGGGACAAGTAGATGCAAAAAATGTGTGCGTAACGTGGTTATGGATATTTGTTAAGAGAAGCTGGCTAACATTTCTTTTGAAAAAAATTAAGTTACCTTGCGAGCGCTATCGTCGAAATGTTGCGAAAATTCTACTCTTTAAATAGCCCTATAGAAAGAAGTCCAAAGGAGTTAAATCCAGTGATCTAGGGGGTCACTCAATTGCTATGGAAACTCTCCGTTCAAAAACTCCCTAACACGTTGTGAAAAATGCGGAGGAGCTTCATCTTGTTGAAACACGAATTGATTTTCTTGATAGCGATCATCATTTTCAACAATGTCAATTAGCAGAGGGTAAACGATATCTTCTAGTAACTCCAAATACGTTTCGCCACGTTTCGGTGAAATTTATGATGCTTCAATATTCGCTGAATAGTTTTTCTGTTGATGTTTGAAACAGTGGCCAATTTTCTCGTGCTCAAAGTTGTGTCTGCAGCAATTTGTCCTAAAACTTCAATCTCAGTAGTCTCATTTCTAAACGGAAATTCACGTTCAGGATCCCGTATTTTGTTGGCTACTGAACCACTTCGTCGAAACTTTGCAACTTACTCCAAAATGTATTTTCTCTTAACATGTCTGTTCGGATGTCGTTCATTAAACAAATTTGCGGTACGGTTGGCAGAGTCATCGTTTTTGAAAAAAAAGAGTAAATATTTCAACTCTTTCTTCTACAGAATACACCATTGTGAAATTATTTTCGGTAGTACTATCAAGTATCAAACCGACCGATAAACCGAAATAATAAACCGCATTTCTCCCATTCCGATAATAAATGTTCTGATAGTCAATTTTTTGTTTACAAACCAACAAAACATTGACTATCAGCACGTTTCTTATCGGAAAGAGTGAAATGCGTTTTTGCATCTTCAACTGTGAATAATCTTTAAACTTATTTATAAAGCTTCCAAAAAGATTAGTGTGCTGAATTCAGAAAAGAAAGAGCTTTCAAATGATTTAACACGCGACCCATGTTCCCTATTTAAAATATAAGGGTTGTTAGCACCACCCTTAAGGGGTTGATGTGGCAAAGTTGAGTCTTATGTCTAAACATGTCCTCCTCAATATTAAAATTGACGTGCTTTAGCGTTTGTTAAAAAAAAAATTCCCTGGACGCAAATCGGTCTGTTTCGTTTTCAATGCGCGACCCTATATAATCCTTATTCTTCAGAGTTAACCTAAAACCTAAAACTATGTACTTTATTTAGGAACATTACGGAACTGTTTTCACTTAGCATATTCCTCCAGAGACATGGCCAGAACGACTGGCATGATAAGAATCACTTGCTGAGGCAAATTGTGCGTAAGAAGGGGTCAACCTCAATTTACATATTATTCAGTGTGTATCATAGACCCTGAGCCGTGGTGTTGTGAGGGAGGTTTTCCACAGTAGAGCTCTCGTCTAGCGTATTATTCATAATACACAGAGAGATAGAGCTTCTATTTTCAGCTAGTCTGCTGTGAGCTTTACACCATCAGACAACTTGAATACACCGCTGGGATTACACAGTCACAAATAATGAAACACTGGTGTCAGAATTCTGAGGCTGCTAGTGGAATACAAAGTCATACTAGCCTTGTGTCTATCTTTCAACAGCTCAGAGCAATGGTTTTACATAAAGTGACGACTGCACTGGACTAAATAAATTTAATAGTGTTAATGTTAAAGTCTCAGCACAAAAACAAGTTTTGATGAAGGTTTGTATACTAAAATATAATATCGTACAGTTTATGTCACAGTTACTGACCTATACGATGAACAGTTTATTTTTGTTTAGTATAAGTAAACATGAATGTCTTAATCACAGAATGCATCAACTGCGCCTCTTCTGGCCGGAGTAATTTTAGTTACTTATAATTTGTGTGAAATAAACAATTCTTTATTTAACACCCACAGGTTTCCTCTTCCGGGCTCGCAAATACTTTTCACCAGCTAATCTCTATACCTTATATAGGGTAGACTGGGGTTGACTGAACAGGGCGGGTTAACTGAACACTTGACCTTACTGCTATCTAGTGGCAAAACGAAAAACAGACCTTGCCTTCTTTTAAGCAGTTGGTGGTAGCGCTCTATTGCATCTAGCTTTCGGTTGATTATTGTTGTTCGTTTAGAGGTTATGATTACAAAGCTGTTTGTCATCACAAAAAGTAAATTTTCGGCGCCCTATATCGAAGTCCCAAATTAACACTTATATTTGAAGGAAGTTTTCGGTAAGTTTACTATTGTTTTGTTTACTCCTTCCTGTGCGATTTTCAATTATTATTTTGATTATTGTCCTAACTGAAACTTTTTTATGTGTTTTTTTTTCCTGAAAAGTCAAGATGCGGTTAACTGAACACTGATAAGGTAGGGTTAACTGGACATGTTCAGTCAACCCCATTCAAGACAAATAAGCAAAATTATTTCCTAAGAGCCTTTCTTTTCTTCTCTTTCCTGTAGTACTTAACAACTAGGATGCCTCGTAACAGAATAAGAACAACTAACAACAGAGACTACTCAACGGATGCACTAAAAGAAGCTATTCAGAAATGCTTGGCTGGTGCAAAAATAAAACCAACTGCTGCCGCTACCGGGATTCCACGTCCCACTCTAATTCGCTATGTTAAAAAGGCCAAAGCAACTTCACTGGACCAGCTAACATTTAAGCCAAATGTTCATCGTCAAGTATTCAAACCTGTGGATGAAAAGTTGCTAGCAGAATACATGACTGAAGCATCCAGTTTCCATTATGGCCTGACTAACCTTCGAGCAAGATATTTGGCTTTCGATTTCGCCCAAGTCAACAATATTGAGGTTCCTGCTGGTTGGAAATTAAATAAAGCAGCAGGTAAAGATTGGCTGAGATCCTTCATGGAACGTCACAGATTGTCTTTTCGTACCCCAGAGGCCATTAGTTTAGGCCGCGCAACAAGTTTCAATGAAGCCAATGTGAAAGGTTTTTTTTTGATAACCTGCGAGAACTAAAAACGAAATATAACTTTCCACCACAGGATATTTACAATCTGGATGAGACCGGCTGTATAACTGTCCATCGTCCACCTAAAGTTATTGCTCCGAAGGGCAAGAGAACAATTTCGCAAATGATCTCCGGTGAACGAGGAACGCTGGTTACATTGGTTGCTATCATTGGTGCTACAGGAAAAGCAGTACCTCCATTTTTGATCTTTCCCAGAGTGCATTACAAAGATCGCATGCTTTGCAACGCTCCCCTAGGCAGCAAAGGTGCAGCTAACGCATCTGGCTGGATGGTTTCAGATTTATTCTTTCCAGTCTTGGAGAATTTTGTTGCCCATGAAAGACCAACGAAAGACAATCCTAAGCTGATAATATTAGACAATCACGAGTCCCATCTCAGCATATCTGCTATTGATTATGCACGTGGAAATGGCATCATCTTGTTAACATTGCCTCCACACTGCAGTCATAAATTACAGCCGCTAGATGTCGCATTTTTTAAATCTTTCAAAGCATTTTTCAACCAAGCAGTGGACAAATGGTTACTGAATCACCCAGGTTCTGCGATCAGCATTTATGAAATCGCAGAGCTAGTCGGTGAATCATATCCCAAAAGCTTCACCCCACACAACATTTGCAGTGGGTTTAAAAAAACTGGTATCGAACCGTTTGACCCCAATGTCTTTGGTCCAGAAGATTTCCTATGCTCCTACGTTACAGATCGGCCTGATCCAACCAATGTGCAAGCAGTTAACGAAGTTTCTGTTGTGCTCCCTACAAACTCTACGTCAAGATCATTATTGTCTGCGGAACCTTCTAATGTCTCGGAGGCGCTCACTCCCCAGGCGGGACCGTCAACAAGGTGTGCAGAGACACCAACATCCTCCAAAGCATCTGTTTCCTTGGTTTCTCCTAAAGAGGTGCGGCCTTATCCAAAGGCAGCAGCTAGAAAAACGATGACAAAACGAGCAAAAACAATTTCTGCTGTGTTAACAAGGACGCCAGAAAAACAAAAATTGGAAGAGAAACAGAGGTTAAAGGTAGAAAGGGCAGCAAGGAAGAAACAAGCTGAAGAGAAAAAAAATTTTGAAGACAATTTTTCCAATGAATGGTGCTAAGAAACAAAATCCTTACAAGAAGAGGTTTTTTCTTAACACCGATTTAGACGATTCTTCTGATTCAGTGGACTCTGAAGATGTCTCGCTCCATGATTCAGACTCATCGAATGAAGAATTTGATTGTGATTAACCTCCGAAAGACTTAGAGGAGGGTGCGTTTTCCCTGGTTAAAGTTTACAGAAAATCTTAAGATAACTTTCGTTTCTATGTTTGTCAGATCGATAGAGCTTACTCAGTGGGTTACGACGTTACTTTTTTCAAGAGAGTTACGGGGACATTTAAGTTTAAGGTTACTGAGGAAACAGGGTTTGTAAAACCTCAAGATTCCATTGTTAATTTACCTGATCCAATAAAATTTAAGGCAGGCAGATTTATGGGTATGTTTGCTTTCAATTTTGATTTTGATGAGTTCAGTCCTATTTTCTGATTAATGATAGGTTAAACATTTATTGTAATAATTTAAGCATTCATACCTGTTTCACTTGTTTAATGCAGTTTTTTCTCTCAAAAATATGTTTTTTTACACAAGCGTTCAGTTGACCCACCCTTGATGTTCATTTAACCCACCCCATGGGGTTAACTGAAGACTTGTCCTTTTTTTTTAAATCTCAATTTTGACTGGGGCAAAAGTGAAAAATTAAGTCAAACAATTTTTTTTAGACACCTTAAACTATATCGAAGACATTCTTCTTTACAGATTTTCTCTATCTATAACCAGACAAATTTGACAATTTTACAAAAAAAAACGGTGTTCAGTTAACCCCAGTCTACCCTACTTCACAAATAAGACCAAACCTCGAATACTGCTCCCACATCTGGGGTGCTGCTGCCGCTTCTACACTCGCTATCCTGGACTCCATCCAGAAGAAGGCTACACGTCTCATCGGTGATCTTACCCTCACCCAAAAGCTGCCATCCCTAGCCCACCGACGTGCCGTTGGTGACCTCTCTCTCTCTTTTATAAAAATCTGCACGGGCACTGCTCAGAGGAGCTTTCTTCCATAACTCCTCCACCTGCTGCCCCCAACAGATCTACCAGGGGAACAGAGCAAATGCACCCTTTTACTGTTCAGGTCACCAGACATAGAACATCTTGTTTTGCCCGCTCTTTTGTCCCGAGGACTTCCAAGTTGTGGAATTCTTAGCGGGCACATGTTTTTCCTTCTCCCCCGAACCTCCAAACCTTCAAGTCCAGAATTAACAAAGTTGCCTCTTTCCTCCTGGTCGACACCCACGGTACGATAGTATTTAGGCTGTAAGCCCTCGTGGTGTGTTGCTGAAAAAAAACACACACACTTGATTCAAAAACATTCAAGTGTACTCAGAAATCTAAAAAATAATTATTTTCCATAAGCATGCCGCATTTAGGTACCTACATAAAGCGATCTACTAATGGTTCTTATAAAACAAAAGTCGATTTGTGCATAGCCGGCTAAGAGGTAATAAGTTGCCACGTACTGCTGCACCGGGCTGTGCGTGACTATGCAAGTTGAAATCTGAAGTAATTTTTTCCCTTGTGGCTCGTCCGCGTGTTTGCCGCCCCGATTTCTTGTTTACATTGTTCTTGTTTGTGCATTAAGGGTGGTTGTAGGCATGCAGAAGGGGAAGGGAAAACCCTGTGACAAAGCAGCGAACCAAGATTTTCAATTAATGTTCAAATTGTTACCCCATTTCATTTGTTTGAAATATTTTTCCAAAGTGAAGATTGTAACCTGTGATGAGCACTGATAAGTACACTTGGAGAACCCAAATCACCACAACACATTTTAAAAGACCTGACGATCGTTTCACTAACCAAGTTAGCGTCAGTTTGCGCAGAGACCGTGTCCGGCGATAAAAATACAATACACTTTGGAATTTGCCTACGACTAGTCTCATCTCGGTTCGATTTCTTTACATGAGATCCGGTATATAAGTTGATGTTAGTTTTTTAAGTATTTCGAATGTTTCATCCTCTGATGACGCTAACTTGGTTAGTGAAACGATAGTCTGGTCTTTTAAAATGTGTTGTGGTGATTTGGGTTCTCCAAGTGTACTTATTTTTCCAAAAATGAAATTTAGGGTTGCCTTGTTTGTCAGTCTTACATAGAGAGCTATAATATTTTATTGATTTCAAAAAGTGTGGGTACAGCGACAGTAAATAAGGGTTGAAAAGGGTTTGAGTGCAGCAAATACATTACGGTAGCGATTTTTGTAAAAATATTTGAAATCCGATAACTCAATTTTCCATTAAGCTAGAATCTTCAATCTTGAACCATTGTAACACCTATGTAAACGCAGCGTAGGTACTAAATTGCAGGAAAATAACAGAACGAGCTTCGCGGATAACTACAAGTCGGTTTTAAAAAACCTTTTTTGTTGTTTTGTGTGCAAAAACTAGTTCGATTGGGTTGACTAAAGCAAAATCATCCAAGCAATTAAAAGAAAAAATAGCTGATATTCTTTGTGATTTGGCAGGTACATTCCGTTTGTGATTAATTAAGTTTTCTCTAAAAAACTTGTCTGATTTTAATGAATATTGTAACACAATTTTTTTAATGAGACTGTATTCTGTCTTTAATCAAATACTCAACGAAAGGCTTCTGATCCAGACAGTAAATTTATTATTAAAACCCTACCCGTTTCGGATACCTAGTAGCCATCGTCAGGGGCAAATCTAAAATACACTAAAGAGGTCTGTCAGAAAACAGTGTTTTCTGGTAGGTAATTTTGCCAGTTGAAGCACAACGATCTCAAGGTAAACACTACAGGCACCATCAAGGTTAAAAATCTACAGTCAAACAGTAAATAGGTTAAAAGCAACAGCAAAAGCCAAAATTTACAGTAAAACTACAGGCTACAGTTAAACAAGCTAAACGAGCTACATTATAGTCAAAAACATGCAATTAAAGTAAGTTAAAATTATCAGAATAAAATAAAACTAAATCAAGCTGATTGACGAAATGTGAAAGTCAAATGTGAAATTAAATTTGAAAATTGAAAAGTTGTGGAGTGAACTGACAAAACAAACGTAACAGAAGGTTACACAGTCAAGCAAAAACCCCATTAGAAATCTTAAGGAGTTTGAAAATTTATAAAGTAAATTAATAAAAACAAGATGGCATAAGTATTTACTTTTCAATTCTTGAAAATTAGAGTCAAAACTATACACAGGTTGACAAAGTTGATATTTTAATCTATTGTACCAGAGGTCCAACAACATCGCACCCGAATGTGCCAAAGAATAGATTCACGGTGTAATCCAATCAATATAAAACGGTAATTTAACCACACAAGAGTGAAAGTCGGCCATTTGAGAAAACTCAAGAGGGCGGATGGCGCTGACTCGACGGCAAGACGGCGAACTAAAAAGCTTTTTAATACTAATACTAAAAAGCTTTTTAGCATTAGTATTAAATGCTAATACTAAAAAGGTTAGTTAGTTAATTCGGTGTCTTGCCGTCGAGTCAGCGCCATCCGCTCTCTTGAGTTTTCACAAATGGCCGACTTTCACTCTTGTCTTGTGCTTAAATTACTATTTTATATTGATTGGTTTACACCGTGAAACGATTTTCTGGCACATTTGAGTGCGATGTTGTTGGACCTCTGGTACAATGGATAAAAATCCCAACTCTGTCAACCTGTGTATAGTTTTGACTATAATTTTAAAGAATTGGAAAGTAAGTACTGCCATCTTGTTTTTCTTAATTCACTTTACAAATTTTCAAACTCCTTAAGAGTTCTCATGGGGTTTCTGCTTGACTGTCTAGCCTTCTGTTACGTTTGTTCTGTCAATTCACTCCACATCTTTTCAATTTTCAAATGTAATTGCACATTTGACTTTTACATTTTGTCAATCAGCTTGATTTGCTATTATTTTATTCTGATAATTTTAACTTGCTTTAACTCCATGTTTTTGACTATAATGTAGTTCGTTTAGCTTGTTTAACTGTAGCCTGTAATTTTTGGCTTTTACTATTGCTTTTAACCTAGTTACTGTTTGACTGTAGAGTTTTAACCTTGATGATGTCTGTAGTATTTACCTTGAAATCATTGTACTTCAACCGGCACAATTGCCTACTAGAAAACAATATTTTCTCACAGACCTTTTTATTGTATTTTAGATTTGCCCCTGAGGATGGCTACTAGGTAGCTGAAACGCGTAGGGTTTTAATTTTTTTTTCAGTGAGTATTTGATTATGTCTATCCCAGACCATGTGACGTTTAGGAATGAAATTCCGTCTTTAGGGCTCAATCCTTTTCTATGAATTTCACTTGGATACAAATCCCGACAATAGATAAGTCAACAGTAATATTCACTCACCCAAACCCTAGCTTATTGTTTATCTCAGAGATTTATGAATTTGCATAGGTAAGATATAAAAATGTCTCAAGTCACTTGATAAAGATATGAAATGAATACTAACTGTGGGATTCTTTCGTCTCATCCAAGGTCTCGTATTTATAAGTTCCTCGACTTAAGACGCTGGAACTGAATACTTCGAATTCTAGATAACTACTAAGTTACAAGGTTGCTAGGCTTAAAAAAACTCGGCAAGGAATTGGCTATTCAATTAAAAACAGGAGTAAGTACACCAATAATAGATTTTATTATTATTAAATATACTATCGAGGACACATTATGTTGAAATTCTTGCAGAAATAAAATAAGGATAGCTAAAGCAAATTGTTATCATGAATCAAAAATAATACTCTTAAGATTAATTACGATTTAAATTTCAATATTGATTTTCTGTAATGATTCTCTGGCCAGATGTCTCTAGAAACAATTATTGAACACTACTCGTTAGAAAAATCTAATTTTTATCTGATAACTGAGGGATGATGTTGATCAATCAATACTTTCTGATTTAGAAATCAGGCGAATATTATAAAACTTTTTAAGAGCAGCGGTAACTCACTACTTTAAAGAGTGTAAACACTAATTAATAACTTTATCTGGACTCAAATTATGGGCCACAATTAATAGGTTGAGAGTAACTTACTTTGTCAGACGAAACAACTCTCCAGGTGGTCAGAGATGTGCGGTCGAGCCTTTATATCAGGCGCCACATTCAGGAGGCCTCTGCGACAGAAATTAAAACTTGATTGGAAGCAACATATGCTGCTTTACAAGAGCGTAGGGACCGCTCGCAGCGGGTGTGTGGACGGGGACTGCCGTGTTAGTCCCCTTGGAAAGCATACAAGTTTATTACAGCACGCTGACGCCGCCTGCCAGTGCTTGAAGTCCTTCAGAGCATTGTCTGAGTTCGACAAACTTTTGAAGGTAGTACAACAGTAGTAGACATTGAACACGTTTCGGAAAGTTCAATGAAAACCAGTGGATAAAACAGAAAAATCAGGTCGAAGAACAAAGCGGAGAATCAGAACTAGAAATAGAAATGTAAACCAGAAGTGGAAAACCCCTGCAATTGCAATAAAAAGAAATGCCTAGAAAAATTCGCCCCGGATATTAAAGACTTACCGTTTCCGGCTGTTGAGAACGGGGTTTACACAGTATGATTGCCAATTGCTAATTAAAACACATTCACAAAACTTAATAGGTAAGTGCACTAGATACCTGCAGAGATGCGAAGTCTTTCGCCTTTTTCGGTCAAATTCACCCCTTCAATTATTGCTTTATGGAACACCTCCCCTCAAAACCCTGCTCTGCTTTGGCTTTAAATCCCATTGGTCGAAATCAGTAACGACATTCTTACTTGCCCAGAGAGGGAACTATTAATACTTCGTACGGTCTCATAACTTAACATTTTCTAGCTCCGGACTCCCCTTGAGCTACTAGACAAAATCGACGTTAGGACGCATAATGAACTAGCCCACTCGTAAGCTACAAGTTTTCCTTTGTTCTCTTGAACCTTGTGGCAAGTTTTCTATATATCTTGTTTACTCAGAAGTCCATTTAAATACAGCAGTATGTGTCACCTATTTATCCCTCTAGTTTGCAAATGTTTTAATATTTTCTTATGTTAAAGTGATTGTAGTTTGAAGTTACGGGAGTAAAGAAAAGAAAAACTGATTTGCACAATATTTAATGCTTGCTTATAAATGAATTATGCAAAGACCAATGACTTCTTTCAGCTGTTATTTTAAAGTCATCAAGAGCCTCGCGCAGGCGAAATTTAGGTTCAATTAATGCAAGCATCGCCTTGCCGCTTAATATCGGGGCATTACATTAACATTCAAATTCCTTTGAAATTTTCGTTCGCCATTAAAAAAAGAGTTACGGTTAAAAAAGTGACCATAACAACTTGCAGGACTTATATATATCTCTACCAAACTATAATTTTCTGGCTCCATAGAAAATAGAAACTTCTTTAAATCATCGCAAACTCCATGTGTAAATACCTCCTCTGTGTGTTACCACACGAGAGTGTCAAGCTTAGCGAAAGACTGCACAATAGTTAGCAGGTGGTAGTGGACTTTTCCTTTACGTGATAGTAAAGGATGTGAAGTCCCAACGGACGTTTCCGGTTCTGGTGTATGAGTCGGTTTCACCTATAAACAAAAATGATGATGGCTCCTCCTTCTACAAAATATTCCGGAGATAAAATACCCCTCCATTCGGATCTCTGTACACAGAAAACCTCTTCAGCTACTCAACAGCACTGGTTCTCTAAATACTGTGACAAGGCCAGATTTGAAAAGGTTAAACCTCACAAAACGGTTCTACACAATCCCGGTCAAGAAAACCGTCAAGCATTAACGACGCAAGAAACCGCTATGTCTAAATCCTTTCTGAGGCAAAAAACTCGTTTACTAGCCACAACAAAAAGTCCTTTCAAGCTGCAACGGCAGCGAACCCTTCTGGACTCTTGCTAAATCTATTGAGAATAATTTCTGCAAGAGCACGTTCCCACCTCTTGTTTCAGGGGATGAAATTGTTTCTACCGCCCTCGGCAAGGCTGAACTTTTTGCCTCGTTGTTCGCCGGCAATTATACTCTCAACCCACCCCCAAATGTTCAACCACCAACAGTCCCCAATGTCGCGCATAAAATGACGGATATCATTTTCAAAAATAAAAAGGTACGAAAGATGATCTCTTCTCTTAATACCAAGAAAGCCTCTGGCATTGACGATATCCCAGCAATTGTTCTCAAAAAATGCGCACCAGAACTTGCTCCTGTCCTGACTCGTCTGTTTCAGACATCTTACAATAGAGGTATATTCCCTAGTAACTGGAAAACTGCTCGAGTACAACCCTTGCACAAGAAAGGATCCAAAGCGCTTCCTAGCAACTACAGGCCTATTTCTCTCCTTTCAGTCGTGCCTAAAGTGATGGAAAAGAGTATAAACACCGAATTACTAAAAATTTCTTGAAAAACACAGTCTAATACAGGACAGGCAGTATGCATTCTGTCAGCGCAGATCAACTGCCGACCTCCTTTCCTTTGTCACCCATTCTTAGAACAAGTCTATGAAACTACACGGTGAATCCCAGTTTTGTCCCTCTAAACATATCCAAAGCATTCGACCAGGTGTGGCACACAGCGCTGCTTAATAAACTTCTGGGCTATGGCCTACCACCAAACTCTGTACATGGACACCAAATCTCCTCTCCAACCGGAGCATTTCTGTTGTCGTGGATGACCATTCCTCTAAACTGTATCCAATTAATGCAGGAGTTCCTCAAGGTTCAGCTTTAGCCCCTGCTTTGTTTCTTCCCACATCAATGACCTCCTCTCTAGCACATCCAACCCAGTTCACAGTTACGCGGACGACAGCACCCTCCACTCAAATATACAATATTCTAAGCCTGTCTCTTTAGCCCAGTTAGGTGAAAGGAAGGTTCTGTCGCTGTGGATCTCCAAAAAAATTAGACTGGGGAGGTAGAAATCTTGTACAATTCAACTCCACCAAATCTCAGTCTTGCTTTCTATCTCATAAGAGATACACCAGCCCTTGACCTATCACAATGAACAACCAAGTTATTCAAAGTAATAAATCATTTTCACTTGTTGGCATTTCTATGGATCGAAATCTCAATTGGCACCAACATGTCACATCAACTGCAGAAGCGGCTGCTAAGAAATTAGGTTTCATCTTCTGGGCTCGCAAATACTTTTCACCAGCTAATCCCTATACCGTATGTACTTCACAAATAAGACCAAACCTCGAATACTGCTCCCACATTTGGGGTGCCGCTGTCGCTTCTACACTCGCTATCCTGGACTCCATTCAGAAGAGAGCTATACGTTTGATCGGTGACCCTACCATCACCCAAAGGCTGCCATCCCTTACCCACCGACGTGCCGTTGGTGACCTCCGTCTCTTTTATAGATATCTGCACGGGCCCCCAACAGATCTACTAGGGGAACAGAGCGAATGCACCCTTTTACTGTCCAGCTCACCAGACATAGAACATCTTGTTATGCCCGCTCTTTTCTCACGAGGACTTCCAAGTTGTGGAATTCCTTGCCGGCACATGTTTTTCCTACTCCTCCGAACCTCCAAACCTTCAAGTCCAGAATTAACAAGTTGCCTCTTTACTCCTTGTCAACACCCACGGTACGATAGTATTTAGGCTGTGAGCCCTCGTGGTGTATTGTTGAAATTAAAAATTAAAAAAAAAACGATCTCCCAGGTCTATTTAAATTTAAAGAATTAGTTTTAATAATATACCTTACTAATAGTGTGCAATTCTTATAGAAATTCACTACCATAATGCACTGGCTGCGTTCCGAACAATTTTTTTCAATTGCATTTGAAAAGAAAATAACAAGTAAAATATTCTATAATTTTGTGGAACAAAGAAAAACGTGTATAAATTTACAGTCAAAATTATAAATAATATTCATTTAAAATGACGGATTTTTTTAAAGGGGCGCAATTTATAGTTCATTAGTATTATCAAACAAAGTTGTGTGTGTGTTTTGTTTCTTTAAGGTCGGCCTATTTCCGCGACTATGGCCAATCACCGACGCCAGGGAGCAGTTTCACCTCACCATCCTAGATGTTTTGCTGAACCCCTGCCTTTCTGTAAGTAGGGTAGAGATATTTAACGTTCCCAACATCGCATGGACACGTGACCCACGGATTTCCGCCCCCTCCGAAGGGCGGAACGTGCAGACATTCAACTTGCTCAAATACAATTCCAGAACCTCGGTTGATGTTAATGTTACAGTTTGTACTGAAAAAGTGAAAGGAGAACCCTGGGATCGAACCCAGTACCCTTCGGTTCAGAGGCACACGTTCTTACCTCTGAACCACCGAGGGTCTCAAACAAAGTTACTTTAATTATTGAAACTATTCCACACATTTTTTTAAATTATGATTTAAGCAAAAATACTCGTAGAGTAAATATTCTTTGTATATGTAACAAATTTTCAGCAATGTCACTCGAAAGAAATAGCAATAAAAAAAATATGATTAACTATTAAAATGGCCTTTTTAGTTGACTTGCTTTCTGTTCAGAAGATTTTTAGGTGTGAAGGACGTTAATATATTTTCAGTTTTTTAAAGGAAAACTCACTTGCTCCTTTGTCTCTTATTTCCAGGTCTCATCAAGAATAAGAATGGGGCTTAACGTCAATTATTCCATTCCAGTACCAGTTAGAGGGAATTAACAAGCCAAAACCAATAATAAGAAACGACAGGTTGATTGGCGATATGCAAATTACTTGGTCGATAATTATTTATCAGCTTATAGCAACACCCCATGAATTCAGCACAAAAGATTATTTTATAGCAACAACCTACGGATATATTTCGGCACTAGCCCTAGAGTTATATTTCTTTGCATCATCCCACAATTTATTTGTCTACAAGTGTCCCAAAATTATATTTCACCACTACTCCCAGATTATTTTTTGGTAACTCCCACGATGTTTTCTTTTACATCAGCTTAAAAATTATTTTGTAGTAACAACCCAGCACCTCTGTAATTTTAACAAGAAAAATGCCCCGAATGTTGTGGTGGTGAACGTATTTATGTCCTTGGAACATTAATTCCATCAGCCACAGACCTTTGCTATTTTATATTTCCAGATAATGTACATACATATAATGTACATACATATCATTTTGTCTTAATAATCTAGAAGACATAATTATGTTACTTATATATAAATATACAATATTTAAACTTATTTATACATATTATTATTTTCGCTTTCTTTTTCTTTTCTTTTTTCCTGTTATTACTTTTTTTATGTTTTTTTTTATGAATCTTGTTTCTTTGCTTGTGTTTCTTTCTTTTTTCCTGTCTTGTTTTTTATTTTTTTTTTTTCGTTTGGCGTTGATCAGACATCTCTAAGACTTGCACATAATCAGGACACTTTTTACACCGTAATCTTTTTGTGCTATTCTCAACTTTGAATTGTCATTTGTTTTTGAGCTACAGGTATCAACGGTTGTTTTTATTATGGTAGGCATATTGGATTTTTTGGTCATGTGATAGCCTGTGAAAAGAGCTTTCCAATGATGTACGACATGTTTGAGAAATCTTGTAATTGCACTGCCAATTTTGAGAAAAACTGTTTTGAGGATAGTAGGCTATGAAATCTAATACCAGAAACAAATGACAAAAAAAGTGTTCAAAAAGCAGTAGGCCATGGAGTCTAACAATAAACTTCTACTTTTAACATAATTTTCCGTAATGATTCACGATAAAAAAATAGGAACTTTGAGCATACCAATGAATCGGCCCATTATTACAAATGATATTTTTCATTACAACATTATCCTAAAAATTGTTATAATTTAGTTAAATAGGTAAACCTAGTAAATAACTAAATCTACTAACAGAACTCAATAAGAAGCAGATTAATGATTTACGAAGACGCCTTTGAAAATTGTTTGATTTTATACGTAAGTCAACTGAAAAACAGCAGAAGAAAGGTTGTTATGGATATAGCACTATCGCGACAATTAAGAATACTGTCATTCTTAATTATCTGAACAATTTGAGGTGTATTTAACACGTTGCTTAAAATTTTGTACTAAATAGTTTGTTTCCTGTTTATTTTAAATATTATTCAACAATATGTTCAGTAATGAAGAATATTTTGACATATTGAAATGTTATATTCGTTCTAACCGAAATACTGAGGCAGCTGCAAATTCATATCAAAACAACTACCCAGAAAGATGACAACCAAACACCAAAATATTTCGCAGGACAGTGACCAATCACTTGAACAACGGAAACTACCAATGCCCAGAAATAAAGAAAGACCTAATGCGGTCTTACAGGTTTCCAACGAAAACCCTCCGCAATCTGTTCGGTTTAATGGTGAACAAATTTACGTTCCAAAAAGTACGGTACACTGTGTATTAAAACAAAGTCATTATCATCCATACAAACCTACAATCGTACAAGGCTTAAATTTTGACGATTACCCTAAGCGACTTCAATTCTGCAGATAGTATCAAGGACAATGTCAATAAGATGAAAATTTTCATTTAAAAATAATATGGACTGATGAATCCAGATTTACAAATTGTGGCGTGTATAATCGCCATAATAGGTATTATTGGTCAAATGAAAATCCCCATCTAAAGTAACAAAGACGATTGCAAGATAGATTTGGTATTAGTGTTTGGTGCGGCTTATTAGGTAAAAAACTGTTATTTTTGTTTGTAGATTAGACAGTCAATTTTTAAAAAATTAGGTAATTTCGTTGTTGGTCCGTGTTTTTTTGAAAATAATTTAACTGGGAAAAGGTATCTTAATCTATTGAGAAATGATATCTTACCAACAATTAGAATAGTTCATGATAATTTAGACGAGATTTGGTACCAACAAGACAGTTCTCCAACTCACAATGCTAGGATCGCCAAAGAATTTTTGTACCAACATTTTAATAAGCGTGTCATTTGTAACAATGGGCCGGTTCATTGGTGTGCTTGAAGTCCTGATATAACACCCATGGATTTTTATTTCTAGGGTACTCTGAAGAATGATGTGTATAAATTCGATTCACCACAAAATATCAATGAATTACGAAACAGAATCATGGAAGCTATAAATCATATTAACCGAAACACCCTCACCAGACTCTCCAGGCATGTTTCAAAAAGGTGTGTAAAGTGCTTTGAACGAAACGGTGGCCATATTGAACAATTTTTTATTTAGTGTATTTTTACGTTTCTATTTTATTATTTGTTGAGTTCCGTTTCTAATTGTGTTGTTTTGTGGAGTTTAAGTTTCTATTTGTTATTGCTGGGTTTCGTTATCAAACTGTTTCACATAATATTACCTAGCACTATTACCTAATTAAGTATTATAAATTAAATCACAATATGTTTTTATCGTGAATTATTACGGAAAATTATGGTAAAAGTAGAAGTCTTTTGTTAGACTCCACGGCCTACTGCTTTTTGAACACTTTTTTTGTCATTTGTCTTCTGGTATTGGATTTCATAGCCTACTATCCTCAAAACGGTTTTTCTCAAAATTGTCAGTGCAATTACAAGATTTCTCAAGCACGTTGTACATCATTGGAAAGCTACTTTCACAGGCTATCACATGAGCAAAAATCCATCATGCCATAATAAAAACAAGCATTGATAAATGTAGCTCAAAAACAAATGACAATCCAAAGTTTAAAAAAACACAAAAAGATTACTCTGTAAAAAGTGTCATGATAATGTGCAAGTCTCAGATCAACGCCTACCTAGATATTGAAGAAAAGAGATATAGACAAATTTTGTTTTTTTCAAAATAACTCGAAAACGAAAAGGGGCAGGGCAAAATACAAGTCACATTTGGAACAAGCATGAAATTCTACAAAACATTGCTAATTTAGCCGTCTCCCTATCTCTATTAATAACGGAGATAGCAATCCATTCCCATCCAGTTTGGGACACATTATATATATATATATATATACAGATCTCCTCATTACGAAAAATTCGCCAAAAGGACCTTTAGGTAACAATAAAGGTAAACGATGTCTTGCAAATGCGTAAAATTGTGCATCCCGCTTGGAAAATTTAGTGAATTATTTAAATGGAAACTCGTTGAGAGATCACTGGGCTAAGCAGAGGAGCAGTGTTTTTCAATAATTCATTAAATTAGCCTCCATTTTCCTTAATGTCCGATAGATATCATTTCATTACATCACCTTAATGTCTCCCAAGGGATCCCAGTAAAACATCTAATTCTAGCCGGGGCATCTTAATTGCTTTCCCAACCTCCAGTAAAGTATTCAGGAGTAACCAGGATAAGAGAAGAGCACAAATTGGATTACTTGTTAACGCGCTCCCTGTTATAATCCTTTTTTTTGTAGTGTTGTAAAGTTGGCGAATAGATATTGTCACTAAGAATGTTGTAATTAAGCTATGTTAATGTACAAGTTAATTTTGGGTCTTTCGCTTGATAGTTGTTTCGTTGGAAAATTCATATTATAGTTTAAAAATTTAAACGCCATATTATTAAGTTAAGAATTAAACTTGTGGTGAGCACTGATAAGTCCACTTAGAGAAACCCAATTAACCACAACGCATTTAAAAAATCTGTATGCAGCATGTGCGTTACGGTAATGAATTATAATAGCAATATTCTAATTTTTTTAATTATATATATATATATATATATATATATATATATATATATATATATATATATATATATATATATATATTATATAGGTATATATATACATACACATTAGATAATTTTTATTTTGAAAATCGCTAATTAAGAGAATCGATGGTGAGACTTTCGGATTTTTTTTAAATAACCGAAATTAGGGCCACTAGAATCCATCCATATCCAAGGTCCGTTTGAATCTGAATTTTCCCGGAAAACCTCGTTTGCTAAATTTTATCAAAATAGATTCATTATTTTTTGAGTTATCGGTGTGATGATATATATATATATATATATATATATATATATATATATATATATATATATATATATATATATATATATATATATATATAGCTCTGGTACGCAATTTTAATTGGTGAGCATGATAATTTTTATTTATTATGAATTTTTCAAGTACTTATTTTTATTGCCCATTTAAATTATTAAGATTGATAAAATAAAATTATTGCTAATATTTATTTACTTACCGTTGTATCTGCAAATTTTTCTCTTTTCACACGGGTAGAGTTCTAATTTTGGGCTCGCATTTCTGTTTTGATGTAACTTATTTGTATTTTTTTTATATTCATATTAATCCAGAGTGTTAGAAATTTTGCTAAAATATTTTCAATTGAGTTTTTATTAAAAAAAATTCTTTTAATTTATAGTTATTTAAATATAGACTTATTTAGTGATATTTTCATAGGTCAAATTAATCAGACTATATAAATAATATCTATAATGTTTTATTTCTGTTAATTTAAATTCTTTTTAAAACATAGTTACTTAAACCGAATATTGATCGTTGTTAATAAATAAAACAAATTAAAATCTTGTTGTAATAGATGAATCAACCTATATTCTATGACTTTGTCATGAATTCGGCCTTTATAAGGATATCGCCATTAATATTATAAATACACACAAAAATCATCAATGTAAAAAAAACTTAAAACTAAATATACAATGTAGAAATCTGCATATTTATCGTTGGAATATTTCAATCATCAATAGAGAATTTGTTGTATAAAACCTTTCAGTGAATTTTCTTTAAAAAATTCACTAATGAGGAAAAAAATCTTCAAATGAGCGCGAACTGAGCCCCCTAGATCCCACATCCGGGGTCAGTTTCAATTTTTATATGTTATATATATATATATATATATATATATATATATATATATATAAAAAAGGTATATATATATATATATATATATATATATATATATATATATATATATATATATATATATATATACCTTTTTTTAAGTTTTTCTCATTTTGTATGGATAATATGTGTATTTTACAGATTTTAGGATTTTGTGCTATTAGATTTTAATTTTTGGTTTTTTATATACCGTATATATTTGTGTTTTACAGTTGACTTCTGTGTATTGGAATGTTACGTTTTTGCATGCAATTGTAGACTATAAGGGTTATAGTTGATTCACCATAAGGTTTATAGTTGAATTCACTTCCATAACGCACTTGCTGCGTGCAGACTTTTTTTGTTGTTGAAGCACCCGTTCGATTAGGTTCAGTAAAACGAAATGATCCAATAAGGAAAATACATGCCACGTTTGTAATTTGGCACATACATTTTTCGAATATTATTAGTTTTCTTCTGGAAAGCTTTTGTACACTAAGTGAGTGGTGGACGTGCCGCCACCTAGTTGCGCAATCAAGTATTATGTTGTCACGCCAGCTCCAAATAACACAAAGTGTTAAAAAAATAGAGACTGTATACAACTAACTAACAATTTAGAAAATTGTCAGCCCTGGCCCATTTTTACCCCAATATAGGGACAAAGTATGTAAGGCTGAATGCATTCTCACACCAATTAGAACCGTAGACCGGTTTCGCTCTCATTAGAGCTCTTCAGTACGGCCTACCAATTGTAGCAATAATGCATATAAAGTAATACGGTTATATTATAGCCAGCATTTCAACACTAAGTGAGTGGTGGACGTGCCGCCACCTAGTTGTGGAACCAAGTATTATGTTGTCACGCCAGCTCCAAATAACACAAAGTGTTAAAAAAATAGAGACTGTATACAACTAACTAACAATTTAGAAAATTGTTAGCCCTGGCCCATTTCTACCCCAATATAGGGACAGAGTATGTAAGGCTAAATGCATTCTCACACCAATTAGAACCGTAGACCGGTTTCGCTCTCATTAGAGCTCTTCAGTGCGGCTACAATCGGTATGCTTATACATAAAAGGAAAAGTCTGGACGCAGCAAGTGCGTTATGGCAGTGATTTTTTATAAAAATGTTTTGAATATCAAATATGAATTTTTAATGCAAGCAGTCATCAATTTGGTTACCGGTATAACCTATATAGTAGAAACAATGTGCCATATTTTATCAAAATAACTTTTTGCTTAAAAATTTACACAAAACTTTAAACGTTGGTTTCCTAGCCAACAAACCTTAGGTTAATAGCAAATTGAGTTATTGAAATTTGAAGCATTTAATGAAAATTAGCTACCAAGACGCACTTACTGCGTCTTGATTTTTTTTCTTACAAACATATTTCGATAAAAAATGCAATAAAATAAGGCTGTTCGAAAAAAATTTATAGGGATCACCAACGACTTATGGGCCAGCCGGTGATTGTCAAAATAATTTTATAAGATGCAGCTCAAGACACCCTATAATTAACTTATACACATTTTTCTCGTCTCTTGTATAATAATAATTATATTGAGCTTTACCGTAGAAATGCGTGATCCTGTATATATGTAAACACATCAAAACTGAACGTAAACCCGGATATCGATTCCAGGGGGCCTAGTTTGTGCTCATTTGAAGAAATCTTTTTAAAATTCTAAAGTCGCGGTCTCCTCATTGACGAATTTCTTGTACGAAAATTAGCTAAAAATTATGGATCTTTAAACCATAAACTTAACTAAAACTACCGCCAAACCATCAGAGAGAAAATAACTAACCTGTTGCATATCAGTCCTTTTTGCAAAACTTCGATTCTTTATATGTGTTGATAAAACATAACAAACACTGTTTAGTCCACCCACTAACATTAATAAAGGAATAATTTGCATTTGTATATAAAAATTTCCCAAATAAAACAAATAATTTGCCAACTCAAACAGATAAACATATAAACAATCTAATACCATACGATAAACGTCACTTACAGCGTGTAACAGACCTGCGCGATAATATCAAATGTTTTGTTGCCAAGCAACAACATACTAGATCTCATATAAGCCAGGTTTGCCATTGTCAATGAAACACGGTGATATTAAAAATAAATGTTTCAAATTTGAATAGCTCAATTTTCTGTTAACCTAGAAAGTTGAATTTTGGCACATAGTTAGATCTTTCCCAAAGCAATACGTACACCAAATTTGATCGAAATATCTTTGTAATTTTCGGAGAAAAATTTTTTTTCGGAAGGAAACTCAAAATTTTCCCGGAAAACCTTGTCCGATTTTCCTGGCTAACGAACTCATCCAAGCTATTAATAAAAAAAAGGCACTTGCCGAGTTTCATCAATCGGTTAATTTCTTTTTTGTGCCTTTATATATATATATATATATATATATATATATATATATATATATATATATATATATATATATATATATATATATATATATATATATATATATATATAATCGAAACTGACTCCGGATATGAGTTCTAGGGGTCCTAGTTCGCGCTCATTGAATAAAATTTTTGCAAAGTCTCACCATCGATACCTCTCTGTTAGTGAATTTTTTTAAATAAAAATTCACTAATAGTAGGCTTTTGACAAAAACTACAAGTCTGAGGACATTCTCGCATACATTTTGCTGCACAAACTTTGACGAAAATCGAAGCAATGCATTTCAAAGTAATGAGTGCATCATCTTATGAGCCCTAATAATTCATGCTCATTGAAAGAAATGTTTTTAAAACTATACTATCGGATTCCCGTTGAAAACATTTTTTTTCGACGAATATTCCCTATAAGATAGTTATAAAAAATGCATCATCACAAGGCATTTGCTACCACCACTTGTTCATTGCAGCTAATTCGAGTAAATCGTTAAAACAGTAATGGATACCTATGTTGCTTTGAAAGATTGTGCAGTAATCAACTGCACTATGATTGGGTGTATGTTTATGTTTCATGGGCACTTCTGTGTAGAAATATTATCTGAGATAAAATGCACAGACCTCAATGGTGTTATTGTTCACACTCCATAATTGCTGATGTTTCAAACGTTTCTATTGGCCTCCGACAAACACATGACAACCGCATGCCGACGGCATTGTAGGTATTATGTGTCATATTTCCAGATATGCCGAACATTATTTACAAACCTTTCGCTAACAATGCAAAATGCAACTTTACTTTTATTTTTCGCTCTTTCAAATAATTCTTGAAATAATATACCTACTCGTATTATAATACCTATAGGCATATTATATGACATAGCAACTGTAACATCCAGTAAATGTGAATACTTATATTGATATTGATATTTCTTTAAATGCTTGAAATATATACGCAAGAGGCCTTGCTAAGATTGCGAAGAAATTATTAAGATAATTTCAAAAAACTCTGGACGCAGCAAGTGCGTTATGGCAGTGAATTTTTATAAAAATGCTTTGAATATCCAATAAATCTTTTTAATGCAAGCAGTCATCAATTTGGTTACCGGTATAATCTATATAGTAGAAAGAATGTGCCATATTTTATCAAAATAACTTATTGTTTGAAAATATACAACAATTTTCCGACAATAAACTTTAACGTTGGTTTCCTAGCCAACAAACCTTAGGTTAATAGCAAATTAAGTTATTGAAATTTGAAGCACTTAATGAAAATTTGCCACCAAAACGCACTTACTGCGTCTTGATTTTTTTTTTTACAAACATATTTCGGTAAAAAATGCAACAAAATAAGGCTTTTCGAAAAAAAATATTGTAGGGATCGCCAACGACTTATGGGCCAGCCGGTGACTGTCAAAATAATTTTATAAGATGCAGCTCAAGATACCCTATAATTAACTTATACAATTCTTTCTCGTCTCTTGTATATTAATAATTATATTGAGCTTTACTGTAGAAACGCGTCACCCTGTATATATGTAAGCAGATCAAAACTGAACGTAAACCCGGATATGGATTCCAGAGGATCTAGTTTCCGCTCATTTGAAGAACTCTTTTTAAAATTCTAAAGTCGCGATCTCCTCATAGACGAATTTTTTGTGCAAAACTTAGCTAAAAATTATAGACCGTTAAACCATAAACTTAACTAAAACTACCACCAAAGCATCAGAGAAAATAACTAACCTGTTGCATATCAGCTTCTTTTGTAAAACTTCGATCCTTTATATGTGTTGATAAAATATAACAAACACTGCTTAGTTCACCCACTAACATTAATAAAGGAATAATTTGCACTTGTATATAAACATTTCCCAATTAACAAATAATTTGTCGACTCAAACAGATAAACATATAAAACAATCTCATGCCAAACGTCAGTTACAGCGTCTAACAGACCTGCGCAATAATATCACATGTTCCGTCGCCTAGCAACCACATACTAGATCTCATATAAGCCAGGTTTACGCGGTGATATTAAAAATAAATGTTTCAAATTTGAATAGCTCCATTTTCTGTAAACCTAAAAAGCTAAATTTTGGTGCATAGTTAGGCCTTTCCCAAAGCAATACGTACACCAAATTTCATCGAAATACCTTTGTAAAAAAATTTTCGAAGGAAAACTAGAAATTTTTCCGGAAAACCTTGTCCGATTTTTCTGGCTAACGAACTCATCCAAGCTATTAATAAAAGAAAGGAACTTGCCGAGTTTCATCAAAATCGGTTAATTATTTCTTGAGTTATCGGTTGGATACACACATATACATATATATATATATATATATATATATATATATATATATATATATATATATATATATATATATATATATATATAACATACCCGGATATGGGTTCTAGAGGCCAAATTTGCGCTCATTTGAAGAAAATTTTGAAAAGTCTCACCATCGATACCTCTCTATTAGTGATTTTTTTGTAATAAAAATTCACTAAAAGTACGTACGCAGACATATCAACTGTAACATCCAGTTAATGTGAATACTTATATCAGTAGCGGCTCGTGCCTTAATGCATTGGGGATGCGCAAGAAAAAAAAGTTCGCGACGCAGCAAGTGCGTTATGGTAGTGAATTTTTATTAAATGCTTCAAATTTGAATAACTCAAGTTTCTAAACACTTAGAAAGTTGAATTTGGGTGTGTAGTAAGGTCTTACCCAGGGCAACATATCCACTAAATTTAATCAAAATAACTTTGTAATTTTGTAATTTTGTAATTTTTTTCAAAAGAAAACCCAAAATTTGAATATATCAATTTTCTAAAAATGTAGAAAGTCGAATTTTAGTGCGTAGTAATGTCTTTTACAAGGCAACATATCCACCGAATTTCATTCAAATAGCTTTGTAAATTTCGGAGAAAAAGATTTTTTTGAAACAAAACTCAAAATTTTCCCGGAAAACCTTATCCGATTTTCCTGACTAACGAACTCATCCAAGGCATTAATAAAAGAAAGGCACTTGCCGAGTTTCATCGAAATCAGTTGCTTATTTTTTGAGTTATCGGTTGGATACATACATATATATATATATATATATATATATATATATATATATATATATATATATATATATATATATATATATATATATATATATATATATATATATATATATATATATATATATTGAAACAGATCCCCTGACATGTATTCTAGGGGGCCACATTAGCGCTCATTTGAAGAAATTTGTTCAAAATTCAAAAGTCGGGGTATCCTCATTAGTGAATTTAAAAAAAAATGTTAGCGAATTTTTTGTAAGAAAGTCACTAATGTTATCATTCTGATTATCAATTTCATTATCAGTACCTATCTGACTAGTTACAAATACCTGCGTCGCATATTATTTAGTGAATAATATTCTCACATTCATATTAACAGCTATGACTCACTTTCCTAGAAACAATGTCGCAACGATGAAATACAAAAGCTTTATAGGCATGCAGTTCCTGTAAATGTAAAATAAACAACAGCTTTTATTGCGAAATACTTTATCGTCTACCGACCAGATAACGCAACTATCTTTATTTGAGACTTTGGTCGAGTCTGATTACCTAATTCTTTAGCTGAAAAGCAATTATCGCATAATGTTTCCTAGGAGTTAAAATAAAAGACACGGGTTAGCTACATTCGACTTCGGCGAATGCTGAGTATCTGTTTGGCTTTTTAAGCAATATTACTGGAGATAAATCAAATTTCGTTTTACACAACTTTTATATTGTTAAATACCTACAGATGTAGACTTTTGATATGGCTTCATTATAGATAATTTGCGTGTTTTTTATCAAATCTGATAGACATCCCACAAATATGATTTTAGTGAATTTTCTTTAAAAAAATACACTAATAAGGAGATCCCGACTTTTGAATTTTGAAAAAATTTCTTCAAATGAGCGCTAATTAGGCCCCCTAGAATACATATCCGGGGTCAGTTCCGATTATATATATATATATATATATATATATATATATATATATATATATATATATATATATATATATATATATATATATATATGTATGTATCACACCAATAACTCAAAAAATAATGGGCCGATTTTGATAAAATTTGGTGAATGCCTTCCTTTTGCAAGTGGCTTGGATAAGTTCATTAGCCAGGAAAATCGACCGAGGTTTTCCCGGAAAATTTTGAGTTTTTTTTTTTAGAAAAAAATTCATATCTCCGGAAGTAACAAAGTAAGGGCAACCAAATTTGGTACGTTGTTTTATGTCGCTATAGGTAAATTACCTACCATTTTAGTGCTATACGTCGAAAGACAAAAAAGTTATGGGCATTTAAAGAAAACTAAATTGGGGTTTTCCTCAAAACGTCAAAGTGACCATTTAAAACGTCAAAATTGACAACATTTAGAACTTGAATCTAATACGGGCTATGGAAAAATAATGTCTCAAGAAGAATGTATTAATTTCAACCGTCATTGTCCTTCATTTTACTAAAATGTTTCCACAAAATTCATTTCAAATAGACCCTTTCTCTAATGCTTGGCAGTAGTCTTAGCTATAGAGTTTAATGGTCCATAACTTTTGTCGAATTTTCGTAAAAAATCAATAAAGCGCAATATATCCGTTATTTTACAAGATATGAAAAAAAATTGTATACATTAATTATAGGGTATCTTGAGCTACATCTTAAAAAAATATTTCTACAATCACAGGTGGCCCATAAGTCGTTGGTGATACAAATAATTTCTTTTTAGTCGAACACGCCTTATGTTATTGCATTTTTACATTTTCCATCGAAATATAATGCATGTTTGTAAGTAAAGAAATTCTGGACGCAGCAAGTGCGTTATGCTAGCAAATTTTTGAAAAGCTCAATTTGCTAGTAACCTATAAGGTTGACCAAGAAACGAATTTTTTCGGTTACACTTTAAGTTTACTTTCGGAAATTTTTGTAAGTTTTCAAACAATAAAGTTATTTTGATGAAACATGGCACATTGTTTTTACTATATATGTTATACTGGTAATCAAATTTGATGCCTGCTTTCTGAAAAAAAAAACCACACATATTTGCTATAAAAACATCTTTGTGAAAATTCACTACCATAACGCACTTGCTGCGTCCCGAAATTTTTAATATTTTTTTCATTTCACATACTACAAAAATAACGACGCAAAAGAATATTTGAAAATGCGAATTTATTGTTTATTGTTTATTGTGTATGCGTGTGTTTTGTTTCTTTAACGTCGGCCTATTTGCGCGACTATGGCCAATCGCCGACGCCACGAAGCGGCTGCTAAGAAATTAGGTTTCCTCTTCCGGGCTCGCAAATACTTTTAACCAGCTAATCTCTATACCTTATATAATTCACAAATAAGGCCAAACCTCGAATACTGCTCTCACATCTGGGGTACTCCTGCCGCTTCTGCACTCGATATCCTGGACTCCATTCAGAAGAGAGCTATACGTCTCATCGGTGACCCTACCCTCACCCAAAGGCTGCCTTTCATTGCTCACCGAAGTGCTGTCGGTGACCACTCTCTCTCTTTTATAGATATCTGCACGGGCACTGCTCAGAGGAGCTTTCTTCCATAGTTCCTCCACCTGCTGCCCCCAACAGATCTACCAGGAGAACAGAGCGAACGCACCCTTTTACTGTCCAGGTCACCAGACATAGAACATCTTGTTATGCCCGCTCTTTTGTCCTGAGGACTTCCAAATTGTGGAATTCCTTGCCGGCACATGTTTTTCCTTCTCCCCTAAACCTTCAAGTCCAGAATTAACAAGTTGCCTCTTTCCTCCTTGTCGACACCCACGGAACGATAGTATTTAGGATATAAGCCCTCGTGGTGTGTTGTTGAAATAAAAAAATAAAAAATGCGCACTGAAACCACAACATATATAATTTCTTCTCTTAATAAACTTAAATATTTTTCAGATGATAGATTTCCCTCAATAAAGAACAACCCAATAATACTGCTGGCTAATATATCGGCCCATGTATTAATTATTTGTGGTAGCTGGGTTTCAGCTTTCAGCATCCATTGTGGATTTTGCTAAGACCAATAACGAAAGTTTTGTTTACTTGTATTAGCAAACGTAGCTTCATCTGAAAAAAGATGCTTTTACAAAAGTCCGTATTCTCATAAAACTTGCCTATCACAATATTACAAAATTCAACACCCCTTTCAAAATCGCCATCTGCAAGCTCTTGTACCAGTTGTACTTTGTATGTGTAAAATTCGTCTTTTTTTTTGTCAAATTTACCACAGATTTTTGCAAAACGTGGGGGGACTTCATGAAAATACAACAAAATACATATAATGTCATATTACTAGCTACAGCTGTTTTTAGTTTTCCTATTCTTGGTTTATCTTTCACACTACCAGTTTCGTTAAATTTTGACAACAATGAAATTAATGGAAACAGTTAAGTTTCATAAAGCTGTTAAACAACTTGAAGGCAATAATATCACAGTCGTAGATGTGTATAATATTATGTCAACTTTTAAATCGGCGCTAGAACAATGAAAAAGAGATACTTTTTTTTTGGTTATGAAACCAAACAAATTTTTCAATCTTTAGAAGTAAAATCCCTTACAGAAAGTTATGAAATTAAAAAGATTTTTTAGTATTATTGATAAATGTTGAGATCTTAAGAAACGGTTTGATTTTGGTGAAAGCAATTGGTTATGCAAAATCCAAAAATTCAATTTAAAACAGGAGGTTTTATTTAATGACTAAGAGACAATATTAGTTCTAAATTGACAAGAAAAATTAAGCATCGAAATGGACGACCTTTACTCCGAAATAACAATATTAAATGAAATCTTTGCAAAAGTTACATATTGTAGTGAGTTTACTGACAAAACTGCAGGCCAAAAATATCAACATATTTAAAAAAAAATACTGAATATAACTTACCAAATCTATTTAAAGTTATTTCATTCCTACTCTCTATTCTCGCCACTTCGGCGTTCACAGAAAGCATATTTTCGGTTATGAATTCGAAATTGTGAGAAGAAACAGAAGTAGTAGACATCTCATTAATAAAAAAATCTCGGGACGCAGCAAGTGCGTTATGGTAGCGAATTTTCTTTAAAATATTTTTAATAGCAAATGTCTTTCTTTGATGAAAGCAGGCATCAAACTTGGTTGCCTATATAGTAGAAACAATGTATCATATTTCATAGAAATAAATTTATTGTTTGAAAATATATAAACATTTTTCAAAAGTGTAGATGCAGCAAATGTGTTATGGAAGTGATTTTCTATAAAAATGTTTTTAATAGCAAATGCGAGCAGGCATCAATCTGATTACCGGTATAGCCTATGTGGTAGAAACAATGTACTATATTTTATCAAAATTACTTATGGTTTGAAAATATACAAAAATTTTCCGAAAATAAACTTAAATGTTGGTTTTCTATCCAACAAAGCTTACGTTAATAGCAAATTGAGTTATTGAAATTTGAAGGATTTAATGAAAATTCGGTAAATTTGCAGATTAGCACCCGAACGCTTTTCAACAAATTGTGTTCAGAAACATTACTAGGACCCCACCTGCAGGTTTCTGAAAACAGTTTTTTGAAAAACGTTCGGGAGCTAAACTGCAAATTTACCGAAAATTTGCTACCAAAACGCACTTACTGCGTCCAGATTTTTTTCTTACAAACGCATCATATTTCGATAAAAAATGCAAAAATGCATTAACGAATTTGTTCTACGAAAATTAGTTTTAAAAAAATTATACACCCCTACTCACTCCTGGTCCCGTAACTTCCTTGGGGGGTGTGAACAAGAAATTTTTCTTGGGGTTTGTGGATCCAGGGGGGTGGGGGCCTAGGCAAGTTTCTGAAAACAGTTTTTTGAAAAGCATTCGGGAGCTAAACTACACATTTTCCGAAAATTCGCTACCAAAACGCACTTACTGCGACCAGATTTTTTTCTTACAAACGCATCATATTTTGATAAAAAATTCAAAAATGCATTAACGAATTTGTTCTACAAAAATTAGCTAAAAAAATTATGCATCCCTACTCACTCCTGGTCCCGTAACTTACTTGGGGAGTGTGAACAAGAAATTTTTCTTGGGGTTTGTGGATCCAGTGGGGGGGCAGGCAGGTTTCTGAAAATAGTTTTTTGAAAAGCGTTCGGGAGCTAATCTGCAAATTTACTGAAAATTCGCTACCATAACGCACTTACTGCGTCCAGAATTTTTTCTCATAAACGCATCATATTTCGATAAAAAGTGCAAAAACGCAATAACGAATTTGTTCCTCGATAATTAGCTAAAAAAATTATAGACCGTTAAACCATAAACTTCACTAAACCTACAAATAAATATCTAAAAAGCCACCAAACTTAACTAAACTGACAGCCAAAGCATCAGAGAAAGGGTCTATTTGAAATGGATATTCTGTCAACATTTTAGTAAAATGAAGGGCAATAACGGTTGAATCTGAAACTTAAGGGTTTGCAGAACACTCTTCTTGCAACATTTTCTTTTCACAAACGGTATTTGTTTTACATTCTTTGTCTAAACATTGCCAATTTTGACGTTTAATGTTGCGAGTTTGACGTTTTGAGGAAAACTCTAAAATTTGTTGCTTTAACTGCCCGTAACTTCTTTGTCTTTGAAGCTAGGGACCTAAGTTTTGGCAGAGAGTTCACTCTTTATAATACAAACACGCGTACCAAATTTGGTTGTCCTTACTTTTATTTCCGAAGATATAAATTTTTTATAAAGAAATTACAAAATTTTCCGGGAAAACCTGGTCCGATTTTCCTGGCTAACGAACTTATCCAAGCCACTTGCAAAAGGAAGGTACTCTAAAAATTTTATCAAGATCGGTCGATTATTTTTTGAGTTATATATATATATATATATATATATATATATATATATATATATATATATATATATATATATATATATATACCGGGTGGTCCTCCGGGAGGTCCCACGATCGATTGCGGGAACACTGTCAATAGGAAAAACCTGAAAATTGGACATTACACTAAAGTCGTTGGGGGACTCAGGTTAAAAATATTTACAAGATGGAGGCACTTCCGGTTATACCGGAAGTAGATGTTAATTCGCTTATTTTAAATGGAACACCCTGTAGTTTATTGCAGTTTCAGATGCTACAATAAATTCTGAACACTTTTTATAAATAATGTTCTATACCTATCATCAACTGCCCAGAAGATATTTAGACTTTAAGATAAAATTTGACATTTACGGCCAGTCATATAGATACCGATATTTTTATAATAAGAACGTATTTCGTTATGATTTTTAGAATTATCTTCAAAGATATTTCACTCCATCTATTTCCACATCGAGACTAATGATAGAGTATACAGAGTGTCCAAAAAAATTCTTGAAGTTTGCAATGAGAAATTGCGAAAATCTCGCGATTTTCAAATTGGAACCCCCTTTTTTTATAACACTATCGTGTTAAACTCAAAAAATCACTGACACTTTGTATGTAATTACCTATACCCATATCAAACGGTTTTCATTTTATTTTCAAAAAACCCATTTCAAAGCCAGATATTTTGATAAATTTCTTACCATAAGCGTTAGACATGGAAAATAAATTACCGAGTGTGTTTCTATGGAAACTTTGACAGTTTGTTGATTAACTAGCTATAAATGGCACGGTTAAATTACACACACGAAGATTATTTTAATTTATTTACTATTTATGGAGAATGTAATAAAGTAGTTTCGCGAACGTGTGATACATTTGCTGATAGATATCCATATAAACAGAGACCGTCACGTAAAACCCTTAAACGAATAGTAGACAATTTCAAAAACTGCGGATCTGTCAAGAAAAATGTGCATAGGGATAAACCCGTTGTTAACAATGAACAAATTGAGACAGCAATTTTGGGATATTTTGCCGCATACCCTACAAAGTCAACGAGGCAAGTAGCACTGGAGTCAGGATTGTCCAAAACCTTCGTTCTGCGAATTTTACGTAAACATAAGTTCCATCCTTATGCTTTTTCAGTTGTGCAACATTTGAAGGAAACTGATTTTTCCAGAAGGGTGGAGTTCTGTGAATTTATTTTAATGCGATTCCAAGAAAACAAGCAGTTTTTAGATAACATCATATGGACGGATGAAGCAAAACTTTCAAAAAATGGACTTTTCAATCGTAGAAATTCTCACTATTGGAGTGACACAAATGTTCATCCTTCTAGGGAAGGACATTTTCAGGAAAGCTGGCAGTTTAATGTTTATTGTGCTATAAGGAATGACGGCGTCGTTGCCCTACAAATATACGACGATAATTTGAATGGTGAGAATTAATCCGAAATTCATAAAATACGTTGTTTATTATTATTTATTTATTCGTAGGTGAGCGTTATTTGGAAATGTTGCAAAATTTGGCAGTAACTTATTTGGACAACCTTCCTTTGAATGAATACAGGCAAATATTTTACCAACATGATGGGGCCCCTCCTCATAATGGTCACCTGGTTAACAATATTTTACAATCTCTATTTGCTGACCAATGGATTGCCAACAATGGGCCACACCTCTGGCCGCCTCGATCGCCTGACTTATCTGTTCTCGATTTTTTTATATGGGGTACTATAAAAAATAAAATCTACAACACTGCAGTTTCTACTAAAGAAGATTGCATGCAGCGGGTTCGCGAATCATTTCGTGAATTGGATCCGGATTCAATAAGAAGGGCCACACATGAGGGATTGACACGTAGGTGTGAAAAATGTCTTGACGCCAGAGGTCGTCAATTTGAACACATAGGACGTTAATTTTTGTTTCATTTTATTCAGTCCATGTTGTGTGTAAATTTTTTTTTAATTTGTATTATCTGTTTGATGGTTTTATATAAGGTTATATGGCAAAATACCTAAAAATTGCTGTCTCAATTTGTTCGTTGTTAACAACGGGTTTAGCCCTATGCACCTTTTTCTTGACAGATCCGCAGTTTTTGAAATTGTCTACTATTCGTTTGATGGTTTCATGTGACGGTGTCTGTTTATATGGATATCTATCAGCAAATGTATCACACGTTCGTGAAATTACTTTATTACATTGTCCATAAATAGTAAATAAAATTTAAATAATCTTCGTGTGTGTAATTTAACCATGCCGTTATTAGCTAGTTAATCAACGAACTGTCAGAGTTTCGATAGAAACACATTCGACAATTTATTTTCCATGTCTAACGCTTATGGTAAGAAATTTATCAAAATATCTGGCTATGAAATGAGTTTTTTCAAAATAAAATGAAAACCGTTTGATATGGGTATAGGTAATTACATACAAAGTGTTAGTGATTTTTTGAGTTTAACACGATAGTGTTATAAAAAAAGGGGGTTCCAATTTGAAAATCGCGAGATTTTCGCAATTTCTCATTGCAAACTTCAAGAATTTTTTTGGACACTCTGTATACTCTATCATTAGTCACGATGTGGAAATGAAGTGGAGTGAAATATCTTTGAAAATAATTCTAAAAATCATAACGAAATATGTTCTTATTGAAAAAATATCGGTATCTATATGACTGGCCGTAAATGTCAAATTTTATCTTAAAGTCTAAATATCTTCTGGGCAGTTGATGATAGGTATAGAACATTATTTATAAAAAGTGTTCAGAATTTATTGTAGCATCTGAAACTGCAATAAAATATAGGGTGTTCCATTAAAAATAAGCGAATTGACATCTACTTCCGGTATAACCGGAAGTGCCTCCATCTTGTAAATATTTTTAACCTGTGTCCCCCAACGACTTAGTGTAATGTCCAATTTTCAGGTTTTTCCTATTGACAGTGTTCCCGCAATCGATCGTGGGACCTCCCGGTATATATATATATATATATATATATATATATATATATATATATATATATATATATATATATATATATATATATATTATATATATATATATATATATATATATAGGTATATATATATATATATATATATATATATATATATATATATATATATATATATATATATATATAAACACAGATCTCCCCATAAGCGAATTTTTTTTTTTTTAATTCGCTAAAATGAAGCTCTTGATTTACATTAATTGAAAAATTGAATGTGCTAAAGAATATGACACTTAGTTTACACAAAAAATTGTTAAAAAATGCAAGAAGTGCAAAAAAGATGGTTTTTATAAAAATAAATAAGTAACAAGTATATCTTTGTCTATTTTTTGCTTTTTCCATAAAATACTATATTTTTTTAAAGTGTGTGTACTATATTTTTTATAACTTACTTCGAAAAATACTATATTTCGCCGAAGAAATGTTGGCAACCCTAATTGTAATATACCCATAAGTTACTTAATTTAGAGTAGAAGCATGAAGTCTGGCACCGACGCTGTCGTCAACTGCGCACCTCTTCATCAAGGACGAGTCCAAAACAGTGCCCGAGAGGGGGTGACGGAGTTCGTCTGTGATTAACAGCGCACGTGCAGGCGAGTCCAAAAACCATAACTGAGCGGTTTGGGGGAGAGCCGCTTATAAGAAGAGATATCAAATATGTTGATGAATACGCGGAAAAATGGACAAAAGACAAATCCGTTGAACTTATAGACGAGTGTTTAATTAAATGACGTGGTACGTTATATTATCCAGTATAAATTTTACCACCCACTCATTCACCGTTTGCTTATTTCACTGTTATTATTTTCGTAATAATAGGTACCTATATTAAATCAAAACGAGCCTAACAAAAAAAATTACAAGCACATACCTATCCAAATTTGTTGTCAAATATTATATTTGTACTTTTTGACTAACAAAATTATAAATGGAGAAGTTTTATATATGTAAAATAGAGGGTTAATAATGTGGATATGGCAGAAGTATTGGTGGAAGGGATAAATGTGTCTTTCTAATTAATTTCCTTAAGAAAATTTTAAGGTGACAGTTTCAAATACTTTTGGCGTTATTACTTATTGGACATTTATATTGAAATTGTATTAATCACATGCACAAGCAAAGCTTCTATGTATAATGTATAATACATTGTAGGGTAGAAGCACCAGATGTGGCCACCTTAAGCAAAATTCCTAACTGCAGTAGCTCTATGTTAAAATGAAATGAGGTTAGAATGATTAACATTAGTCTTCTTTATTCCTCATATATTTTACTTTTGATTCGTTTAACAAAAATTAAACATAGATTGAAGTAAAATAGTTTAATCCAGAAAAATATTTGTCAGACCGTACATCACCAGTTGTGGCCACCTCGGCACCATTTGCGGTCGTCACATGCACTAGTTGTGGCCATCTTTAATAAGCTTAAATTATAGGTGGATATTGCAACTTTAAAACTAAATTATTTAAAATTTGGGTTGTAAGAAATGTTTATTCAATTTAGATACGACTCTAAAATAATGACATAAATAATTTTATGAAAAAGTCAAAAATTATTACATTTTCTATAAAGTAAAAATAAAAATTAACTCTACAAGTTAGTCATTGGTTAAATTGCTCTAAACGTTTATAAGATACTGCACAAGGAAAAGAAATCAACGAAATGATGAACTCCAGTTCACATAAAATCTTTAATTTCTGGGACTTCATACATTTCTCTTGCATTAATTTGGCGTGGTTCTTTGATTTTTCGGATGATGTCTTTCTTTTCATACCACAAAACATCATTTTTATCTGGCCATTTCTAATTGTCGACACTCTTTCGCATAGCACAGCAATAAAATGACTGTTCTTCTTTAATTTCCACAAGAACTTTTGCTGGATAAAAATTATTTTCATACTTAATTATTACGTATGAGCTGACTGTTATATTTTTAGTTTCATAATTGTTTTCCTTTGAGATAGTCTCAGTTTTTGCTTTCTGCATTGAAACTTTTTTATTTTGTTCCTTATTTTCTCCACTTGTGATCTGTTCAAACTCCTCAGTAGGTTTATTATTATTCGTTCTCTTTTTCCTTTATTCATATTTTTTTGTTTTTTTTCTTATTTTCCTTATTTTCTTTTTAATTTTCTTTAGCCTGGTTGATTTATATCCACTTGTATGACGTTATTACAGATGGCAATTGTTCTCCCTTGCGCTTCTTTTTCGGTGTTTGATTCAGTTGAGGCCACAACACAACACAAACGTCTGTGACACTCTTTTGACTATCTTATTATATGTGTAAGTCTTTCTTCTTGTTTTAACCCCGATTCTGCTTCTAGACTATTAATACTTTCAGAAAATGATGTTATATTGACAGCCCCTTTGTTTTTTATTTCTTCACTTAAGTTTGTGTAAATGAAGTCCTCAACACCAGTTTCTGTATTTTTTAAGTCATTGTCAACCTAATCTTCTACTGATTCTTGATTTAGTAAAACATTACTTAAGATAGTGATTTTTCCCTCCTGTTAATTTTGTTTAGTTTCACAGAAACTTTCATCCTCGTTAAATTCTGGAAAGTCGAAAAAAATGTCCTCCTTCTGAAAATCACAAGTTGAGACGTCATTTTGCAGAAGTGAATTATCTGTTCCAGCTTTTATCTTTCGGCAAACTTCAAACAATTCTCGACATGGTAGATCATTCATAAAATTATTTTCAAATTCTGACAAAGTGTCTTTGTCAATAAATCCTTCAATGAATTTAAGGTGTGAATTGTAATCTATATTATGACTTAAGGGCGCAGTGGGCTCAGAAGAAGATTGTACTTTTTTTTAATTTACTGTAATTTACTTTGATTAAAAGGATAAAGGCCGCAACAGCGGAAGACATTTTTGATGCTTTCACAAAAAGATTTCTTGTTCAGTGTTTTATTTAAAGCAGCAGGTACATATTTCTTACTAATACCTCTACCATGTCTGTAGATCCAATCTTTAGTGATTTTTTTCCATGCTTGCTTGAGGGGAAAGGAGAATGACACATCTAATATCTGTAGAATTTGTGTTGTGTTCGGTGGCAAACACACAAGAATGATACCTTTGCTCCTGCAGAATTTGCTCAATTGGTAGGAAAGATGAGAGCTGTGACCATCGAGGAAGACTATTACAGGTAGCTTTATGTTTTGATCGACAATAAAATTATAAAAAAACATTTTCAAAGTACTCAAAAAATGGCTGACTCTGTATCCAATCAGTTTCGGATCTCCCAATATCCCATTTTGCTGGTGCAGAGGTGATATATGTTTTTGGTATGCGTTCAGATTTGAAAATAGTCGAAGGAGGCGCAATTAATCCTTGAGCATTCACCGAAATCAAAGTTCTTTCTTTTTCTGATGTTGGCGCAACATCGTACAACTGTTTTCCTCTCTTTCCTAATAATAGATTGCCCTTTGGCGACAAAAAATGGCAGTCTCGTCCATGTTGAAAATTCTTTCAGGAGCATTCAGAATAGAAAAATCTTGGTCAAGGAGTTCTTCTACTTTATAAAACCATTGTCTTATTCTTTTTTTAAGTTAATGATCTGGCTTTATTCACATACTGTGCCTGTTTCTGGCTAATCTGGGCATTTCGCCTCAAAAATCTAGAGAACCATTTCTTCCCAGGTTGATTATTGATAAATGCAACCTGATTTTTTCTCCTCTACCGCCTTTTTGATTGAGAACAAGAGTCCATCCTTATCTACAGGAAATCCTATTGCAGCAGAGTCAAGAATCCAGTTGACTATTTCTTTTTTTTATGTCTTCTCGGATGCAACACTTTGGACCAACACGACGACAGTTATCGAAAGTTTTTCCTGATAGTCTATTTTGCAATGACGCTTTGGGCACACCAAAAGTTTTACTGGCTGTTGCAGTTGGTAGTTTTTCATCCCTAATAGCCTTCAGAGCCTTATCCATGGACTCTTTCGAGTAAGTAAATAGTTTTTTTGGAGCCATGTTATACATAATCTAAAACAATTACAATATTCGCTTTTCTAAAACTACTGGGGAGTGATTAAAAAATAAAGATTTAGTTTTTTTCTGTCTCTGCCTGTTATAAATAGCAATTCGATTTCCATCCCTTTCTATATCATGGCCACAACTGGCATTTTATGTTATAGTTTTGGCAATTTGATGTCCACAACTAAAAATGTGTAATCATTTTACTCCAGTTGTGGCTACTTGAAAAAAACCGTTAATTATAATGAATTTGAGGTTATAACTCTTAAAATGTGGAAAAAACGAAACTTAAATAATCGCTCTAAACGAAAGTTTACAAAAAACAGCAAACATATTTCTTAAAAAGTAATAATAAAACACTTACCTTAACAGTTTTGTTAATAAAACACAGTCTTCTTCAGTATACTCACTCACATATAGCATCATCTAGACGGCTGTTTAGGTCTCATTTTGCATATTACTACATACAGAAATGCATTTGGAAATAAAGGTTGCAATTTGATTGGATAAAAAGGGCGGCAATTTTTATATCGATGAAATAGAATATTGAAGTGGCCACAGCAGGTGCAATGGCCACAAAGGGTGTTTCTACCCTATGATTCGCTTGCCAAATAAAAATTACTATTACTATTACTATATATTCACAAGAAGGACAATACAGTTTGATTTATATCACCACTCAGTTCGCAAAAGCCGCTTGTCTTCTCCGTAGTGCCACAGACTACGATGAGCAACTTCCAAATAGGCATCGGAGTCCAAAGCGTATACTTTAACGCCCCCGCGACAAAGACATAATAGAAATATTCAAATCCAAACGTCATTGTGCGAAATCTTGCCGTCGGAGGTATGGATTAAGGTCCGGTACTCCAGTGAGCGGAGTTTAGTGGGTAAGAGGCCCACGGTACCTCGATATCCCACACACCACGGTGTTGTGAATGAGGTCTGCATGATGCAATCTCCACTTCTGTATCCAGATCTACAACGCACTGGATGATAGCAAACCCGCATTATGTATCTTCGTCGACTTGGCAAAGGCTTTTGATACCGTGAGCCAAGACATATTGATTGAAAAATTAGAAAAATGCGGTATACAAGGTAATGCACATGCACTTTTGAAGAGCTACCTAACAGAACGACAGCAATATGTTGATTAAAATGGAGTGTTAAGTGAAAGTGGGATACTTACGGTATATGGTGAGCCACAGGTAATAGTGTTGGGTCCTTTGTTGTTCACCATTTATATGAACGGTCTGCTCACGAAAAGATGCAAAGACGAAATAGTTAGCTTTGCTGATGACACAGCCGTTTTTTATGAGGCAGATACTTGGAAAACCCTTAAAATAAAGGCACAGACAGATTTCAGCAATATAAAGCGTTGACTTGATCACAACTTGTTAACAGTAAATGTGGACAAAACAAAATACGTTGCCTTCAGTGTCTATAACAACCCAAAAGCCACCCTTGGTAACCTAACGGTAACGAGCGATGATTGTGATATTACAATCCAACAGGCAAATAGAGTGACCTATCTGGGTGTTGTGGTTGACCAACACTTGAGATGGGATGAACATATAGATAACCTGACCAGGCCTCCTGTTCAGATTTAAGTATCTAAGAAATTTCCCGAGTGCAAGGCAGTTGAAGATATTATATTGCTCACTCGTGCAATCGCAACTTTATTACGGTATTCTTGTGTGGGGCGGTGCTGCTAGCTGTTACTTGCACTCATTGGAAGTTATTCAAAAATGGTTTTTAAAGATTATTTACAATAAACATCCTGCTTATCCATCAAACCAGCTGTTTATGGAATCTGGTGTACTGGACATGAGACAGCTTTACTTTTATGCACTATGTGTCGAACTATATAGGCGAAAGAATACAATCCAATTTAGGCAGCACGATTACGGCACACGGTATCGCCGGACTGTAAGCCACAGACAGAGAAAACATAAAGCAGTGGGTGAAAGATCTTGCATACAAATTATCTCTGTGGTACACGATAAACTACCTAATTACGTCAAATCAGCCCCAAACATGTATTCTTATAAAAAAAAGTCAAAATATGGATATTTAGTAAACCAAGAAAGGAAGTAAATGAAGCTGTGATCGTCAGGAACTAACAGGGGAATTGTCAAGAACATGGGGCAACGTATTCTTACTCAAGAGATTGGGGTAATAGTGGAGTGTGATTATTTGGAAGTGTACCTGGGTGAGAAAGATGGGATGTAATTGTGTGGGTTTCCCGTTCGTGGAGGTGGCTTGTGTGCTGTGCTGTATGTGTGTGTCTCTGGTTGTGTCTGTATGTTTGCGTGTGCGAATGTATGTGTAGCCTACAACACGCTTATCTGCAAAATATTATGGTAGCGCTAAATTGCGCTAACTCCTCATGGAGTGAATTATTTACTATTGACATTTAACAGACTAAGAAAAAAAAAAGTAAAAAGGGTATGCTGTCAGTGTTTCATCTCTCCTCATCTGGGACCGTGGAGATGTATCTTTGTCGAAAAAAAAAAAAATCTCACGCAAAAGTGCCCTGGCACTTCTGTGAGTTATTTAGTGTTTGTTTTGTGTGTACCTAGTTAATATTACTTTATCTCATTTATATAAAATGTACATGTATTGGAAACAAAATAAGCACTATTATTATTATTATTATTATTAAAAGAGAACGTGAACTGTTGAACACCATCAAGCGCAGAAAAGCAGCATATCTGGGCCACGTAATACGGAATGAAAGATACTAATTCCTACAATTAGTAATCGAAGGAAATATCGAGGGGAAGCGAGGAGTCGGCAGGAAGAGGATGTCATGGCTCAGAAACGTGAGACAATGGACAGGACTAAAAACGTAGGAGACCTATTCAGCGCCATCAGAAATAAGGAAGAATGGGCACATGTCATCGCTAATGTCCATTAATGGATAAGCAATAGAAGAAGAAGATAATGTAGTTAATGTTTTGGCATATTTGCATGTAGATTCCAAGTATTCTATTCGTTCGGCTGAAACAGATTTGGGTATTTCTTATGGTTCAGTACAATTCATTTTAACTAAACATGAACTTCATGACTACAAATACACAGCAGTTTAGGAACTCTTACTAGAAGGTCCAGCTCGGAGAGTATTTTTTTGCGAAATGTTATTAATACGAACTTAAGAAGACATACAGTTCTTTAAAACAATTTGGCCAGACGAGGCGAAATTGTCGAAGGAGGGCATCACCAGTCATAGAAATTTACATTTGTGGAGTAATCAAAATCAAGCAACAATCAAGTGGAAATGTCAAAATTTTTGTGCTGGATAATTTTAGTTTTTAGGGAGATACAATAATTAATATTAAGATATAAATAAAAGTAAATCTGAATATTTATCGCTACTGTGGAAGCGTTGGTGGGACCCGCTACAGCAGAAGAAGCAAAATTAAGAAAATCGAAAGTGACCACTGAGAAAGAAGTGCTTGAGTACCTGAAGCAGACGGCAAATTCTATTAAATGTGAGCTGCTAAAGAGGACCAAGGATACGTCGTCATTTAAGATCACTTATTCACTGGATCGCTTACAGGATGTTTATGATCCCAATATTTGGCCAGAAGGAGCTGCAGTTAGAAGATTTTTTCTATCTAGAAATTTTCAAGAGAGAAAGACGGAGGGACACAACTTATAGTTTCAGTCAAATCAATGAATTCAATGACGACAGATCCAAAGCTTGACGTGAAAGAAAATTTTCAATTTAAATTACTTTATATAAATGTTCAGTGTTTAGTCAATAAACTCAATCATATGGAACTTATTATAAGTGAACGTTCGCCTCATTTTCTGTGTTTCGCGGAACACTGGATTACAAATGTAAATTTAGTAGCGGGGTTAACAATTGGGGGGTACGTTCCTGTCGCTTGTTTCGTTCGGAAAAAGCACGTACATGGTGGTGCGATCATTTTTGTTAGGAATGAGATTCAGCAAAGTAGCAAGGAAATAAAGTATATTGCAAAAATGTCTGCGGAGTTGCATATTGAATGCTGTGCGTTGGAGTTTGAGGGTAAGACTTGCTTTATTGTGGTCTATCGTCCTAGCACTTCCCGTGATTTTGATTTGTTTTTTTCTGTTTTGGAGAGTGTTCTCAGTAAAGTCTGTAGAAAGTATGAGCAGGTTGTTATCACGGGCGATCTCAACATTTGCAGTATGAATTCTCAATCTACAGAATCTAAGAGACTAAACGGTCTGTTGGACTGTTATCACTTAAAATCATTAGTTAACACACCAACAAGGGAGGGTAGATATCTGGGAATTCTGGTTCGTTCGTCGATAGACTATGTTATCACCAATATTGCAGATAGTGCTGCAACCGTGTTTGACCTTGCAGTGTCTGATCACAGTGCTCAAGAATTATTGTTTAACATACACATGATTGAACTTCTTGTAGCGGGTGATCGGTCTTGTTTTATTAGGCGTAGAGTGTTTTCTAGCCGGGCCGCTGACTTATTTGGTAGGTTTTTGAAAGAATATCCTATTCAGGTTAATTATTCGGAGAGTGCTAATATCGATCAGGTTTTTGGTGATTTTTTTCATCAGTTTATTAGATTGTTTAATTCAGAATTTCCGGTGAGACTGGTAAAACTAGGGAACCCCCATGTGTTCAACCCTAGGCCAACATATCTCTCTAAGGCCTAGAACACAATGAGACCTCACAGACGATCTCCGGCGAGATTTGGGGAGTATGCAGATTGAGGCCCCGTAATCGAGCTACAACAACCAAACCTACCTTTGTCCAACGCTATAAGGAGTTGGCAGATTGAGGCCTTCGAGTGTCCTTTCATATTTCCTGTACCTCTTGAAAGTGTCTCCAAAACAGGAGCGGAACTGTCGAGTTTTAATAAATTCTGGACACGGTTCAACCCGACAACCATGTATCTCTCATATATATATATATATATATATATATATATATATATATATATATATATATATATATATATATATATATATATATATATATGTATGCTGTGCGACCCAGAAATTTTTAAAATACATTCAGTTTTAACGTGTTTTGTATGTTAATTGATAACAAAGTGCGTTTTCACATTTATCAAAGCAGTTTAAATAGAACAAGTTATTTTGAAATCTCACGAGGCATCGTAACAAATTTTTTAGACGATTTACCTCATCGCCAATCATTTTTATGTTGGTACCAATTAGATGGAGCTCCAGTCCGTTGTACTAAAAGAGTGAGCTATGAATTATTTAAAATGCTTGAGGCGTTTGGGTCCATGGAGTTTGCCTGCCAGGGCTGCAGACCTAACTACGTTAGATTTTTATCTCTGGGGCCGTAATAAGAATGAAGTTTATCGAATCTCGGTCAACACTAGAGATGACTTGGTAAATAGGGTCACAAAAGCATTTGAAGGTTTAAATCCTAATGAAATTCGAAAAGCTACAATACACGGTGTGAACAAAAGAATCTTTAAATGTTTAGAAGTTAATAGTCAGCATTTTCAATTTTTTTTTAAATATTTTATTTCTTCTTGGGTGTATTCTGCATGATCTGTTAATTATTTTATCGCATTGCTCATTAATGGTACATAAATTGAGAATATTTGAGGTTTTGTAATTATTCGCCATTTCATCAACAATAAGAGATGAACAGTATCAAGTAATAAATTTTAAACTGCGTGTATCATCCGTCACATTTTTTCCATATTTTGAAGAAAACCACAAATTCGTAGATATCTAAGACACCTTAATCTTAATCCTGATTTCTGACCCCGAGTATGTGAGGCGTATTGGATATTTTTATCTATGCAACGTTTTTGGTTCTTGACGTTAATGACTGTTTGATGCTTTTAGTGAATTTTCGTTAAAAAAATCACTAATGAGGAGATCTCGACTTTTGAAATTTGAAAAAATTTCTTCAAATGAGCGCTAATTAGGCCCCACAGAACACATATCCGGGGTCAGTTTCAATTTTTAGATGTTTATATATATATATATATATATATATATATATATATATATATATATATATATATATATATATATATATATATATATATATATATATATATATATATATATATATATTGGTGTGTGTGTGTATCACACCGATAACTTAAAAAATAATGGGCCGATTGTGATTTAATTTGGTGAATAAATTCCTTTTGCAAATGGCTTGGATAAGTTCGTTAGCCAGGAGAATCTGTCCAGGTTTTCCTGGAAAATTTTGTGTTTTCTTTCGAAAAAAATATATATTTCTGGAATTAACAAAGTAAGGGCAACCAAATTTGGTACGCGGTTTATATCCTTATAGGTAAGCTACCTACCAAAATTTAGATATGTAGGTCAAAAGACAAAAAAGTTATAGTCATTTAAAGAAAATTTAATTGGGGTTTTCTTCAAAACGTCAAAGTTGCGATTTAAAACGTCAAAATCGGCAACATTTAGGCAAATAACTTGAATATAATACGGGCTATGGAAATCAGATGTCTCAAGAAGGATGTTTTACAAACCCTGAAGTCTTAGTTTCAACGGTCATGGTCCTTCATTTTACTAAAATGTTTCCAGAAAATTCATTTCAAATAGACCCTTTCTCTGATGCTTGGCAGTAGCCTTAGCTATAGAGTTTAATGGTATATAATTGTTGTAGAATTTTCGTAAAAAATTAATAAGCCTCAATATATCCGTTATTATACTAGATATGAAAAAATGTGTATATATATTAATTATAGAGTGCCTTGAGCTACATCTTAAAAAATTAAATTCTGGACGCAGCAAGTGCGTTATGGTAGCGAATTTTAATCAAATGCTTCATATTTGAATAGCTCGATTTGCTATTAACCTATAAGGTTGACCAAGAAACGAGTTTTTTTGGGAACACTTTAAGTTTACTTTCGGAAATTTTTGTACATTTTCAAACAATAAAGTTATCTTGATGAAACATGGCAAATTGTTTTTACTATATATTTTTAAATCGAACAGCTCTTATGCATTTGTGCATTTTTCTTGGAAATATAATACATGTTTATGAGAAAAGAAATTCGGAACGCGGCAAGTGCGTTTTGGTAGCGAATTTTGTGTGTGTTGTCTTGTTTCATGGCTGCGGTCGTCAGACCATTCGCACATTTTAAATGCTTTAAATTTCAATAACTTAATTTGCAATTAACTTAAGATTCGTTGGCTAGGAAACCAGTTTTTTCAGGAACATTTTAAATTTATTTTTGGAAACTTTTTGTACATTTTCAGGTTATTTTGAGGAGATATGGTGCATTATTTCTACTATAATGTAGGTTATACTGGTAACCAAATTTGATATCTGCTTTCATTAAAAAAATACATATTTGCTATTAAAAACATTTTATGAAAATTCACTTTTATATTTTCTATTTTCTTTGTTTTTTGGGTCATTTCTGTGGTATGTATATGCAACATATGTGATAACTGTGTCCTGCAACAGATGTATGTGTCTAAAATACTATAATACTATGTGTCCAAAATTAACCATTTTCAAAATATTTCGTTTTTTTTTTCGAAAGGTTTTGCAGAATCATAGTTGCACTTTACACCTGATAGCTTGAAGGAAAAATAAGCTACAAGATTCATATTTTGCACACAACACACCAGTATGTGTACATTCACCACACCTATTACAGTTTTGCATTGCAACATACAGGGTGATAAAAATTGACTTGGCAAGTTGACCAAATTCAACTGATCAAAACTTGCATTTTTCAAACGGGACACCCTGTATTTTATTAACTAAATTAATTGGCACTTGGAATCTCTTTCGATCTAGATTAGCATTCCCTATACCTAAATCTAACCGTTTTGGAGACAAATACATATACATATATATATATATATATATATATATATATATATATATATATATATATAATATATATATATATATATATATATATATATATATATATATATATATATATTCGAATTAGGGTTGCAAACTTGTAACAATAGTAACCTTTGGAATTTAATTTGTCAACCAATTGACGTTGGCATGCTAGTCAAGTCACGTGCACGCGGTGAAGTTTGTTATCGAAGTTACAAAATAGGGTCTTAATAGTGATAAAAATGGCCAATTGATGGTATACAATCCATGATTTTATGGAGCTATTAATTATGTATGGTGAATGTCATCGAATAATTGGTCGCACATTTTGTGCTTTCTCCGAAAAGTATCCAGATAGACTGAAGCCTAGTCCGGACATAATAAAGAGATTATTGAAGAACTGGTCGCGTTACGGGAGTTTTATCCCCAAAAGGAGAAACCGAAGCGAAGTGTTGATAATGAGGTTAAGGAAGTCAATGTCATATTTCGCTGTTGAGCCAAATTCATGTCTCAAGGATTGTCAAAGCGAGTTGGGTTTATCGCCAACAACTATTTACAAAATATTCAAAAAACACAACCCGAGACCCTTCTCCTATCACTGAATCCATAGTTTACAGACCAGTGATAACTCCCAACCTGTTGAGTTCTGTGAATGCTTCCTTTAAAAAACACAGGAAGATGGAGCTTTTTTCGAAAAAATTATATGGTGTGATGGGGCAAAGTTCTGCAAAAATGGATAGTTCAATCGTCATAATAGCCACTTTTGGCCGGATGAAAATCCTCACGTCACAAGAACCAACTATTGTCAAGACCGTTGTTCATTTAATGTATTTTGTGCCGTAAAAAATGATTCGTTTACCTCATTATCAACACTTCGCTTCGGTTTCTCCTTTTGGGGATAAAACTCCCGTAACTTGAACAATTCTTCAATAATCTCTTTACTATGTCCGGACTAAACTTCGGTCTATCTGGATACTTTTCGTTGAAAACACGACGTGTGCGACCAATTATTCGATGACATTCACCATAAATAATTAATAGCCCCATAAAATCATAGATTGAATACCTTAAATTGGCCATTTTTATCACTATTAAGAGCCTATTTTCTAATTTCGATAACAAACTTCAACGCGTGCACTTCTGGCATGCAAACATCACTTGGTTGACAAATTAAATTCCAAAGGCTACTATTGTTACAAGTTTGCAACCCTAATTTGAATAAATATGAATTTATCTTCAAAACGGTTAGATTTAGGTATAGGGAATGCTAACGTAAATCGAAAGAGATTAGAAATGCCAATTAACCTAGTTAATAAAATATGTCCTATTTGAAAAACGCAAGTTTTGATTAGTTGAATTTTGCAAGTTTCCAAATCAATTTCACCCTGTATGTTGCTACGTAAAACTGTAATACGTGTAGTGAACGCACACATACTGGTGTGTTGTGTGCATAAGATGAATCTTGTAGCTTGTTTTTCCTTCAAGTTATCAGGTATAAAGTGCAAGTATGATTCTGCAAAAACTTCCGAAAAAAATATATATTTTGAAAATGGTTAATTTTAGATACATAGTATGTTAGTAAAAGTTTAAATAAAATGATGAGCAGAATACAAAATTATATTAAAAAGTGACATATTGTATTTAAAATAACGAAGTTAATAGACACTTTTGGTAGGACCGCAATTGTCACGTATGCGAAAATACTTTGGTTTAATTGGACTTGGCCGAAAACCTAGGAATCGAAATTTTCCAAATTAAAAATCGGTTCGGTTATTGAGAAACCCCTAACAGAAACTCTTGGCGCCTCACCCTATATATATATATATATATATATATATATATATATATATATATATATATATATATATATATATATATATATATATAAATTAATAGAACCTAAACGTGTGTGCTTGGGGTTCTAAGTCGCGCCCATTTAAAAAAAAATTCTGAAAGTTTTTCAGTTGTTATAATAATGAAAGTCTGGACGCAGCAAGTGCGTTACGGTAGTGAATTTTCATAAAAATGTTCTTAATAGCAAATACGTGTGTGTTGTTTTAAGAAAGCAGGCATCAAATTTGGTGACCAGTATAACATATATAGTAAATGAGTAAGACTAGATGCATTCTCGCAACAATTAGAACCGTAGACCGGTTTCGCTCTCATTAGAGCTCTTCAGTGCAGCATACTAATTGTAGCAAAAATGCACCAAAAATAACACGGCTATCGTATAGCCAGTCTTGAAACACTAAGTGAGTGGTGAACGTGTCGCCACCTAGTTCGGAACCAAGTACTATGTTGTCACGCCCGCTCCAAATAACACAGAGTGTTAAAACTCTGGACGCAGCAAGTGCGTTATGGTAGTGAATTTTCATAAAAATGTTTTTAATTGCAAATATGTGTGTTTCCTTTTTAAGAAAGCAGGCATCAATTTTGGTTACCAGTATAACCTATATAGTAAAAACAATGTGCCATGTTTCATAAAAATAACTTTATTGTGTGAAAAAGTAAACTTAAAGTGTTCCCGGAAAAACTCGTTTCTTGGTCAACCTTATAGGTTAATAGCAAATTGAGCTATTCAAATTTGAAGCATTTAATGAAAATTCGCTACCATAACGCACTTGCTGCGTCCCGAATTTCTTTTCTTACAAACATGCATCGCTGAAATATTCAAAAATGCAATAACATAAGGCGTGTTTGATTAAAAAAAAAAGAAGAAAATTTGTATCACCAACGACTTATGGGCCATCCTGTGATTGTAGAAATATTTTTTTAAGATGTAGCTCAAGACACCCTATAATTAATATATACAAATTTTCTTCATATCTTGTATAATAACGGATATATTGAGCTTTATTGATTTTTTACGAAAATTCGACAAAAATTATATACCATTAAACGATAAACTCTAAAGCTAAGGCTACTGCCAAGCATCAGAAAAAGGGTCTATTTGAAATGAATTTTCTGGAAACATTTTAGTAAAATGAAGGACAATGACGGTTGAAAATAAGACTTCAGAGTTTGTAAAACATCCTTCTTGAGACATTTGATTTCCATAGCCCGTATTAGATTCAAGTTCTTTGCCTAAATGTTGCCGATTTTGACGTTTTAAATCGCAACTTTGACGTTTTGAGGAAAACCCCAATTTATTTTTCTTTAAATGCCTATAACTTTTTTGTGTTTTGACCTACATAGCTAAATTTTGGTAGGTAGCTTACCTATAAGGATATTAATGAGTGTACCAAATTTGGTTGCCCTTACTTTGTTAATTCCGGAGATATAAATTTTTTTCGAAAGAAAACACAAAATTTTCCGGGAAAACCTGGGCAGATTTTCCTGGCTAACGAACTTATCCCAGCCATTTGCAAAAAGAATTTTTCCACCAAATTTAGTCAAAATCGGCCTATTATTTTTTGAGTTATCGGTGTGATACATATATATATATATATATATATATATATATATATATATATATATATATATATATATATATATATAAATATATATATATATATATATATATATATATATATATATATATATATATATATATATATATATATATATATATATATAAACATATAAAAATTGAAACTGACCCCGGATATGTGTTCCAGGGGGCCTAGTTCGCGGTCATTTGAAGAAATTTTTTCAAAATTCAAAAGTCGGGATCTCCTCATTAGTGAATTTTTTTTAAGAAAATTCACTAAAAATAGAGACAGTATACAACTATACCTGGCCCATTTCTACCCCAATATAGGGACAAAGTATGTAAGACTAGATGCATCCTCGCAACAATGTGTTATTTGGAGCGGGCGTGACAACATAGTACTTGGTTCCGAACTAGGTGGCGACACGTTCACCACTCACTTAGTGTTTTAAGACTGGCTATACGATAGCCGTGTTATTTTTGGTGCATTTTTGCTATAATTAGTATGCCGTACTGAAGAGCTCTAATGAGAGCGAAACCGGTCTACGGTTCTAATTGTTCACCACTCACTTAGTGATATATAGTAAAAACAATATGCCATGTTTCCTCAACATAACTTTATTGTTTGAAAATGTACAAAAAATTCCGAAAGTAAACTTAAAGTGTTCCCGATAAAACTCGTTTCTTGGTCAACCTTATAGGTTAATAGCAAATTGGGCTATTCAAATATGAAGCATTTGATCAAAATTCGCTACCATAACGCACTTGCTGCATCCATAATTTCTTTTCTTACAAGCATGCATTATATTTCGATGGAAAATGCAAAAATGCAATAACATAAGGCGTGTTTGATAAAAAAAAAGAGAATTTGTATCACCAACGACTTATGGGCCATCCTGTGATTGTATAAATCTTTTTTTAAGATGTTGCTCAAGACACCCTATAATTAATGTATAAATTTTTTTTCATATCTTGTATAATAACGGATATATTGAGCTTTATTGATTTTTTACGAAAATTCCACAAAAATTATATACCATTAAATGATAAACTCTATAGCTAAGGCTATTGCCAAGCGTCAGAGAAAGGGTCTATTTGAAACGAATTTTCTGGAACTATTTTAGTAAAATGAAGAACAATGACGGTTGAAACTAAGTCTTCAGGGTTTGTAAAACATTCTTCTTAAGACATTTTATTTCCATAGCCCATATTAGATTCAAGTTCTTTGCCTAAATGTTGCCAATTTTAACGTTTTAAATCGCAACTTTAACGTTTTGAGGAAAACCCCAATTAATTTTTATTAAAATGCCTATAACTTTTTTGTCTTTTGACCCTCAGACCTAGGCGACTTACATATAATGATATAAACCCGCGTACCAAATTTGGTTGCCCTTACTTTGTTCATTTGGGAGATATAATTTCTTTTTGAAAGAAAACACAAAATTTTCCGGGAAAACCTAAATCGATTTTACTGGCTAACGAGTTTGTCTAAGCCATTTGCAAAAGGAAGGTACTCACCAAATTTAATCAAAACTGGCCTATTATTTTTTGAGTTATCGGTGTGATACATATATATATATATATATATATATATATATATATATATATATATATATATATATATATATATATAAACATATAAAAATTTAAACTGACCCCGGATATGTGTTCTGTGGGGCTTAATTAGCACTCACTTGAAGAAATTTCTTCAAAATTCAAAAGTCGGGATCTCCTCATTAGTGAATTTTGTTAAATAAAATTTTATTATTTTATTTATATAAAACATATTTTTATTTTAGATCCAACATAGCTATATATATAAATTAGTTTTTTGGAAAATACCCTAATAGATTCCGTTTAAATTACCTAGGTACTTAAGAAACATTTATTTTGTAGAAAACATTGCCAACTGAAATTGCTAAAACTAAAAGTGAATTCCTTTTAGTGAATTTTCGTAGAAAAAATTCACTAATGGCGAGATCACGACTTTTGAATTTTAAAAAATTTTTTGCAAATGATCGCGAACTAGGACCCCTAGAATCCATATCCGGGGTCAGTTTCAATTTTTATATGTTTATATATATATATATATATATATATATATATATATATATATATATATATATATATATATATATATATATATATATATATATATATATATATATATATATATATATATATATATGGCGATCACACCGATAACTCAAAAAATAATGGGCCGATTTTGATCAAATTTGGCATGTACCTTGCTCTTGTAAATGGCTTGGATAAGTTCGTTAGTCAGGAAAATCGGACGAGGTTTTCCGGAAAAATTTTGAGTTTCATTCGAAAAAAAATTTTCTCTCAAAAAATCAAAACGTTGTGATAACCAAAATTGGTAGGTAGATAGGTTTACGATATGAAAGGTAAACTATACACCAAAATTAAGACCTCTATGTTACAAGAAAAAAAAGTTATATAAAAATATTTTGCGCCAGATCATTTCTATGAAAATTTATTACCATAACGCACTTGCTGCATTCAGGCTTTTTTAAAGTCAAACGAAATAACATACCTGTGTTTTAGAATATCATTAAAATATATTTATTCAACGTAAGTTGCCTTGGAACTGTAAAAACACTTTAAAATAACAGAATATAATCAAAAAGATCTATTGTCCTCCATTCCTATTTTGCCTTTGATAGTTGATACATATTGTAATTATTACACAAATAAAAACAATAAATGAATAAAATGCATGATCTTCCTCTAGGTGTTCCTCTTGATCATCACTGTCGTTCGTTTCAACATACTCATAAGATACTTCATGGACGAGACTAACTACCTCAGCAGTATAATTGTCTGAATTAGCTACTAGATTAGAATATTCACCATCTTCCTCCATGTCATCATCTTCATCACCTTCGGAAGGATCATAGACAATCCTAATTTCCTCAGGAGAATCATAGTCTGAATCCATTTCTTCATCGCTTATTTCTTCATCAGAATACGAAAACTCAGCAAATGATTCATCATCAGATCCATCATCTTCGTCCAGTGATGGCTCGTCACCGGGGAAATCATAATCCGTCTCGTATCCGTCTCCGTTAAACATTTCGAAATCTTGAGAGAAATATATATTATGTTGTCGGTTTGGAATGTTGTAGCCGCTACGCAACTAAAATATAACAAACACCTATTAGTATTTGTGTATATACTTTTAAAATTTTAAATTTTACCTTAAAGAATATTCATAAAACAATTTGTTTAATCACTTGTCACAAGCTATATTGATGCGCGGTCTCGTCAGGCGACACTCGTGAATTGAAATGAATAACTGGGACTGAGACAGTAGGTACGACGGTGTTTCAGTTCGCAGTTAGTACGCTGTCAACTGTCAATTATCACACAATTTCATACACATTGCGGAGGTAAAATTCGGGTATTATATTGGATGATCTATACAGGCTGTTTCATTGGGAAAGGTAAATACTTTAACTTTTGATAGGCGCCACTGAGCTACAGGGTGTTTTACCAATTTTGCCGTTTTATATATTGCCTCAAAACTTTTCAACCAACCTGTATATTTTTTTGATATATGATACACGTACGCACCCTGTCCCGTCAAGTCGACTGAGGTATTAACAATAAAGAAAATCCAGATCCGGCTTCACTAAAAATTTACAAAGTCTTTCTGCTCAAAAATAACACGCTGTACCTAAAGGTATTTGAATTTCTAGAATTTTTTGCAATATTTATAAACCACGCAAAAATTGAATTTCACGTTGTACTTTTTTTTAGTGAATTTTCTTTTTAAAAAAATCAGTAATGAGGTGATCCCGACTTTTGAATGTTGAAAAAATTTCTTCAAATGAGCGTTAATTAGGCCCCCTAGAACACATATCCGGGGTCACTTTCATTTTTTATATGTTTAGTTATATATATATACATATATATATATATATATATATATATATATATATATATATATATATATATATATATATATATATATATATATATATATATATACACATACACATACACACACCGATAACTCAAATAATAATAGGCCGATTTTGACCAAATTTAGTGATTACCTTCCTTTTCTTTCCTTTTGCAAGTGGCTTGGATAAGCAAGTGCGTTATGGAAGTGATTTTCATAAAAATGTGTTTATTAGCAGATGCGGGCAGGCATCAATCTGATTACCGGTATAGCCAATGTAGTAGAAACAATGTACTATATTTTATCAAAATACTTATTGTTTGAAAATGTACAAAAATTTTCCAAAAAGAAACTTAAATGTTGGTTTCCTAGCCAACAAACCTTACGTTAATAGAAAATTGAGTTATTGAATTTTGAAAGATTTAATGAAAATTCGCTACCAAAACGCACTTACTGCGTCCAGGATTTTTCTTATAAACATGCATCATATTTAGATTAAAAAAATGCAAAATTGCTTTAACGCATGTGTTCTGCAAAAATTAGGTAAAAATTATAGAATGTTAAACCATAAACTTACCTAAACACACAGCGAAAGCCTCAACTTAAATAAACCTACAGCCAAAGCATCAGAGGAAGCGTCTATTCAGTAGCGGCTCGTGCCTTAATGCATTGGGGGTGCGCAACAAAAAAAAGTTCGGGACGCGAATGTGTTCTGCAAAAATTAGGTAAAACTTATAGAATGTTAAACCATAAACTTACCTAAACACACAGCGAAAGCCTCAACTTAAATAAACCTACAGCCAAAGCATCAGAGGAAGGGTCTATTCAGTAGCGGCTCGTGCCTTAATGCATTGGGGGTGCGCAACAAAAAAAAGTTCGGGACGCGAATGTGTTCTGCAAAAATTAGGTAAAACTTATAGAATGTTAAACCATAAACTTACCTAAACACACAGCGAAAGCCTCAACTTAAATAAACCTACAGCCAAAGCATCAGAGGAAGGGTCTATTCAGTAGCGGCTCGTGCCTTAATGCATTGGGGGTGCGCAACAAAAAAAAATTCGGGACGCAGCAAGTGCGTTATGGTATTACATTTTTATTAAATGCTTCAAATTTGAATAACTCATGTTTCTACGAACTTAGAAAGTTGAATTTTTGAGTATAGTAGGCTCTTACCCAGGGCAACATATCCACGAAAGTTCATCAGAATAGCTGTGTAATTTTCGGAGAAAAAATTTTTTTCAAAAGAAAACTAAAAATTTGAAAAACTCGATTTTCTAAAAATGTAGAAAGCTAAATTTTAGTGTGGAGTAAGGCCTTTTACAAGGCAACATATCCACCAAATTTCATTACAGTACCTTTGTAATTTTCGGAGAAAAAAATTTTTTTTTGAAAGAAAATACAAAATTTTCCCGGAAAACGTTATCCGATTTTCCTGACTAACGAACTCATCCAAGCCATTAATAAAAGAAAGGCACTTGCCGAGTTTCATCGAAATCAGTTGCTTATTTTTTGCGTTAGCGGTTGGATACACACACACACACACACACACACACACATATATATATATATATATATATATATATATATATATATATATATATATATATATATATATATATATATATATATATATATATATATATATATATATATATATATATATATATATATATATAAACATATAAAAAATTAAACTGACCCCGGATATGGGTTCTGGGGGTCCTAGTTCGCGCTCATTTGAAAACATTTTTGCAAAGTCTCTCCATCGATACCTCATTATTAGTGAATTTTTAAAAATATCACTAAAAATGAAGGGCTCGCCAATTTTTACCCCGAAAATGTATTATAAAGAAACCTACTTACTGAACTTAATAATTATTAACTACTTACCAAGTTTTCCTCTAGTTATTTATACGTTATAGTAATTAAAAAGTCCCTTAAAAGTTAACCTTTAAATTTAAAATATCCACTGAATTAATCACAGTATCACAATTATTTTGTCCACTTCTTAAGCAACCCGAAGTAGTAACCATCGTAATAATAATAATTGTCTTGTTAGAACATGTAAACAACAACGAAATGATCTAATTAAAAATCAATCCGACGCGAAGACGAAAATTACTAGGTCGTAGGTACACACGCTGTGCCAAAAGTCAACTACAAACTGGAAGTGTGTAATTCTATAGCGCACAACAGATTGCTTATTCGGTCGTTGTCGACGAAGATCATCAAGATTCGGCGATCATTTCGCACTGAAGTGTCGCATTTCATGAGAGCGCCGAAAAATACACACCGCCGCCCGCTTGCTTTATATGGATATGGATGTATATAACGTCTGCAACGATTAACATTATACTTATACTGATTCTATATTCTGTATTAATGGCTGCCGACTCTCTGCGATCGTCGATATACTAATTTTGTTTGTTGAATGCAGGTGGTAAAAAAGTGAATAAAAATTTATTAAAATATAGCATAGCAAAAATATTATTTTTTCCACCGCAGGCGACAGTGCGCGCGCACGGGCGCACTTATTGAGGAGCCGCCCCTGGGTCTATTTGAAATGAACCCTCTGGAATAATTTTAGTAAAATTCACTAAACTCTAGACGCAGTAAGCGCATTATGGTAGCGAATTAATGTTAAATATGTTTTTTAAAGAAATACATGAAGCTAAGTAGATAGTGCAACCTTTATGGTAGAAACACCGTACCGTATTTTATTGAAAAAACTTTTTGTTTGAAAAAGTACAAAAACTTTCCGAAGATAAAGTTAATTTTTTTCCAAAAAACAGGTCTGGCTTTCCTGGCCAACGAGATTATCTACGTAATTTACACAAAACTTGCCCAGCCAAGATACAATTATTCACATAGAGCCTTTTGACACAAATGTAAAAAATATTTACATGCAGCTTTGTCAACAATCTGCATCATGATAATTCGGCATTTTTTTTTACAAAGTTTGGAGTACTTTGAGATTATCGTGTATATGGAATCTCGATTTTTTTGCGGAATAATATCATTGAAAACCTCTCTAAATGCGTCGTTTTCATGGGACTCCGATTTCCATTCCACAATTTTTGATATGTTCCAAAAAATGGTTCAAAAGCAATTAAAATAACTCAAAAATAATTGGCGATATAAATTTTTTTCCTTACAAGCATGCAATTTGTAAAGTGAAATTTTAAAGTCGCGGGCTTCCTAATAACGCTTTTCTTCTATGAAAATTCACGAAAAAGCATAGACTATTAAACGACAAACTCTATAACTCAAACTACTGCCAAATCATTAGAGAATAGACCTATTTGGAATGAATTTTCTGCAAATATTTTAGTAAAATGAAAGACAAAGATGATTGAACCTGTAACTTAAGGCTTTGTAAAACACCTTTATTATGACATTTTTTGTACATAACCCATATTTGTTTCAGGTTCTCCGTCTAAAAATTGCAAACTTTGACGTTTCAATTCGCGACTTTGACATTTTAAGAATTTGTTTGTTATTTTTTGACCTTTTTGCGTCAAGAAAACTTAATCTTTGTTTTTAGTGTACAATAGATTTTGTTATCCACACCAAAAATATTTTGGTTTTGTGTATTTCTCTGGTTATGAGGGCGCCCAACATTTTATTAAATTTCTATAATTTTTCCCCTCAACTCAGAGATATGAATTTAGGCAAGCAGTGTAAGCTTAATAGTGTATACCTGCATACTAAATTTGGGACGCCACAGCTTTGTTTTTTTAGGAGATACCAAAATTTTCCAGGAAAAGCTGGATATATATATATATATATATATATATATATATATATATATATATATATATATATATATATATATATATATATATATATATATATATATATATACAAGGTGAATCTTTAGCGAAAAATAAGGGGTGTCTTTTTTATAAAGTTTTTCTTGAAACCCTTCTCCTCCAAGTTTTTGAAATTTTGGCAAAAAAAGTTTCCATTAAATTTCTCCGTTATGAAATAATTTTAAAAACTCTGGACGCAGCAAGTGCGTTATGGTAGTGAATTTTCATAAAAATATTTTTTAATAGCAAATATGTGTGTTTTTTTTTAAGAAAGCAGGCATCAAATTTGGTTACCAGTATAACCTATATAGTAAAAACAATGTGCCAGATTTCATCAAAATAACTTTATTGTTTGAAAATGTACATAAATTTCCGAAAGTAAACTCAAAGTGTTCCCGAAAAAACTCGTTTCTTGGTCAACCTTATAGGTTAATAGCAAATTGAGCTATTCAAATATGAAGCATTTGATCAAAATTTGCTACCATGACGCACTTGCTGCGTCCAGAATTTCTTTTCCTACAAACATGCATTATATTTCGCTGAAAAATGCAATAACATAAGGCGTGTTAAAAAATAAGAAAATTTTTAAGATGTAGCTCAAGACACCCTATAATTAATATGTACATTTTTTTTCATATCTTGTATAATAACAGATATATTGAGCTTTATTGATTTTTTACGAAAATTCTACAAACATTATATACCTACCATTTAACGATAAACTCTATAGCTAAAGCTACTGCCAAGCATCAGAGAAAGGGTCTATTTGAAATCGATTTTCTGGAAACATTTTAGTAAAATGAAGGACAATGACGGTTGAAACTAAGACTTCAGGGTTTGTAAAACATTCTTCTTGAGACATTTGATTTCCATAGCCCGTATTAGATTCAAGTTATTTGCTTAAATGTTGCCAGTTTTGACATTTTAAATCGCAACTTTGAAGTTTTGAGGAAAACCCCAATTTATTTTTCTTTAAATGCCTATAACTTTTTTATCTTTTGACCTACAGAGCTAAATTTTGGTAGATGACTTACCTATAAGGATGTAAACCCGCGTACCAAATTTAGTTGCCCTTACTTTGTCAATTTCGAAATAAAACACAAATTTATTCAAAATCGGCCCATTATTTTTTGAGTTATCGGTGTGATAAATATATATATATATATATATATATATATATATATATATATATATATATATATATATATATATATATATATATATATATATATATATATATATATAAATATAATATATATATATATATATATATATATATATATATATATATATATATATATATATATATATATATATAATTAGCGCTCATTTGAAGAAATTTTTTCAAAATTCAAATGTCGAGATCTCCTCATTAGTGAATTTTTTGTAAGAAAATTCACTAAAAACGAAATTTTGCAGATGCATAAGGCTAACAAAATGACAGTTTGAAATGGATTTTGTAACCCTATAATGTTATCACAAGAGGGTGAAAAACCTACCCTTACATTATTTTTTATCGACGCCCTCGTGGCGCAGGTTGCTAGGTGCCGGCCTGCTAAGCGAGTGGTCCCGGGTTCGATTCCTGGGCGAGCCAACGAGAAGTTGGCTTAGTCTGGAAAATTAGTAAAAATAGTGAAGGATTGGAAATGAATGTGCTAATGGCCTGAGATGCCGCAGCAGATGAAAATTAAATTAAAAAAAAAATATTTTTTATCAGTACTTTTTATTGTGTGTACCGTTTTTTTACCAAAAAAAGCGATTAAGAAAGAAGGATTCATTCAGCAACTTTTTTATATCTTGACATTTTCTCATAAAATTGTTAGTTTCATCACAAAAAAATAAAATATTACTCAGGTCGATATCACATGAATTTACAGTGGTTGTTATTTGCTAAAAAATCAAGTACGTGGTAGGCTGTCAAATAACGTCATAATTACACTAATATGTTAATATGTGTGGCGGTGGTTCCGACCGCAGTGTTTTAGTCAACACTACCCTATGTTTCTCTTGACAGCTAAACGTTGCGTTACGTTATTCGACAGCAAGCTGTCAAGAACTAGTATATAAGAGACACCAGGGATCTTTCTCTCTCTCCTCGCTACCAACCGACACAGTGAAGATACGTCTCTCCACGCTCGGTCAGTTATCTGTTATGTACTGTTGTGATTGTTTTAGAGTTAAATGTATCATATAGTTTATTCAGTTAGTGAAATAATAAAGTATATTAAATGTTTACGTATGGATTTATTATCAACAAGTGCAATAAACATCCATATTGGTGACCCCGTGCCGCAAGCCGAAGATGCCCAGCCTGATGTTCTAGCCGACGTCGCCTAACTTCCACGCACGTGCCCATGCCTACAGAAAACGAATATCTAAACAGGTAAGTCTTTTCTAATTTAAAAATTATCTGATTTTTTTTCACAATGGCCGAAGATTCTTCAAGCAGCAATATCATGGCAAGGGTTGCAATAAAATTACCTCCTATATGGAGACGTAACGTGAAAATCTGGCAAATGCAGGTTGACGCCCAGTTTGATATATCGCAGATCAGTTCTGAAAAGACAAAATTCAGTCATGTACTCGCTATACTCGATCCTGATGTCGCAGAGTCAATTTCAGATTTTTTAACCCAACCGTTATCATCAACCCCCTATTCAGATCTAATGAAACGTCTTTTATTAGAATTTGAAGAGTCCGATAGTCGCAAACTAAATAAACTTTTAACAGAATTAGAATTAGGCGACAGAAAACCATCGCAACTTTTACGCGAAATGAAGTTTTTAGCCCGTAGTCAGATTGGAGAAAATTTCCTTAAAATTTTATTTCTACAACGTTTACCAGTCAACGTTCGTTCAATTTTGGCTTTGAGCAACGATTCTCTAGAAAATTTGTCGGTTACAGCAGACAAAATCGTGGAATTTTCCGGAGATAAATACAACGTGGCTGAAATTCAGTCACGCGAGCCCGACAAGCTAGCCAAGTTAGAAGCGCAATTAGAGAAGCTAACAGCATCAGTCAACGAATTGCGAACGCGTTCCCGATCTACCTCCCGAGAAAGACCCAAGCTTTCTCGAAATTCCATAACCGCAAATTCCTCAACCTCCACGTGTTGGTATCATGAACGATTTGGCAACAAGGCCAAACGTTGCATCCAACCTTGCAATTTCAAAGCAAAACATGTGTCGGAAAACACAAGGCACTCTCTCCACGCGGCAGGAGACGAGAGCCACCTAACACACCGCCTTTTTATTTTTGATAGACGCTCCAATATGAAATTTCTGATCGACTCTGGAGCGGATATTTCAGTTATTCCACCCACTCACGACCAATGGAAATTTCAGTCGAAACGTACCTTGTATGCTGCAAACGGGACCCCTATTCATACCTATGGCGAACAACTATTAGATTTGGATCTAGGTTTACGCCGTAGGTTCTGCTGGCCCTTCACACTTGCCGATATCAAGCAACCAATTATAGGCGCTGATTTTCTAGCAGAGTTTGCTTTACTTGTGGATATGAAACATAGACGTTTAATCGATACAAAGAGAAACCTCTCTAAGGCCGGTGCTAATCCACCACCAGGATTTAATTCTAAAATTCATCTCGTAGACCCGACACACCAGTACTTCAAATTGCTACAACAATTTCCTGACCTTTTTAAGGAAACTTCTTCTAGCAACCTTCCAGAGGTTGAGTTCTTCCATACTATAGGTACGGAAGGACCACCTGTCACTGCAAAAGCTAGAAGATTGCCCCCGGAAAAGCTAGCTCAAGCAAAGCTAGAATTCCAGCACATGATGGACTTGGGAATTTGTAGACCCTCCAAAAGTCCATGGTCAAGCCCCCTCCACATGGTGCAAAAAAAGGATGGCTCATGGAGACCATGTGGGGATTACCGAGCACTAAACGCTAAAACAATCCCAGACAAATATCCCATTCCAAATTTGCAGGATTTTAATGCCCAGTTAGAAGGCAAACGTATTTTTTCAAAATTAGATATCATTCGCGCTTTCCATCACATCCCAGTAGCACCTCAAGATATTCCCAAAACAGCAGTCATAACTCCATTTGGGTTATTCGAATTTGTTAAAACCCCATTTGGCCTTCGTAATTCAGCACAAACATTTCAAAGATATTTACATTCAATTTTAAGACATCTTGACTTTGCCTACTCCTATCTTGACGATATTCTCGTTGCATCCGCCTCTGAAAAAGAACATCAAGAGCATCTAGCAAAACTTTTTCAGACACTTCAAGACAACGGCATCCGTATCAATTCATCTAAATGTGAATTCGGAGTGGCCGAAATTTCATTTTTAGGTTTTCGTGTTAATAAATCTGGATTATTTCCACTTCCTGAACGCATCAAAGCTATTACCGACCTACCTCTTCCCGATACCATTGAAAAACTCAGAAGATTTCTAGGTCTCATAAATTTCTACCGTCGTTCTCTTCCACGTGCTGCGGAAATCCAGTAACCACTATTCGACCTCTGCCAGAATCCCAAAAAACGCGACAAACGCAAAATCGAGTGGACTCCTCAGACTCGAGAAGCATTCGAACGTTTGAAACAGGCACTAAAAAACGCTACACTAATAGCTCATCCGTCTTCTTCGCTACCACTGATTCTCCATGTCGATGCTTCTGATTATGCCGTAGGCGCTTCCCTCCAACAACTACGTGATCAAACACTAGAACCCCTAGGTTTCTACTCTAAAAAGCTTACTTCAGCCCAAAAATCTTACAGCACCTACGATCGCGAACTTCTAGCTGCTTATCAGGCAGTTAAATACTTTAGATATACCCTAGAAGGTCGCCATTTCACCATTTATACGGACCACAAACCTTTGACATACGCTTTTGAACAACGCGTCGATAAAGCATCTCCAAGGCAACTACGACATTTAGACTTCCTAGGTCAATTTACCACAGACATTCGCTACATACCAGGTCCTACAAACATTCCCGCAGACTATTGTTCTCGCATTGAAACAATTTCACTTTCTTCCACTGTGTCACTCCAAGAAATTGCGCAAGCTCAGTAATCTTGTGAGGAACTCAGACACCTTCTGCAGTCTAAATCTTCCTCATACAAATTTCAAAACATGCCTCTTGACAACGGAATGAATCTTATTTGCGATTCTTCTTCAAAGAAACTTCGCCCATTCATTCCGCTCAAATTTCGCCGAAAAATTTTCGATTCTATCCACAATTTATCTCACCCAGGCATATCAGCTTCAGTCGATCTGGTCCAGGATAGATTTTGTTGGCCCAAATTGAAACGCGATGTATCTCTTTGGTCTAAAACTTGCATTTCCTGCCAGAAAGTCAAGATATGGAGACACACTTCCAGTGCCATTGGACAATACACCCCAGCCATGAGAAGATTCTCGCATATAAATGTTGACATTGTGGGACCATTACCAGCATCACAAGGTCAACGCTATCTGTTAACAATAATAGACAGATTTTCTCGATGGCCTGAAGCAATTCCATTGTCAGATATTACAGCAGAAACAGTAGCGAACACTATTTTATCATGCTGGATCTCTCGTTTCGGTGTAATCGAGAGATGGCATAGAGTTCTGAAACAGGCCTTGAAAGCCCATATGGACGAAAACTGGGTCGCTAAATTGCCAATTGTGTTACTAGGACTCAGATCGTACATAATTCCAGAATATCGCTCAACACCCGCTGAAATAGTCTACGGAGAATCAATCAAACTTCCCACCGACTTTTTCAACAGCACACAAGCTCATGATGTTCCACCACTTATATCTCAGCTGAAAGAAGACATAAGGAAACTTCGACCAGTACCTTTTAAACATCATACTGCAAAAAAGGCATTTGTCCATCCTAAGCTTATGGAAGCTCCTTTTGTTTTTGTTCGCATTGATATTCCGCGAAAAACCCTCGAACCAGTTTATGACGGCCCCTTTGAAGTGTTATCCCGAACTGACAAAGTCTTCAAAATCAAGAAATCACACGGAGAAGAGACAATTTCTGTTGACCGTCTTAAACCCGCATTCATTCTTTGTGATAACGAACAGACAACTTTCCAGCCTCAGAGACATACTAGTGAAACTGAAAGTGATAGTGAAAGTCCAACACCTAGTGAAACTGAAAGTGACAGTGAAGTTTCCGTTCCCGTTCAAACAACACGCCATGGACGTATAGTTCGATTTCCACGAAGATACTTGAACTAATAGCGTTGCCACTGAGAGGGGAGTATGTGGCGGTGGTTCCGACCGCAGTGTTTTAGTCAACACTACCCTCTGTTTCTCTTGACAGCTAAACGTTGCGTTACGTTATTCGACAGCAAGCTGTCAAGAACTAGTATATAAGAGACACCAGGGATCTTTCTCTCTCTCTCTCTCCTCGCTACCAACCGACACAGTGAAGATACGTCTCTCCACGCTCGGTCAGTTATCTGTTATGTGCTGTTGTGATTGTTTTAGAGTTAAATGTATCATATAGTTTATTCAGTTAGTGAAATAATAAAGTATATTAAATGTTTACGTATGGATTTATTATCAACAAGTGCAATAAACATCCATAATATGTATTGTTCTGGCTTTTACTAATTTCCAAAAATTCATAATAAGAAACGACAACTATTGTACTACTATTTTATAATTAATAATTAACAAACTAAGAAACGAAAAGAAATATTAACAAAATGTCAGTACATATCATCATAATAAATGTTGAAAATGCCCCCCTTCGGAGAGAACGCATGACTCTAGTCTGTTTCTCATTGAACTTCGTATTGTATGAAAAATACGGGGTGTGTTTCTTATAATATCACATGATGCGATAATACGATTTCTGAGGTCATCGATGTTTTCAACAGGACTTGAATAAACTAAGGTTTTTAGAAAACCCCATAGGCAAAAATCCAACGGATTCAATTCAGGAGATCGGGCGGGCTAATTCTGTGGGCCTCCTCGACCTATCCAACGATTTGGATAAACTTCGTTCAAGTAGTTACGAGCGTTGATACTAAAATGAGCCGGAGCCCCGTCGTGCATGTACCACATTTGTTGTCTAATTTGTAAAGGAATATTTTCAAGAAGTAAGGGCAACTCTCCTTTGAGTAGATGACAGTACACCTCTCCATTTAGTCTTATCGGAGGAAAATATGGTCCAATTAAGTCATCACTAATGACAGCAAGCCATACATTTAATGAAAACTGGTGTTGAAAATGAGATTCTGTAATTTCGTGTGGGTTTTCTTCAGACCATATATGGTTATTATGAAAATTTCTAATAGAGTCTCGTGAAAAGTTGGCGTCATCAGTAAATAAACTAGGAGATAAGAACTGTGGAGTTTGCGTGATGACTTGAAGCATCCATTGATAAAAAATTAAACGAGGTAAAAAATCACGAGGCAAGAGCGCTTGAACTCGTTGGATAGGAATACAGTAGTTGTTCTTTAAAAATTCTAAATACCGTGGAATAGCTGACATTTAAGACTTGAGCGATTCTTCTTGTACGTGTACTAGGAGATTCTTTAATTAAATTGAGGACAGCCTCTTCAAGTGCTACAGTTCTTACTTCTCTAGAACGCCCGCAATGTTCCCGAAAAAACTAGTCCGATTTGCGTGGTGAACGAGCCTCTTCAAACTATTTACTCACCTACAAAGATAAAATTATTCACACAAAAAGCAATTTCTAACAACTTTTTTACGGAAATCTGAAAACATTTTTATTTTACAATAACTAACTAAACATTGATCATTAATTACCAAAATTTAACAAAAACGTTACAAACAATAATTTCCTTGGAAAAAAAAATTATACGGCACCTCAATTTTTTTCACGAATAATATAAACGAAAACCTCCCCGAATGCGTCATTTTTATGGGACTCATGCTATATATATATTGGTAAAAGTTTTGGAAGCAGCAAGTGCGTTATGGTAGTGGATTTTCATTACGTGCTTCAAATTTAAAAAACTCCACTTTGAAAAGAAAGGTACTCACCAAATTTGTTAAAGTCGGCCCATTATTTTTTGAGTTATCGGTGTTTATATATATATATATATATATATATATATATATATATATATATATATATATATATATATAAACCTATAAAAATTGAAAGTGACCTCAAATATGGGTTCTTGAGCGCCTAGTATGCGCTCATTTGAAGAAATTTGTTCAAAATTCAAAAGTCTCGATCTTCTCATTAGTGATTTTTTTAAAGAAAATGCACCAACAAGCAATTTTAGTGTCCTTTCATATTTTTTTATCAAACTAAGAAGCCTAACTGTTGCTTTTCCTAAGCAAAAACTATAAAAAATAACCTGATATCTAGCTAAGCAAGGAAGGGCGACGAGAACTAATTAATTTAAGAAATAAATTCTTGCAAAAATAACTAGTCTGAGTTGCATTTAAATAAGACTGATAAAAAGCCACTTTTAGTGCTCTTTCCTATCGTTTTGCCCAAATATAGAACCCTTAATTGCTTTTATCTCTAATCAAAAATTATAAAAAGTCTGGACGCAGCAAGTGCGTTATGAAAGTGAATTTTCATAAACTGTTCTTAATCGCAAATATTATGTATTTCTAATGCAAGCAGGCATCAATCTGGTTTCCGGTATAACCTATACAGGTGGCGCATTGAAAACGAAACAGACCGATTTGCGTCCAGAGAATTTTTTTTAAGAAACGCTGAAACACGTCAATTTTAATAATGAGGGGGACATGTTTTGACATAAACAACCCTTATATTTTAAATAGGAAACATGGGTCGAGTGTTACATAATTTGAAAGCTCGATCTTTTCTGAATTCAGTACACAAATTTTTTTGGAAGTTTTATCAACTCGTTTAAAAATTATTCACAGTTGGAGTTGCAAGAACGTATTTCATTCATTGTGATAAGAAATGCACTAATTAGTCAATTTTTTGTTAAAAAAAACTAAAAAACAAAACCAAATGTTTATTCAGTTAGGTAAGTGTTCAAATTGTTGACCACCAGCTTCCATACAAAAAGTACAAATTTTTTTCAAAACGAGCTCTGACATTCTGGAGCATTTGTAGAGTTATTAGACGGCATTCTTCAACAATGCGTCATCATAATTCTTCCAGAGACTCCGGTTATGTTGCGTAAATTCTACTCTTTCAATGGCCCCATAAAAAGAAGTCCATACAAAAGTACAAGTTTTGTTCAAAACGAGGTCCGACATTCTGGAGCATTTGTGGAGTTAGTAGACGGCATTCTTCAACAATGCGTCGTCGTAATTCTTCCAGAGACTCCGGTTATGTTACGAAAATTCTACTCTTTAAATAGCCGTATAGAAAGAAGTCTAAGGAAGTTAAGTCCGATGATCTAGGGGGCAACTCAATAGCACCTCTACGCCCAATCCATTGTCCTGGAAACTCTCTGTACAAAAACTCCCTAACACGTTGTGAAAAATGCGGACGAGCTACATCTTGTTGAAACACTAATTAATTTTCTTGATAGAGATAATCATTTTCAACAATGTCAAGTAGTAGAGGGTAAACGATATCTTCTAGTGACTCCAAATACGTTTCGCCACTCAAATTGCCATCAGGAAAAATTGGTCCGATTAAACGGTCTCCAAAAATGCCAGTCCAGACCTTCAATTTCTGTGGAGTTCGAGTGTGGACTTCGTAAAAATTTCTTGGATTATTATCTGCTCAAAAATGACAGTTATGACGATTGACTGTAGCGTTTAATAAAAACGGACACTCGTCTGAAAAACAGTTATTGAAAAGAAAGTTCCCGTTATCAGCTATTCGTGCAATCATAACTTCACAAAACTCCAGCCGCCGATCAAAATCATCTTCATTCAGTTGTTGTACAAGATGAGTTTTATACGGGTGAAATTTCTGATGCTTCAATATTCGCTGAATAGTTCTTCTTTTGATGTTTGAAACAGTGGTCACTTTTCTCGTGCTCAAAGTTGGGTCTGCAGCAATCTGTCCGAAAACTTCACTCTCGGTAGTCTCATTTCTAACCGGAAATTCACGTTCAGGATCCCGTTTTTTGTTGGCTACTGAACCACTTTGTCGAAACTTTGCAACTAACTCCGAAATGTATTTTCTGTTAACATGTCTGTTCGGATGTTGTTCATTAAACAAATTTGTGGTACGGTTGGCACAGTCATCGTTCTTGAAAAAAAATGTAATTATTTCAACACTTTCTTCTACAGAAGACACCATTGTGAAATTAATTTTCGGGTAGTACTATCAAGTATCAAACCGACCGATAAACTGAAATAATAAACCGCATTTCTCTTATTCCGATAAGAAATGTTCTGATAGTCAATTTTTTGTTTACAAAACCAACAAAACATTGACTATCAGCAGTTTTCTTATCGGAATGAGTGAAATGCGTTTTTGCATCTTCAACTGTAAATAATTTTTAAACGAGTTAATAAAACTTACAAAAAAAAAATAGTGTACTGAGTTTAGAAAAGAAAGAGTTTTCAAATGATGTAACACTCGATTCATGTTCCCTATTTAAAATATAAGGGCTGGTATCACCACCCTTAAGGGGTTGATGTGACAAAGTTGAGTTTTGTGTCAAAACATGTCCCTCTCAATATAAAAATTGACGTGTTTCAGCGTTTCTTAAAAAAAAAATTCTCTCGACGCAAATCGGTCTGTTTTGTTTTCAATGCCCTACCCTATATGGTAGAAACAATGTACCATATTGTATCAAAATTATTTATTGTTTGTAAATGTACAGAAATTTTCCGAGAACAAGCTTAAAATATTTCCGAGAAAACTGGTTTCCTAGCCCACAAACCTTAGGTTAATAGCAAATTTAGTTATTGAAATTTGAAGGATTTAATGAAAATTCGCTACCAAAGCGCACTTACTGCGTCTCGATTTTTTCTTACAAACATGCATCATGTTTCTATAAAAAATGGAATAATATAAGGGTGTTCGAGGAAAACAATTGCAGATATCACCAACGACTTACGAACCACCCTGTTATTGACAAAATATTTTTATAAGATGCAGCTTAAAACACACTATAATTATTAACGTATACAATTTTTTCTCGCCTCTTGTATAATAACAAGTATATTGAGCTTTACCATAGAAATTGGTCACCTTGTATATATGCAAACAGATAAAAAGTCTGGACGCAACAAGTGCGTTATGGTAGTGAATTTTTATAGAAATGGTTTGACACCAAATATCTTACTATTTTTTTTTCTTGTAACATAGAAATCTAACTATTGGTGTATATTTTACTTTTTATATAGGTAACTTACCTACCAAATTTGGTTACCATAGCTTTTTTATTTTTTGAAAAAAAATGTTGTTTGAAAGAAAACTGAAGAATTTTCCGGAAAACCTGATCCGATTTTTCTGGGTAACGAACTTATCTAAGCCACTTACAAAAGGAAGGTACACGCCAAATTTGATCAAAATCGCATAATTATTTTTTGAGTTATCGGTGTGATGTATATATATATATATATATATATATATATATATATATATATATATATATATATATATATATATATATATATATAATGTGAAAAACTGTAACCTGTTATGAGCACTGATAAGTACACTTGTAGAACCCAAATAACCACAACACATTACGGTCGTTTCACTGAATTTTATTTCACTGATCATTCTCATAATTTTTCATCCTCTGATGACGCTGACGTGGTCAGTAAAACGATCGTAAGGTCTTTAAAATATGTGTTGTGGTGATTTGGGTTCTCCAAGTGTATGTATCTATATATATATATATATATATATATATATATATATATATATATATATATATATATATATATATATATATATATATATAAACATATAAAAAAGTCTGGACGCAGAAAGTGCGTTATGGTAGTGAATTTTCATAGAAATGATCTGGCACAAAAAAAAATTTATAGCTTTTTTTCTTTTAACATAAAAATACAAATTTTGGCACATAGTTTCCCTTTATTATCGTTAACTTACGTACCAAACTTGGTTACCATAGCTTTTATATTTCTTGAGATAAAATTTTTTTTCGAAAGAAAACCCAAAATTTTCCCGGAAAACCTCGTTTGATTTTCCTGGCTAACAAACTTGTCCAAGCCCCTTACAAAAGAAAGGCACATGCTAAATTTTATCAAAATAGGTCCATTATTTTTTGAGTTTTCGGTGCGAAATATATATATATATATATATATATATATATATATATATATATATATATATATATATATATATATATATATATTCGCACTCATTTGCAAAAAATATTTTTAAATTCAAAAGTCGGGATTTCCCTAATAGTGAATTTTTCTACGAAACGAATTTTTCACAAAAACTGAAAGTAAACCCGGATATGGATTCTAGAGGGCCTAGTTTGCGCTTATTTGAGGAAATATTTTTACAACTGAAAAGTAGCGGTCACCTCTATAACGATTTTTTTTCTACCAAAATTAGCTAAAAATTATAGACCGCTAAATCATACACTTACCTAAACCTACAGCCAAAGCATCAGAAAAAGGATCTATTTGAAATGAATTTTCTGTAAATATTTTAGTAAAATGAAGGACAGTGGCGGTTGAAGCTGAAACTTAAGTGTTTGCAGAACACTGTTCTTGCAACGTTTTATTTACATAATCCGTATTTGTTTCAAGTTCTTTGCCTAAATGTTGCCAATTTTGACGCTTCAAATCGCGACTTTGACGTTTTGAGGAAAACCCCATTATTTTTAAATCCCTATAACGTTTTTGTCTTATATATATATATATATATATATATATATATATATATATATATATATATATATATATATATATATATATATATATATATATATATATACAGAGTGACCCATTTAAAGGCGGGACACCCTCATAACTTTTTATTTAATAAGCGATTTTGAGCAAACTTTTTTTGAAACATGGAAACGGGAAAAGTGTACTTTGGGGCTAAGTGGCATCTTATTTTTTTAACAACAAGGCCTACTAGAACACTTTTAAAGGCTGTAAATTACAAAAACCATATTAGCGAATTTTTAGAAAAAAATCTGGGCACGCCACTGAATTTTCCCTCCGCTATAATGGGTCTTTACGAAATTTCATGGAAAAACATTAGTTATTAATGATTCTATGACCAAATGACGAATCGGGCTGTTGATTATGAATTTAAGGTTCTTATTCAGTAATCCATGTGATAGCAACTGAATGTTTTAATTGAAATGTAATGTTTAATTTGGACCAATAAAAGATACTCATTGTATTTATTGCATACAAATTTATTACTATTTTCTTAATATCTTTCATATTTGTAATAAAATAACAAGAAAATATTAACACAATAAAATCACAAAATTAACAGTAGACGTGCTAATGTTGTGAAGCTCTGGATGTCTATTATTAAAAACTCGACGTACTTCACCAATGGACAGACCTGTCACTATCACCATGAAGTTTTACTATTAGTGAATTTTCGTAGAAAAAGTTCAGTATTGGGGGGATCACGACTTTTGAAAAAAATTTTTGCAAATGAGCGCGAACTAGGACTCCTAGAACCCATATCCGGGGTCCGTTTCAAGTTTTATATGTTTATATATATATATATATATATATATATATATATATATATATATATATATATATATATATATATATGTATATTTATATATATATATATATATATATATATATATATATATATATATATATATATATATATATATATATATATATATATATATATGTATCACACCGATACCTCAAATAATCATGGGCCGATTTTGATAAAATTTGGCATGTACCTTCCCTTTGTAAATGGCTTGGATAAGTTCGTTAGTCAGAAAAATCATACGAGGTTTTTCGAGAAAATTTTGAGTTTTCATTCGAACAAAATTTTTACCTCAAAAAATAAAAGAGATATGATAACCAAATTTGGTAGATAGGTTTACAATATAAAAAGTAAACTATACAACAAAATTCAAATTTCTATGTTACAAGAAAAAAAACTTATAATAAAATATTTTGTGCCAGATCATTTCTATGAAAATTCACTACCATAACGTACTTGCTGCGTCCAGGCTTTTTTAATTTTGTGCAGTAAAGTAAAATTACCAGCCATACTTATTTGACAGTGTACTTGAGGAACAAACAATACGTAAATTTCACTACTGACCTAATAAATTTGACATTTTGTTATTTGTTCAGCAGAAAGTTATTTCAAAGCCTGCTATTAAGAATAATTTTCATCACTATGGAGCTGCATCATTGGCGCATGTTTAGTTAGAGGTGTTTTGTGAGTTTAAATTAAACAAAGATTACCAATATTATGAATAACTGTTGGGATAGACTTTTTTAAGTTTATCTGATAGCAGGCCAAAGGATATTAAGCAAAATTGTAATTGACGTGACGACTACTCGAAATATTTCGACAATATAATTGTTTTTATTATGCTATACAATTTCTCTTAGAAACTGCCTACAGTTAAATGTTCTTATTAAATAAAACCGTTGTGATTCATTTGTTATCACATGAATTACTGGATAAGAAGCTTAAATTCATAACAACCCTATCCGCCATTTAGGCATAGAATCTTTAATATCCAATATCTTTTCCTGGAATTAGATAAAGACCCATTTTAGCCGACCCCGAATTGAGTAGCGTGAGCAGTTTTTTTTCTAAAAAATCACTAATATGGCTTTTGTAATTTTCAGCCTCTAAAAGTGATCTAGTAGGCCTTGGTTGTTAAAAGCTTTTGCCCCTTCCATATTTAAAAAAAGTTTAGTTCAAATCGCTTCATAATTACAAAAGTTATGAAGGTGTCCCGCTTTCAAATGGGTCACTCTATATATATATATATATATATATATATATATATATATATATATATATATATATATATATATATATATATATATATATATATATATATATATATATATATATATATATATATATATATATATGTATATATATATATGGAAACAGACCCCGGATATGGGTTTTAGAGGTCCTAGTTTGCGCTAATTTGAAGAAATTTTTTCAAAATTCAAGTTGGGATCTCCTCGTTAGTGATTTTTTCAAAAGAAAATTCACTAAAATTAACCTGATATCAAGCTGGCCTGATATCTATTAGTGAATTTTCTTTAAAAAAATTCACTATTGAGGAGATCCCGACTTTTGAAAAAATGTCTTCAAAAGAGCGCTAGTTAGGCCCCCTAGAACACATATGCGGGGTCAGTTTCAATTTCATATGTTTATATATATATATATATATATATATATATATATATATATATATATATATATATATATATATATATATATATATATATATATATATATATATATATATGTACATATATATATGGAAACAGACCCCGGATATGGGTTTTAGAGGTCCTAGTTTGCGCTAATTTGAAGACATTTTTTCACAATTCAAGTTGGGATCTCCTCGTTAGTGATTTTTTCAAAAGAAAATTCACTAAAATTAACCTGATATCAAGCTGGCCTGATATCTATTAGTGAATTTTCTTTAAAAAAATTCACTAATGAGGAGATCCCGACTTTTGAAAAAATGTCTTCAAAAGAGCGCTATTTAGGCCCCCTAGAACACATATGCGGGGTCAGTTCCAATTTCATATGTTATATATATATATATATATATATATATATATATATATATATATATATATATATATATATATATATATATATATATATATATATCACACCGATAACTCAAAAAATAATGGGCCGATTTTAATTAAATTTGGTGAATACCTTCCCTTTGCAAATGGCTTGGATAAGTTCGTTAGCCAGGAAAATCGGCCCAGGTTTTCCCGGAAAATTTTGTATTTTCTTTCGTAAAAAAATTATATCTCCGGAATTAACAAAGTATGGGCAATAAAATTTGGTACACTGGTTTATATCCTTATAGGTAAGTCACATACCAAAATTTAGCTCTGTAGGTCAAAAGACAAAAAAGTTATAGGCATTTAACGAAAATTAAATTGGGGTTTTCTTCAAAACGTCAAAGTTGCGATTTAAAATGTCAAAATTGGCAACATTTAGGCAAAGAACTTGAATCTAATACAGGCTTTGGAAATAAAATGTCTCAAGAAGAATGTTTTACAAACCATGAAATATTAGTTTCAACCGTCATTGTCCTTCATTTTAATAAAATATTTCCAGAAAATTCATTTCAAATAGACCCTTTCTCTGATGCTTGGCAGTAGCCTTAGCTATAAAATGTATCGTTTAATGGTATATAATTTAAGTAGAATTTTCGTAAAAAATTAATAAAGCTCAATATATCTGTTATTATACAACATATGAAAAAAATTGTATTTATTAATTATAGGGTGTCTTGAGCTTCATCTTAAAAAAATATTTCTACAATCACAGGCTGGCCCATAAGTCGTTGGTGATACCAATTTTCTTTCTTTTTTAATCAAATACACCTTATGTTATTGCATTTTTCATCGAAGTATAATGCATGTTTTTAAGAAAATAAATTATGGACACAGTAAATGCGTTATGGTATCGAATTTTGATCAAATACTTCAAATTTGAATAGGTCAATTTGCTATTAACCTATAAGGTTGACCAGGAAACCAGTTTTTTCTGGAACAATTTAAGCTTACTTTCGGAAATTTTTGTACATTTTCAAACAATAAAGTTATTTTGATGAAACATGGCACATTGTTTCTACTATATAGGTTATACTGGTAACCAAATGTGATGCCTGCTTTTTTTAAAAAACACACATATTTGCTATTAAAAAATATTTTTATGAAAATTCACTACCATAACGCACTTGCTACGTCCAGACTTTTACACTATTTCAGAGAGTAATTATTTACATGTAATATTATGTATACCTAAATAATTATTCTGTGAAATAGTGTAGGTATTAGATTCTTTTTAAATAGGTACCTACTTTTAAATAAAATGTAGACAGAAAAACAAAAGTACTTAAGAACCATTTATTTTGTCGAAAACTAAGTAGGTACTACAATGTGAACAGAAATGTTTAAAATAAGACGTGAACTAATTAAATATAAATGAACTACCTACTAATCTATTGTTTTAAGCTACTATAAAACAATAAGTTTTTTGTTAATTAACTGTATTTAGGTAAAGTAGGCATGTTTTTGTTGACGATATCTTTAGCATCTTAAGAATATTGACAAAGGAAATATATTTAAGAAAGCCTCATCTTATACCACTAGGATAAGTATCTTAAAACAATTTAATAAAACAACAATAAACAACGTGTTAAAAATTAGCGTTATGAAATCTACTACACTGTCCATAATGGCGTTGACTTTGTTATGATTTTTAATTTGATAGCAGATAAATACTACAAGCCATATAAATCGAATAATAGAAATGGACCAAAATAACTCGTTTCTCATACGAAACAGTTCTTCATCTTCACTTTCATCAGTTTCATCAGATTCATCAGATTCATCAGTTTCATAAGGGTCAACAATTTCATAGCCCTCCAACAATTCGTCATCACTTTCATCGTCTTCTTTAATATGATTTACATCCCGATCGTCTGTCGATTCTTCGTTGAAAAATGAAGGGTTAGCAATGGCTTCAATCTCCTCCCAGTCTTCGCTTAATTTTCTAAGCTCTTTGACTTTTAAATAATATAGATATAACAGTATGGTTGCCATAATGTATCGGTTTTGCAGCTAAAAATTAACAAATATGTCTCACTCACAAAACAATTACGCATAAAAATTATAATTTTACCTTTGAAAATATATTCACAATAATCACTTATGTCACTGACTTTGTTGATGTACGTTAATCTCAGCGGGCTGTCGTGGAATGAACAACTGGATCGGCTTCGGTGGTCGGTTCCTGGTTCCACAAACTGTCAACTGTCAACGCACTACTTTAATGCGCCTTTCAAATCATAGAGAAAACAAACCAATAATAAATGTACTAAATCATTTAATTCAGTATTTAATTTAATTAAATTGCTCAAATAAATAGGTATACTATGCATCTTACAAATGGAACATCTTGGTTGTATTCGTTGTTGCCAAATACCAACGATTATAAACAGAGAAGGATTGCTTAATTTCTCAGATCTGTCAGCTTCAAGGTCGTCGCCGTGACGTCATAACTGGTGCTGTAGGAACAGATACTCATTTAAAATGCATTGTTGTAAATGACTGGTCTCTTTATTTTTGCTCACCACTCTTTTTATGAATATCGGACAAAAAAATGCATTGAACCTAAATGAAAGTAAACTTAATGACAAATAAAATTACGCTAATGCGAACGCTCTACAACCAAGATAACGGTCAATCACCAGATATCAATTTAAGAATTGTTGGAATGTAAGATTACCTGGATTAGCCACGATTTATTAAATTTTGATAACAATTAAAGTTTGCTGTGTCTCGTTTTCTTGCGTCGTAGGCCCACGTAATTTGTAGTGAATTTTTATTTTAAAAAAATCACTAATAGAGAGGTATCGATGGTGAGACTTTGCAAAAAAATTTTTCAAATGAGCGCGAACTAGGACCTCTGGAACCCATATCCGGGGTCACTTTCAATTTATATATATATATATATATATATATATATATATATATATATATATATATATATATCCGTCTGATAACTCAAAAAATAATTAACAGATTTCAATTAAACTTGGCAAGTGCCTTTCTTTTATTAATGGCTTGGATGAGTTCGTTAGCCAGAAAAATTGGACGGGGTTTTCCGGGAAAATTTTGAGTTTTCTTTCGAAAAAAATTTTTTTTCTCCGAAAGTAACAAAGCTGTTTTAATGAAATTTACTATATATATTTCCTCGGGAGAGGTATTACTAGGTACCAAAATTAAACTTTCTAAGTTTATAGAAAAGTGAGTTATTCAAATTTTAAATTTTCTTTTGAAAAAAATTTTTCTCCGAAAATTACAACGTTATTTTAATAAAGTTTGGTAGATATCTTGCCTTAGGAAAGACCTTACTAGACTCCAAAATTAAACGCTCTAAGTTTATAAAAAATTGAGTTATTCAAATTTGAAGCATTTAATAAAAATTCACTACCATAACGCACTTGCTGCTTCCCGATATTTTTTTTTATTGAAGAAAAAAAATATGAATCATGCGATAATTTTGTATGCCAGTATTTTGATACTTATTATCATTTATATTATTTTTAGCAAATTTCTCATTTAATTCAACTAATCAAAAAATATGTAAATGAAGGAAACGTATAATATTTATTTAGCGTATCTAATCTAATATATTTGCCAATGGTCACCGACAATTTATTAAATCCTTACTATTACATAATAATGAGCATAATATTTTCGATTTAATTGTCAAAATTATACAAAACCATGATAAGTCCTGTGCCTATACATGAAACGTCTAAAATTCACAAAATAGTACATTGTGGGACAAGTGCAGAAAATAATAAATTTATCACGAGTTTGAAGTTATTGCAAGAGCATTAGCAAATTCCACACTTCAAACGAGTGAGAAATTGTGTTTCTGTACATGTAACACGTTATACTTTTTCTACAATCACAGTTTTCTCTTTTTCTGTAATTTCACTTTTACTTGCCATAAATTGATAATATTTTTAACGTTTATTGAAGCAATTTAATTAACACGAATTATAGTCGGTTGCTTTTTTTTTTAATTTCAACAACACATTACGAGGGCTTACAGCCTAAATACTATCGTACCGTAGGTGTCGACAAGGAGGAAAGAGGCAACTTGTTAATTCTGGACTTAAAGGTTTGTGGGTCGGGGGAGAAGGAAAAACATGTGCCGGCAAGGAGTTCCACAAGTTGGAAGCCCTCGGGACAAAAGAGCGGGCATAAAAAGATGTTTTATGTCTGGTGACCTGGACAGTAAAAGGGTGCATTCGCTCTGTTCCCCTGGTAGATCTGTTGGGGGCAGCAGGTGGAGGAACTATGGAAGAAAGCTCCTCTGAGCAGTGCCCATGCAGATATCTATAAAAGAGAGAGAGAGGTCACCAACGGCACGTCGGTGGGCAAGGGATGGCAGCCTTTGGGTAAGGGTACGGTCACCGTTGAGACGTATAGCTCTCTTTTGAATGGAGTCCAGGATAGCGAGTGTAGAAGCGGCAGCAGCACCCAAGATGTGGGAGCAGTATTCGAGGTTTGGTCTTATTTGTGAAGTATATAAAGTATAGAGATTAGCTGGTGAAAAATTTTTGCGAGCCCGGAAGAGGAAACCTAATTTCTTAGCAGCCGCTTCTGCAATTGATGTGACATGTTGGTGCCAATTGAGATTTCGATCCACAGAGATGCCAACAAGTGAAAAGGACTCATTACTTTGAATAACTTGGTTGTTTATTGTGATGGGTCTAGGGCTGGTGTATCTCTTATGAGAAAGAAAGCAAGACTTTGATTTGGTGGGGTTGAATTGTACAAGATTTCTACTTCCCCAGTCTAATATTTTCCGCGGAGATAGAACCCTCTATGAGTCTGCGATCCTCATCTAGTTGGCCTAAAGAGACAGGCTTAGTGTATTGTATATTGGAGTAGAGGGTGCTGTCGTCCGCGTAACTGTGAACTGGGTTGGATGTGCTAGAGAGGAGGTCATTGATGTGGAGAAGAAACAAAGTAGGGGCTAAAGCTGAAGCTTGAGGAACTCATGCATTAATTGGATACAGTTTAGAGGAATGGCCATCCACGACAACAGAAATGCTCCGGTTGGAGAGGAAATTTGCTGTCCACGTACAGAGTTTTGGTGGTAGGCCATAGGCCGGTAGTTTATTAAGCAGCGCTGCGTGCCAGACCTGGTCGAATGCTTTGGATATGTCTAGAGCGACAATCTGGGATTCACCGTGTAGTTCCATAGACTTGTTCCAAGAATGGGTAACAAAGGAAAGGAGGTCGGCAGTTGATCTGCGCTGACGGAATCCATACTGCCTGTCGTGGATTAGACTGTGTTTTTCAAGAAATTTAAGTAGTTCAGTGTTTATATACTTTTCCATCACTATAGAGATGACTGAAAGGAGAGAAATAGGCCTGTAGTTGCTAGGAAGCGCTTTCGATCCTTTCTTGGGGACGGGTTGTACTCGAGCAGTTTTCCAGTTACTAGGGAATATGCCTCTATTGTAAGATGTCTGAAACAAACGAGTCAGGACAGGAGCAAGTTCCGGTGCGCATTTTTTGAGAACAATTGCTGGTATCTCGTCAAGGCCAGAGGCTTTCCTGGTATTAAGAAAAGAGAGCATCTTTCTAATTTTGAAAATGATATCCGTCATTTTATGCGCGACATTGGGGACTGTTGGTGGTTGAACATTCGGAGGTGGGTTGAGAATAGAATTGCCGGCGAACAACGAGGCAAAAAGTTCAGCCTTGCCCAGGGCGGTAGAAACAATTTCATCCCCTGAGACAAGAGGTGGGAACGTGCTCTTGCAGAAATTATTCCCAATAGATTTAGCAAGAGTCCAGAAGGGTTTGCTGCCGCTGGAGCTTAAGAGGACTTTGTTTTTGATGTGGTTATTAAACGAGTTTTTTGCCCCAGAAAGAGTGCGGACATAGCGGTTTCTTGCGTCGTTAAATGCTTGGCGGTTTTCTTGACTGGGATTGTGTAGAAGCATTTTGTGAGCTTTGACCTTTTCAAGTCTGGCGTTGTCACAGGATTTAGAGAACCAGGGCTTTTGAGTGGCTGCAGAAATTTTCTGTGTACGTGGAATAAATAATTCCATGCCAGCTTGGATAATTTCGGTGACGTTTTGTGAGATATCAGAGGGGTCAGGATGAGAGAAGCAGACAGACGCCCATGGAAAGGAGGAAAAGTAATCTCGCATTTCGTCCCAGTTCGCGGAGTTGTAGTGCCAAACGATACGTGGGTGTGATGACTGTGTGACCTCGGGTTGCATTGCGCAGGAAGCAGTGACCATGCCGTGGTCTGAGCGACCCGGGGGGCGGTGACTGATATCTTATAGCAGTCAGGATTTATAATAAGAAAGAGATCTAAAGGATTTGAGCTGTGTGTTGGGATGCGAGGAAAGTAAGTAGGTTGCTGAACCATATTGGTTAAAGAATTGCTGACTGCAAAGGCCCCCGCTGCTCTTCCTTGCGAATCGGTTTTTGAAGATCCTAGCCATTCCTTATTATGGACATTGAAGTTACCGAGAATAGTGACCTCGGAGGAAGGATATTCAGAAATCAGATGGTCGGTTTTTTCAGAAAGGTAGTCAAAGAGCTGGACAAAGTTGTTGTCAGAAGGTGACCGGTAAATGCAACAGATGAATTTAGTTGCAGCTCTGAGAGAGAGTTTTATCCATAGTAAGTCTTTTCTTCCAGCTTCTAAATTGGGGAGTCTGGTGCAGGGTAGATTGCTACGGACGTACGCGCACACGCCTCCATGCAATCTAAAAGAAGTAAGGAGCTCATACCCCGGGAAATTAAGGTGATTAGTGGCTGTTTTGGCACTGATTTGAGTTTCGGTCAGTAAGAAGAGTTGGGGTCTATTAGCCTGGAGGAAATGGTGGACGGAGTTCAGGTTAGAATTTATGCCACATATATTCGAGAAGGATATGGTAAATCTCGATGCTGGCGCCCCCTGTACACCCCTCTCCCGGAGATCCGAATGGAGGGGTATTTTGCCTCCGGAATCTTTTGTAAAAGGAGGAGCCATCATCATTCTTGTTTATAAGGGAAACCGACTCATACATCAGAACCGGAAACGTCCGTTGGGAGTTGATGCAAGGGGTGGTACCTCCTCGGGCGTGAAAAAATCCTTTACTATCACGTAAAGGAAAATTCCACTACTACCTACCATATTGCAATAATACCACCCCAGCCAACTATTAAAGAGCTGACCACCTTAGCAAGGGATGAGCAAGAGAGATAGATAGATATAGAGACAGACTTTATTTATCGTATTAAGTTTTATTAATACAAGTAAAAAACTTCATCACCCTAGTCAAAATTCATCATCCATAAAATGTAATCTAGTAATAAAAAACATACATTTACGCAATATGTCAACATACATAAAAGTACAAAGTTTCAGTCTACAGAGGTCAGATTTCATGGTTTCCTTTACAAGAATAAAAAAGCGTACAAATATGATAAAAATTACAATGCAAAACACAAGAGTTAGGTTGGGAAGTCAGTCTGTTAAAGTTTAATAATAAACAAAAATATAGTTTTTAAAGCCACAAAATTCTATTTTACAAATCACTGTATTAAAAATCCACAAAGACCATTCACAAAATGCAACAAACAATCACGAAAACTGACGAAAACTAGAGAAAATACACGGTCTCTTATAGAGCAAATACGATTCTGCAGCTCTGACGTCACATCCAATCGGTCCCACTCTAACACAGCAGCATAGGAATTAAGCTATCCTCTCTAGTGTATAATCCTTGGCCAAATGCTATATACCTGCTTGACGTTATGACGAAAATGCTGTTATGTATGGGTTAACTTGAATAAAAAGTCTGGACGCAGCAAGTGCGTTTTGATTTTAATAGCAAATTTGTGTGTTTTTTCTTTAAGAAAGCAGGCATTTTAGTTACCAATATAACCTATATAGTAAAAACAATGTGCCTTGTTTTATCAAAATAACTTTATTGTTAGAAAACGTACAAAAATTTCAGAAAGTAAACTTAAAGTGTTCCCGAAAAAAACCGTTTCTTGGTTAACCTTATAGGTTAATAGCAAATTGAGATTTTCAACTATGAAGCATTTAATCAAAATTCGCTATCATAACGCACTTGCTGCGTGCAGAATTTCTTTTCTTACAAACATGCATTATATTTCGATGGAAAATGCAAAAATGCAATAACGTAAGGCGTGTACGACTAAAAAAAAAAAAAAAAGAAAATTTGTTTCACCAACGAATTATGGGCCACCGTGTGATTGCAGAAATAATTTTTTTAAGATGTAGCTCAAGACACCCTATAATTAATGTATACATTTTTTTATATCTTGCATAATAACGGATATATTGAGCTTTATTGATTTTTTACGAAAATTCAACAAAAATTATATACCATTAAACGATAAACTCTATAGCTAACACTACTGTCAAGCATCAGAGAAAGGGTCTATTTGAAATGAATTTTCTGGAAACATTTTAGTAAAATTAAGGACAATTATGGTTGAAACTAAGACTTCAGGGTTTGCAAAATATTCTTCTTGAGACATTTTCTTTCCATAGCCCGTATTAGATTCAAGTTCTTTGCCTAAATGTTGCCAATTTTGACGTTTTAAATCGCGACTTTGACGTTTCGAGGAAAACTTCAATTTATTTTTTTAAATGCCTATAACCTTTTTGTCTTTCGACCTACAGAGCTAAATTTTGGTAGGTAATTTACCTATAGCGATATAAACCCGTGCCATTACTTTGTTATTTTCGGAGATATATAATAATAATTATTATTATTATAATTATTTTCGAGGGAAAATACAAAATCTTCCGGGAAAACCTCTGCCGATTTCCCTGGCTAACGAACCACTTGCAAAAGCAAGGTATTCACCAAATTTAGCCAAAATCAGCCTATTAATTTTTGAGTTATCGGTGTGATACCTATACATACATACATACATACATACATACATACATACATACATATATATATATATATATATATATATATATATATATATATATATATATATATATATATATATATATATATATATACAAAGATTTAAAACTCTGGACGCAGCAAGTGCGTTATGGTAGTGAATTTTCATAAAAATGTTTTTAATAAAAAAATGTGTGTTTTTTAAGAAAGCAGGCATCAAATTTGGTTATATAACCTATATAGTAAAAACAATGTGCCATGTTTCGTCAAAATAACTTTATTGTGTGAAAATGAACAAAATTTTCCAAAAGTAAACTTAAAGTGTTCCCGGAAAAACACGTTTGTTGGTCAACCTTATAGGTTAATAGCAATTTGAGCTGTTCAAATATGAAACATTTGATCAAAATGCGCTACCATAACGGACCTGCTGCGTCCAGAATTTCTTTTCTTACAAACATGCATTATATTTCGATGGAAAATGCAAAAATGCAATAACATAAGGCGTATTTGATTTAAAAAAAAAGGAAATTTGTATCACCGACGACTTATGGGCCATCCTGTGATTGTAGAAATATTATTTTAAGATGTAGCTCAAGACACCCTTTAATTAATATATAAAATTTTTTTTCACATCTTATATAATAACGGATATATTGAGCTTTATTGATTTTTTACGAAAATTCGACAAAAATTATATACCATTAAACGATAAACTCTATAGCTAAGGCTACTGCCAAGCATCAGAGAAAGGGTCTATTTGAAATGAATTTTCTGCAAATATTTTAGTAAAATGAAGGACAATGACGGTTGAAACTAAGACTTTAGGGTTTGTAAAACATCCTTCTTGAGACATTTTCTTTCCATAGCTCGTATTAGATTCAAGGTATTTGCCTAAATGTTGCCAATTTTGACATTTTAAATCGCCACTTTGACGTTTTGAGGAAAACCCCAATTTTTTTTTAAATGCCTATAACTTTTTTGTCTTTTGACCTATATAGCTAAATTTTGGTAGGTAACTTACCTATAAGGATATAAACCTGCGTTTGGTTGCCCTTACTTTGTTAATTCCGGAGATATAAATTTTTTTAAAAAGAAAACACAACATTTTCCGGGAAAACCTGGGCAGATTTTCCTGCTTAACAAACTCATCCAAGCCATTTGCAAAAGGAATTTTTTCACAAAATTTAATCAAAATCAGCCCATTATTTTTTGAGTTATCGGTGTGATACATATATATATATATATATATATATATATATATATATATATATATATATATATATATATATATATATATATATATATATATATAAACATATAAAAATTTAAACTGACCCCGGATATGTTTTCAGGGGGGCCTAATTAGCGCTCATTTGAGGAAATTTTTTTCAAAATTCAAAAGTCGGGATCTCCTCATTAGTGAATTTTTTTAAAGAAAATTCGCTAAAAACCGAAACTGACGCCGGATATGTGTTCTAGGGGGCCAAATTAGCGCTCATTTCAAGAAATGTTTTCAAAATTCAAAAGTCGGGATCTCCTCAATAGTTATCTTTTTTGAAGAAAATTCACTAAAATCTACGGAAGTGCTGAAGGGTCAAGTGGGAAAAAAGTTTTTGGGTGAAATTAATTTAACCTTCCAGCGGAAACATGAAATTCACGTTATCACAAAAAGTTGAAATTAATTTGACGTTAGCGATTAGTGTTAACATGGACAATTTAGATACTGAATTGAGGTGTTAATTAACACGTAACTTGTAACAGTATAAGATTGCAGTGCTACTGCAATATTTTTGGTCTCTCTTCCACCCTTTTTTGATTAAAGATAAACATAAAGGTAAATAAAGGCGTGAAAGTAAAACGTCGTTCGGTTTAGGCATAGTCGCAGATCCCACTCAGTAGTGCATATCCTGGATTGTGAGGGTTTATGATTGGCTAATTACGTCGGGATGCGAATAAAGAGTAACTACGATGGGTATCGGATAATCGGATGTTGGTGTTAAATGTTGAGTTGACGTTTGAATTCTAATGAATGGGAGTAAATAATGGTAATTTGTAATTAATTAAAATTTAAAATAAGAGATATTTGCTAGAATAAGTGTCCACACAAATAAGTTAGTTGTTGGTTTGCAACATTATTTCTTCGTATCAATTGCTCTACTGCTACGCTATTCCCCATTATGACGAACGGTGACGTGTTGTAGACAATATAGATAATCTGCAAGAAAATTACACATACACGCCAATCCAGAAGGAAATGAATTTTTTTAATCCGGAATAGGAAGTTGGTTATGAAATTTTGGCGAGGGTGGGTAGAACCATATTGCTTTGTACAACTTTCAAAACTCTTAATTGAATGAATAATCTCGCACAGGTATGGTTAGAAATGATCTCTTCATATACTAAAGTTAAGTGGAGAGTTTTAAAAAGGTTTCCTACTTCTGGGAATGAAAATATATACCAACTTTGTTTGCATTGTCAACATAGTCAGTTCAGAAAATAATTAAGTGTGAAATATAGGTGACACAATCCAGTGCCAAACAAAAACTAGGCAAGATCCAAAGGATGGCTTGTTTGGGCATCACAGGGGCCATGACTTTAACCCCAACAGCCGTCATGGAGGTGTTGCGGGATCTGCCCCCCTACACCTAGTTATCATGGGGGAGGCCATGGTAGGACTGCAATGGTAGACTGAAGATCAACCCAGGTTTCAGGGGCCACTGCAAAATTCAGAAGATCGTGGAGGAGCCCATGTTTGAAATGAGGTCAGATTTCACGAGCCCACTAATCTGCAGGGAAAACAATTTTACAGTGGAAATCCCCGACCGAGAGACTTGGCGGGATGAGACGCCGGGCTTACCACGGGACGCGCTCGTCTGGTTCACGGACTGATCCGACGGGAAGCGTGGGAAGAGGCAGGTGTTTATTCGGAGGGAACGTGGGTAAGTCATAGTATTTCCCTCGGAGTCTACGCAACAGTCTTTTAGGCCGAAATGTACGCCATCCAGCACTGTGTGTGGGAGAGCAAGAGCAGGGGCTACACCAACAAGCGGATCCTCATAGCCACAGACAGCCAGGCAGCCCTTAATGCCCTAAGTAGCCCACAGGTAAATTGAAGGCTAGTAAGTGAATGCCGAGACGAGACGAGCGACCTGGCTGGGCAGAATGTGGTCACTCTCATCTGGGTCCGGGTCACTCGGGGGTTAAAGGCAATGATGAAGCCGACAGTCTCGCGAAGAAAGGGGCAGCAGAACCATTTATGGGACCCGAACCGGCCCTATGCGTATCGAAAGGCACGGCCAGGGGAACCATCAAGTCCTGGGTCAGAGAACACAACAAGGCGGATTATCCAGGGCTCAAATACGGATTGCCCATTAATTGGGCAACCCAGTCCAAAGAGAGCTGTGGAGCTGCTATATTTTAGCAGACGACAGATCAGAAACATAACAGGACCCTTGACGGGACACATGGCTGTCAAGAAACGCCGGTATAAAATGACGCGGTTCGGGGGGGACCTGGAATGCAGACTGCGGTGAGGGGAAGGAATCAGCCCAGCACATCTTGTGCGAGTGTAAAGCTCTGGACAGCAAAAGGCAACTGATCTACGGTCAGCTTAAAGAAATTAATTTGAAATGATGTGCTTTGCCTGTAATTTTAACCTAAAGCTTTAGGTTATGGTGGCTTGTCTATATGCGGCTGGTTTTGTGATTTGTAACATCCGCGTTAAAAACCAGTGATAGTGTTATGGCAAGCCAAGAACAGGCTGTGACCAAATAAATGTTCATGCCATTGTAGCAAAACTCTCCTTCCCACTATTACCGCATCAACGGTTCTTGGAGTTTTTAATAAAATAAAAAAAATAGATGCGTAAACGCGCGGCGGCTTATTCTACGACAATCATGCCGTGTTCTAAGTTTACAATAGTGAAACCTGAGAAACGAGAGTATGTTGTTCTTGATCTAAACTATAAAATTCATTGTGATCCTCAGGAGGGATGGCAGTCACCCCCATCGCAGTAATTAAAATATGTATGATGTTCCGGTTGACAACGTTTCTCAATAGTAATACATGTTTGACTGACAATAACGGCGTGTTCACAACAGCATAATGTTTTTCTTTTACGCTGCTGTTTTTACCTATTTCACATCCCATATTTCTGTAAAATGTTTGCAAGGTTTTGTTGGTCAAGTGACTTGTTTTTATTGGCGTATGACATTATTATTGCATAACACACAATACAGAGTCTACTAAATTTGCACAACATCGCATGCTGTTGTCATGGAGCAATCCTCCTTTATGAATCAGTGGGACTGTAGAGTGAAACATACCTTATAATCAACTAGGAAGGTTACAACTACTTTACAGTAGCCGCGTATAGTAACATTTAGTTCTTCAGGTAGCGGGAAGATGACTGACACCGGGGAATTTTCGATGAAACATGTAACCAATTGTGAAAAGAAAATTAAAATTTTATAGATGTGACAATTTAATTCCATGGCAGCTCGGTTCTCATTAAAAACAATTTTTTAGCGGTAGTTATTCAAATTACATAACGCAGTGTGTCACATCATTCAAATAGTAATTTTTTATCTATTTAACCCTATAAAAATCCAATATGGCTGCCAGAAGAAAATTCAAAGTTAGCTATGAAAATGTAATGATTTAGTATGCTTAGAAATTTTTTGAAACGGAGAGTAGGTAGCTCGTGACGACCTATGTGAAGGTACTAAATATCATAGCATTCGCTTGAATATTAAAAAAACTCTGGACGCAGCAAGTGCGTTATGGAAGTGAATTTTCATTAAAATGTTTTTAATTACAAATATATCGCTCTAATGCGAACAGGCATCAATTTGGTTACCGGTATAACCTATATAGTAGGAACAGTGTATTATATTTTATCAAAATAATTATTTGAAAATGCACAAAACTTTTCGGAAAATAAACTTTAAATGTTTCTGAGAAAACTGGTCTCCTAGCCAATGAACCTTAGGTTAATAGCAAATTGAGTTAGTGAAATTTGACACATTTAATGAAAATTCGCAACCAAAACGCCCTTGCTGCGTTCATACAAAAATTTTCCGAAAATACAGTTAAATGTTGGTTTCCTAACCAACAAAACTTACGTTAATAGCAAATGAGTTATTGAAATTTGGAGGATTTAATGAAAATTTGCTACCAAAACGCACTTACTGTGTCCAGATTTTTTCTTACAAACATGCATCATATTTCGATAAAATATGCTAAAATGCAGTAACGAATTTGTTCTACGAAAATTAGCTAAAAATTATAGACCGTTAAACCATAAACTTCACTAAACCTACCTACAGCGAAAGCATCAACTTAACTAAACCGACAGCCAAAACATCAGAGAAAGGGTCTATTTGAAATGAATTTTGTGGGAATATTTTAGTAAAATGAAGGACAATGACGATTGAAACTAAGACTTTAGGCTTTGTAAAACATTATTATTGAGACATTTTCCTTCCATAGCTCATATTAGTGTCAGGTTCATTGCCTAAATATTACCAATTTTGACGTTTAAAATCGAGATTTTGACGTTTTGAGGAAAAGCCAAATGTATTTTTCTTTGAATGCCTGTAACTTTTTTGTCCTTTAACCTACGGAGCTAAATTTTGGTAGGTAACTTGCCTATAATGATATAAACCCGTGTATGAAATTTGGTTGCCCGTACTTTGTTAATTTTGGAGATATAATTTTTTTTCGAAAGAAAACATAAAATTTTTCGGGAAAACCTCGGCGGATTTTCCTGGCTAACTAACTTATTCAAGCCACTTGCAAAAGGAAGGTACTTACCAATTTTGACGTTTAAAATCGCGATTTTGACGTTTAAAATCGCGATTTTGACGTTTTGAGGAAAACCCAAATTTATTGTTCTTTAAATGCCTGTAACTTTTTTGTCCTTTAACCTACAGAGCTAAATTTTCGTAGGTATTTTACCCATAATGATATAAACCCGCGTGTGAAATTTGGTTGCCCTGACTTTGTTAATTTCGGAGAAATAAATTTTTTTCGATTTTTTTCGAAATAAAACACAAAATTTTCCGGGAAAACCTCGGCGGATTTTCCTGGCTAACGAACTTATCCAAGCCACTTGTAAAAGGAAGGTACTCACCCAGGTTTAACAAAATCGGTCCATTATTTTTTTAGTTATAGGTGTGACACATAAATATATATATATATATATATATATATATATATATATATATATATATATATATATATATATATATATATATATATATATATATATATATATATATATATATATATAAATATATATAAAGTCTGAAACCGACCTCGGATTTGGGTTCCAGGGGTCCTAATTAGCGCTCATTTGAAGAAATTTTTTCAAAATTCGAAAGTCGGGATCTCCTCATTAGTGAATTTTTTTAAAGAAAATTCACTAAAAAGATATGGAGGAAATTAGAAAACGCAACTTATAAGTTATTTCTGGATATTTTAGTAACGACTTGATTTATCAAGAATTTCATTTAAAATTCTTAATAAGCATGAAAAATATACAACACTTTCGTAATTTATCAGACTCTGTATCTTTAAAGGTTTAGAAGATAAAGGTGACCAGACTGTATACTTACAAATACTGACTTAAAATATGTTTTAGAATGCACTAAAAAATGCGCGTTGTTAACGAAAATAAATGTAAGTCTTACATAAGCATTCATATAAAATGTATATATATATATATATATATATATATATATATATATATATATATATATATATATATATATATATTCAAAACAATAATAACTCATCCTGTGTTCTTAATCTGAATATCTCACGAATATATAATATCGTCATTATGGTTGAACAAAATACCGATGTGAATTCGCCTGGACTCTCAGGGATACTTATTAGTTTGTAATTCATTTTTTTATACATTTTATAGTAATGCATTTGATAATTAATAAATACTAAAAACAACAAATATGCAACAATTGCACATTTATAAAATAAGCCTTCTTCCTCAATTATTAATTCATCTTCACTCTCTTCAGTTTCATCAGATTCATCACTTTCATAGTCTTTCCAACTTTCCTCACTCGCCTCATCGTCTGCTTCGCTTCCTGGTATAGCATCTTCATACCCTTCGTCTGTTGATTCTTCGTCAAACGATGAAGAATTTTCAAGTTTTCCAACATCAGATCCATCTTTTTCATCTATCAATTGCTCGATATTAGGTGATTCATTTTTTGCAATCACTTCATTCTTGAGTTCTTTAAAGTTTACGTCTGAATTTTCAAGCTCTTCAGAATAGTCCATTTTGTAACTAAAACAAAAAAACAAATAGCTATCACTCTTTAAATCTTAGCTTGTATTTGCAAGTTACATAGGACTTTAATAAATTAAATCACAATATGATCAAATGCAGAGTGCATCTTTAGTCCTGTCACTTTTTAGTATAACAGATCCTTCAGTTATCAGTATTTTTTTCCATTAACCTTTACAGTCAGCAGCGTTATAGCTAGGGTTGGCGGACGGCTGCCAGGGGCGCAACCTTCAGTGAGTCGTACTTGGGGAGCCTGCCTGACGCAAAAGAACTTACACTTGGTTACAATAGGCGTCCCCACATATTAGGAATGGAGGCCCATAACTTAACACACAAATTTTTTACCGAACTCTAAATATAAAATTAAAAAAAAAACCATAAGTTGAAACATGCGTCTTGTTTAACACCAGAAATGACCACGTTTTTCGGCTCAGTGCAAAATATTTTTCAATAATTTTCTGGACCGATTGAACGTCCACAAGCTTTATCAAATTTAAAATTAGCTTTGGGCGGTCTTTCTGATTCGAGATGGTTATCAAGGTAATTTAATTCACACGTTACTTACCTAACTACCGCAAATAACGAAAACATTACATACCATTGCCGAAGGAACTGAGAAACGGGGGACATATACAGTTGATGCTGCACCTCCAGCTTAAATAATTTAAAAAATAGTGCTGCAAATTAACTCATAACTTCCACACAGCTATGACAATCTACTCTCCTTAGAAAGACATTATCATGAAATGAATTTAGAGTCCACTGCTTCACCACAAACAAATTATTCGTATTCGTGTATCCATTAGATTAGGTTAGATTCATTGCGAGTGGGATATTCGAGTCCCTCCACTGCGACCTGCGGTCTATTGTGGCTGACGTCTAATTACTTAAATTTAACCCATCAATTCCAGCTGCCTGCAAGAGTCGATCTTTGTTTGTTTGGCACGTGTACTGCCATCTAGGTGAAGTCGCTTGTTCGTTTCGAAGCTTAAAGAGAAATAACCTCTCTTTAAGTTCATCTGGACCAGACATCCGTCAGTGTTAGATTCGAGACGGTATCAAGCCCAGCTCCCTAGCAGCAACCAATTTCCAGTTGTAATCCACCATTAGAGATCTCAGATCTTCTCCGGGTGCGTCTACGCTCGACACCCACCAGTGCTAGACTCAAGGCGACATCATATTGAGTCCAGGTCCCGAGCATCACCCAAGTGAGACCGTACGTCCGTTTTGAATCACACAGCGGGGGCCTTAAACTCAGAGTTTTGGTGGTAGACCATAGGCCGGAATTTATTAAGCAGCGCCGCATGCCATAAACTTGTTTCAAGAATGGGTGACAAAGGAGAGGAGGTCGGCAGTTGATCTGCCCTGACGGATTCCATACTGCCTGTCGTGGATTATACTGTGTTTCTCAAGAAATTTTAATAATTCAGTGTTTATATACTTTTCCATCACTTTAGAGACGACTGAAAGGAGATAAATAGGCCTGTAGTTGCTAAGAAGCGCTTTGGATACTTTCTTGCGGACGGATTGTACTCGAGCAGTTTTACAGTTACTAGGTAATATGCCTCTATTGTAAGATGTCTGAAACAGACGAGTCAGGACAGGAGCAAGTTCTGGAGTGCATTTTTTGAGAACAATTGCTGGGATTTCGTCAAGGTCAGAGGCTTTCCTGGTAGTAGGAGAATAGAGCATCTTTTTAATTTTACAAATGATATCCGTCATTTTATGCGCGACATTGGGGATTGTCGGTGGTTGAACATTTGGAGGTGGGTTGGGAGTAGAATTGCCGGCGAACAACGAACGAGGCAAAAAGTTCAGCCTTGCCCAGGGCGGTAGAAAACAATTTCTTCCCCTGAAACAAGGGGTGAAAGCGTGCTCTTGCAGAAATTATTCCCAATAGATTTAGCAAGAGTCCAGAAGGGTTTGCCGCCGTTGGAGGTTGAGAGGACTTTGTTTTTAATGTGGTTATTAAACGAGTTTTTTGCTTCAGGAAGAATGCGGACATAGCGGTTTCTTGCGTCGTTAAATGCTTGACGGTTTTCTTGACTGGGATTGTGTAGTAGCGTTTTGTGAGCTTGGACTTTTTCAAGTCTGGCCTTATCACAGGATTTAGAGAACCGGGGCTTTTGAGTGGCTGAAGAGGTCTTCCGTGTACGTGGAATAAATAACTCCATGCCAGCTTGGAACGTTTTGTGAGATATCAGAGAGGGGTCAGGATGAGAGAAGCGGACAGACGCTCATGGAAATGAGGAAAAGTAATCCCGCATTTCTTCCCAGTTCGCGAAGTTGTAGTGACAAACGATACGTAGGTGTGATGATTGTCTGACCTCGGGTTGCGTGGCGCAGGAAGCAGTGACGACGCCGTGGTCTGAGCGACCAAGGGGGGCGGTGACTGATGTCTTATAGCATTCAGGTTTTGTAGTAAGAAGGAGATCCAAGGGATTTGAGCTGTGTGTTGGGATGCGAGGAAAGTAAGTAGGCTGCTGAACAATATTGGCTAAAGAATTGCTGACTGCAAAGGCCTTCGCTGCTCTCCCTTGTGGATCGGTTTTTCAAGATCCTGGCCATTCCTTATGGACATTGAAGTCGCCAAGAATAGTTACCTCGGAGGAAATATATTCAGAAATCAGATGGTTGCTGTTTTCAGAAAGGTATTTGAAGAGCTGAACAAAGTTGTTGCCAGAAGGTGACCGGTAAATGCAACAGATGAATATAGTCGCGGCCCTGAGAGAGAGAGAGAGAGAGAGTTTCAATCAAAATATGTTTTTTCTTCCGGCTTCTAAATTGGGGAGTTTGGTGCAGGGTAGATTGCTATGGACGTAAGCGCACACACATCCATGCAATCTAAAGGAAGTAAGGAAATACACCGGGAAATTAAGGTGGTTAGTGGCTGTTTTGGCACTGACTTGGAATTCGGTGAGAAAGAGGAGTTGGGGCCTATTAGCCTGGAGAAAATGGTTAACGGAGTTCAGGTTAGCATTTAGGCCACATACATTCGAGAAGGATATGTTAAATCTTGATGCCGGCGCCCCCTGTACATCCCTCTCCCAGATTTTACCTCCGGAATCTTTTGTGCAAGGAGGAGCCATCATCATATTTGTTTGTATGGGAAACCGACTCATACACCAGAACCGGAAACGTCCGTTGGGACTTCACTGGCCCCTTGATGTAAGGGGTGGTACCTCCTCGGGCGCGAAAAAATCCTTTACTATCACGTAAAAGAAAAGTCCACTACCACCTGCCCCCAATTAGTCGCCTTTTATGACAGGAAGGAGTTACCATGAGCCTATTCGTTCCTTGGTGAAGTGCTAACTGGATCCCAAATTTGAAGGTGATATCTTAATTTGTTCGAAACTTATCGCGCCTACTAACATACAGACGCACAGACCGACCGAGCAAAAAAAATGTCACAATTTCTGTCATTGATATTTCACCCCCACACATCAAACCCTAATTTAATTTCACCACATAATACCAGGTGTTTGGTGAAATTGTAAGTTTTCTAATAAACAAACCCTAAAACGTTATATTCCCAGAGTTTTAATGAAAAAATGTCAATTTTCACCAGTCACACCCCCACCCATTCATACCCTATTCCCTGGAGCAATTTTACCCCCAAAACAACACGAACCGTTCGTTCGTTGGGCGCTAACTGTTTACCAAATTTGAAGACGATATATCAATTCGTTCTAAAAAAATTTTTGTTCCCAAATCATGTTTTCTATGTTTTGACACTTTTTACGACGTTTACGTGAAACAAAATTTTTGAAATTTTTGTCGTCAATGAAATACTTCCACACGTATTGACGATCTGAAAGTAAAATTATTTATGATCGCAGATTGGTCGAGAACGTTTGAGTAATCTCGCTAGACTATCGATTGAGTATTATATTGCAAAAATTATTAATGTAGATATTGACAAATTGACCTCACAAGAAGCCAGAAAATTGAACTTTTAAGAGATTTTATAATGCCTACATGAACTAGCTCTTATTAGATTGTTTTCCTGCCTACATAATAATGTAAACTAATTTTATGCTTAAATATATACCTAACTTAATTACACTTTTAAAATTATTGTGTTCTTTCTCTTCGTAGAAAATAAGTCGGAAGGGGGGGCCTAAAATTCAAGTTAGAATCAGAGGGTTAGTTATATGTCCAAGTTGTGTAGACTTGTTAATATTAATAGCCAAAATACTGAAGTATAGGTGAATAAAAAACACAATAATTTTGATAACGATAATAAAGTATATCACACAAACATATTACCTTTAGATATTAATGAAAAATTGCTATAACAGTTATGTCACTGGTTTGAGAAATGTGCACTATCGTGGGTAGACTTTTCTGGAATGCACAATCAATAATTGAATCGCTGGTGCGCTCAGTGCTTCGTAAGCTGTCAATTGTCGAGTCAGCAGTGAATAAACCATAGAGAACAACTACCTCATTATTAAGTACATGGGTACCAACTTAATTTTTAGTGAATGTTCTTAAAAAAAATCACTAAATAGGAGATTCGTGTTTATATATATATATATATATATATATATATATATATATATATATATATATATATATATATATATATGTCGTATCGATAACTCAAAAGATAGTGGACTGATCTTGATCAAATTTGGTGAGTACCTTCATTTTGCAAGTGGCTTGGGTAAGTTCGTTAGCAAGAAAAAATGGGACCAGGTTTTCCCGGAAAATGTTGTGATTTTTTCCTAAAAAAATGTATAACTCCGGAAATAACAAAGTAAGGGCAACCAAATTTGGTAAGCGTATTTGTATTATAAAGAGTGAACCTTGTACCAAAATTTAAGTCTCTAAGTTTAAAGACAAAAACGTTAAAGCTAAAGACACAAATTTTGGAGTTTTCCTCAAAACGTCAAACTCTCAATTTGAAACGTCAAAATTGCCAAATGTTTAGGCAAAGAACGTGAAACAAATACGGATTGTGAAAAGAAAATGTTGCAAGAATAGTGTTCTGCGAACCCTTAAGTTTCAGATTCAACCGTAATTGCCCTTCATTTTACTAAAATGTTTACAGAAAATTTATTTCAAATAGACCCTTTCTCTGATGCTTTGGCTGTCGGTTTAGTGAAGTTTAATGGTCTATAATTTTTAACTAATTTTCGTAGAACAAATTCGTTAATGCAGTTTTGCATTTTTTATCGAAATATGATGCATGTTTGTGAGAAAAAATTCGGACGCAGTAAGTGCGTTTTGGTAGCGAATTTTCATTAAATCCTTCAAACTTCAATAACTCAATTTGCTATTAACGTAAATTTTGTTGGTTAGGAAACCAACATTTAACTTTATTTTCGGAAAAATGTTTCTACAATCACAGGATGGCCCATAATTTGTTGATATAATTTTTTATTTTATTTAATCGAACACGTTATTGCTTTTTTGCATTTTCATCGAAATATAATGCATGTTTGTAAGAAAATAAATTCTGCACGTAGCAAGTGCGTTATGGTAGCCAATTTTGATTAAATGCTTCATAGTTGAGAAGCTCAATTTGCTATTAACCTATAAGGTTAACCAAGAAACGAGTTTTTTTGGGAACACTTTAAGTTTTCTTTCGGACATTTTTGTATATTTTCAAACAATAAAGTTGTTTTGATGAAACATGGCACATTGTTTCTACTATATAGGTTATACTGGTAACCAAATTTGATGCCTGGTTTCTTTAAAAAAAAACACACATATTTGCTATTATTTTTATGAAAATTCACTGCCATAACGCACTTGCTGCGTCCCGAACCTTTTTGATTAATTATTACTTCCACATCGTCAAGACGTGTGGATGACGAAAAAAAGTCGGCGACAAAAATTTCAAAAACCTTTTTTCGCTTAAAGGTCCTAACAATTGTCAAAACATATAGAAAACATAATTTCGGAACGAAATTTTTGTGTGTCTGTTGGTCTGTCGGTCTGTATGTCTGTCTGTTTGTAGCCACGATAGCTTTAGGACAAATTGAGATATTGTCTTCAAATTTGGTATGCACTTAGCACCTGACAGGCTAACGGTTCGGATTATTTTTGGGTAAAATCGCTCTAGGGGGTAGAGGATGAACCGGGGATGATTTGGTGTAAATTGATATTTTTTTGTTCAAACTCGAGTAATATAACGTTTTAGGGTTTGTTTGTTTGAAAACTTTCAATTTCCTCAAACATTTGCTATTCTGTGCTGAAATTAAACTAGGGGTTGAATGTGTGGGGGTGGAATATCGGTGTCAGAAATTTCGAATTTTCTTTACTAAAACCGCTTGAAAAGTCTCAAAACATATAGAGAACTTGATTCTGGAAAGAACATTTTTTTGTCTGTCGGTCGGTCTGTTTATTTCAACAACACACCACAAGGGCTCACAGCCTAAATTCTTTCGTACCGTGCGTGTCGACAAGGAGGAAAGAGGTTCTGGACTTGAAGGTTTACAAGTTCTGAGGATAATGAAAAACATGTGCCGGCAAGGAGTTCCACAACTTGGTAGTCCTCGGGACAAAATAGCGGGCATAACATAATGTACTATGTCTGGTGACCTGGACAGTAAAAGGGTGCATCCACTCTGTTCCCCTGGCAGATCTGTTGGGCGCAGCAGGTGGAGGAACTATGGAAGAAAGTTTTTCTAAACTGTGCCCGTGCAGATATGTATAAAAGGGAGAGATACGTTACCAACGGCACGTAGGTGGGCAAGGGATGGCAGCCGTTGGGTTGACGGTAGGGTCACCGATGAGACGTATAGCTCTTATCTGTAAAGTATATAAGGTATAGAGATTAGCTGGTGAAAAGTATTTGCGAGCCCAAAAAAAGCCTAATTTCTTATCAGCCGCTTCTGAAATTGATGTGACATGTTGATGCCAATTGAGATTTCGATCCACAGAAATGTCAACAAGTGAAGAGGACACATTACTTTGAATAACTTGGTTGTTCGTTGTGATGGGTCTAGGGCTGGTGTATCTCTTATGAGATAGGAAGCAAGACTGATATTTGGTAGAGTTGTATTGTACAAGATTTCTACTTCCCCAGTCTAATATTTTTTGGAGATCCACAGAGACCTCCATGAGTCTGAGATCCTCATCTAATTCCGCTAAAGATACAGGCTTAAAATATTGTATATTTGAGTGAAGGGTGCTGTCGTCCGCGTAACTGTGAAATGTGTTGGACGTGCTAGAGAGGAGGTAATTGATGTGGAGAAGAAACAAAGTAGGGGCTAAAGCTGAACCTTGAGTGACTCCTACATTTATTGGATACAGTTTAGGGGAATGGCCATCCACGACAACAGCAATGCTCCGGTTGGAAAGGAAATTTGCTGTCCAAGTACAGAGTTTTGGTGGTAGGCCATAGGACGGAAGTTTATTAAGCAGCAACGCATGGCATAGACTTGTTCCAATAATGGGTGACAAAGGAAAGGAGGTCGGCAGTTGATCTGACCTAACGGATTCCATACTGTGTATCGTGGATTAGACTGTTTTCAAAAAATTTTAGTAATTCGGTGTTTATATACTTTTCCATCACATTAGAGACGACTAAAAGAAGAGAAATAGGCGTGTAGTTGCTAGGATTTGCTTTGAAGCACTTCTTGGGGACGGATTGTACTCAAGCAGTTTTTCAGTTACTAGGGAATATGCCTCTATTGTAAGATGTCTGAAACAGACGAGTCAAGACAGGAGCAAGTTCTGGTGCTCATTTTTTAAGAACAATTGCTGGGATCTCGTCAAGGCCAGAGGCTTTCCTGGTATTAAGAGAAGAGAGCATCTTTCGTACCTTTTTTGTTTTGAAAATGATATCCATCATTTTATGCGCGACATTGAGGACTGTTGGTGGTTGAATATTTAGAGGTGGGTTGAGAGTAGAACTGCCGGCGGTAAATACAATTTCATACCCTGAAACAAGAGGTGGGAACGTGCTCTTGCAAGAAATTATTCCCAATAGATTTAGCAAGAGTCCAGAAGGCTGCCGTTGGAGCTTGAGAGGACTTTGTTTTTGATGTGGCTATTAACGGAGTTTTTTGCCCCAGAAAGAATGCGGACACAGCTATTTCTTGCGTCGTTAAATGCTTGACGGGTTTCTTGACTGGGATTGTGTAGAAGCGTTATGTGGGCTTTGACCTTTTCAAGTCTGGCGTTGCCACAGGATATAGAGAAGCAGCGCTTTTGAGTGGCTGAAGAGGTTTTCTGCGTACGTGGAATAAATAATTACATGCTAGCTTGGATAATTTCGGTGACGTTTTGTGAGATATCAGAGGGGCCAGGACGAGAGAAGCAGACATATGCCATGGAAATGAGGAGAAGTAATCGTGCATTTCGTCCCAGTTCGCGGAGTTGTAGTGCCAAACGATACTGGGTGTGATGACTGTGTGACCTCGGGTTCCATTGCGCAGGAAGCAGTGACCATGCCGTTGTCTGAGCGACCAAGGGGGGCGGTGACTGATGTCTTATAGCACTCAGGTTTTGTACTAAGAAGGAGATCCAACGGATTTGTGCTGTGTGTTGGGATGCGAGGAAAGTAAGTAGGTTGCTGAACCATATTGGCTTAAGAATTGCTGACTGCAAAGGCCTCCGCTGCTCTCCCTTGTGGATCGGTTTTGAAGATCCTAGCCATTCCTTATTATGGACCTTGAAGTTACCAAGAATAGTAACCTCGGAGAAGGATATTCAGAAATCAGATGGTCGCTTTTTTCATAAAGTTAGTCGAAGAGCTGGACAAAGTTGTTGTCAGAAGGTGACCGGTAAATGCAACAGATGAATTTAGCTACAGGCCTGAGAGAGAGGGAGAGAGAGAGAGAGTTTTATCCATAGTATGTCTTTTCTTTCAGCTTCTAAATTGGGGAGTCTGGTGTAGGGTAGATTGCTACGGACGTATGCGCACACGCCTCCATGCAATCTAAAGGGGGTAAGGAGCTCATACCCCGGGAAAATATGGTGATTAGTGGCTGTTTTGGTACTGATTTGGGTTTAGGTGAGGAAGAGGAGTTGGGGCCTATTATTTCGGAGGAAATGGTGGATGGAGTTCAGGTTAGAACTTAGGCCACATATATTCGAGGATATGTTAGACTGCAAACCAAGGAACTTAGCGGAATGCCTCTTTTAAGTTTTTAATAACACAAATATAGATTCATATCAAAAGTTCACACATGAGGAGTACAGACTAGAAGAAGGTTGGCTTGTTGGTTTTACTAATATTGTAAAGAGGTCAGAGTTGGAGAACCAATTGTTCAGCTCCGAAGGGGCAATGGGTAGCCAAAGCCTGCGAATTCTCAAGCGTTCTGCTGGAGACGAGAGCTGTTGTGCCATCAGCCTACAGAGTGAGATTTAACGAAGAGAGATCCGACAGAAAATTATTCATGTAAACAACGAAAAGAAACGGTCCCAGGACGAATCCCTGGGAGACGCCAGTCAGTAAATAATTTACAGGTGAGTACATAACCTTACACTTTTTAGTTAGGAAAATATATTTTATACTTATTTACGTAAATACCAATATTATTTATAGCTGCAAAAAGCAGGTTGGTTGACAATAACATGGCTAGTACTAGTGGACGTGAACTATAAAACAAATATCTTCTTGATTCAAGTAAATATTTTTTACTTCTAGGCAGTTTAACTTATAGCGTTGAGACACGACAGAATCTCTGTGAGACAACTCAACATACTGATATCATTCAGACAGAAAAGACTCAATCCGGTCATGGGCTTTACATCTCACTCCCCATGCACCTAATCTTTCCGGTAATATTTTGTGGCTCAGTCAAAAGACCTATTCAAATCACCGAAATGTCCGACTGGATGCTCGTAATCTTCCAAGACATCAAGAAGTTTGCTCACAAAGTCACCCACGGACTAACCTGTTGACTTTCCGGATATGAACCCATGCTGATGCTGGCTTAATATGCGATACTTACGCAAAAATTCTTTTAGACGACTGAATATGCAATATTCAAAAATTTTCCAGAAATAGGAACTGAAAACTAAAGACCTTTAATTGTCCAATTTATGAGGAGACCTTCCCTTGAGAACTGGCATTGTTTTAGATAAATTTAGAATAGAATGGAAGAATCCACACTTAAATGAACGACTCACAAGATATGCTATGGGCCAAAAAATGAAACCAGTAGTCATTGCTATCATGCGCAAAGGAATTTCATCTGGTCCAGATCCGTTTTTATTTTTTATTTTATCCCTTATTATTTTAATCGCCTCTGTTTCATCAAAATTTAAAAGAGCCACACTGTTAGGTATATTCTCTTTGATACAATTTTCACAATGCGGTTCTTCTGTATATTGTCTATTATTTCATCAGGTGTATTGATGAAAAATTAATCACAAATGACAGCAATTTGTTTAGGTTCATCAATTAATTTAGTATTTTTTACTTGTCCGCCTGAATTCTGAAACAACAGACCAGGCCATTTTAGTTTTATTATCGGATTGCTTAATTTTAGATTGGAAGAACAATTTTTGGTAGAATTTATTAAGGTAAGGTATGTTCTTCTTTAGAAAAAGTCTTTTTGGCTGTACTGTATGCTAAAAAATATGACTTAATTACACAATTTCTAAATCTACAAGCAACAATTGAACAAGCAAGAAACAGAACACTGATAGAAAGAATTTTATTAAAAACAATTAAGATTGACAAAATATAAGCAAGTACTCACAACTCAAAAGCAAATACTAACTAAGTGTGAAATTATAATACAATAAATTGTCGTCGCATCTGTTGTTGATAATACGGGGTTCGGCAATATGTATTACCCTTTTTTTTTCATTGGTAATACAAAAACGATTGGGTTATTTTGAATGAAAATAGTTTTAGATGGAAAAGTATGCTTTGGAAATTTTGTTGGAATTCTTGACAGCTGCCAAAATGGAGCGCTGGCGCACACAACGTCGTGTCTTATGTGTTGAGAAATTGATTCAATTTAATACAGTAATCGCTGCTCAAAGATGTTTTCAACGTCATTTTAATGCTTGTCGCTCTTCCCAGCACAATACCATTTTGGCTCGACGAAATAAATTGAGACAACTGGGATCTATTGTAGACTAAAATACGCGGGCGGTGGAGCCGTCACAGGGGCTGCCGACCTGGGCCGGTGGACGGTCCCGAATGCGAACTGGCAGCTGGCAGAGGGGGTGGTCATGGATGACTCTATAGCCTGGGCGTTGGGCGAGTTCGCTCCTTTCAAGTCCGCAGGATGTGATTTTTCCACTGCTTCCCAACATAAGGGAGGTTTTGCGGGACAGCCAGGCGTGAGGTTACGTCCCAAAGGCCTGACGCCGGGTTAGGGGGGTCTTCATTCACAAGCCGGGAAGGGAGGAATACACGCTGGCCAAGGCGTACAGGCTAATCAGCCTTACATCATTCCTGCTTAAGGCATTAGAAAAGATAGTAGATAGGTTTATGTTGGGAGGGATCCTAAACGATCACCCCTTCCATAAAGGTCAGCACGCGTACCAGCCGGGGAAGTCGACGGAAACAGCGCTCCATGCTGTGACACGGAAGGTGGAAAGGGCACTACACTACGGGGAGAGCGCATTAGCTGTGTTCTTCGATGTGGAGGGGGCATTTGGTAAGGCAAGGACGGATACGGTCTGTACCGCCCTACAGGATAGGGAAACGCCGGGGTCTCTAATAAGCTGGGTGGCGAGCATGCTGGAGGACAGGAGAGTTTCTCTGACCTTGAGGGGCCGGGGGCTGGACGTTGGGGTGACGGGCGGCTGTCCTCAGGGCAGCTGCCTTTCGCCCCATCTAAGGTGTCTGGTCATGGACAATGTCAAACTGTGTTACACGTACTATATGGAGATTTTATTTACTGCGGACAGCAGCCAGAAGGACCGAGACGAAATATAATTCAGCTAAAAATGTTGTACTGAGGTTGTTCGAGACAATTTTTGGAAGTGTTAGAAATATAAATGCCTATAATTGTTTCACAAGTTTGAACCTTGTCAAGGAGCTGGAGAGAAGAAAATTATCTTATGTCGGAACTGTGAGAAAAAAAAAACGACGAGAGATACTTTCTGATTTCGCTGTTTACAAAATGAGAAACCAATACGACACTCTCTTTGGGTATACAAAACAAGAAACATTGGTGTCATATGTATCAAAAAAAAAAAAAAAAAACCAAGACCGTTGTATTGATGTCAAGTTTTCATACAGCTAGTTCTGCGGTGTCGACTGAAGAAGAATAGAAACCAGAAAAAATCGACTTTTATAACAAGAGTAAGTCGGGTGTAGATGTCGTAGATAAATTGTGCGCTACATACAATACAACACGATCCACAAGAAGATGGCCAATGGTTATTTTTTACCATACGCTGAATGTAGCCGGAATCAACTCCCGAATAATAGTTTTGGGAAATGAAATCGAATATAATCCTAGACGGGTTTACTTGAAAAAGCTAGCTTTGGGGTTAGTAACTCGCCAGTTACAAAGAAGGCCAGTTATGACAACTTTGCCGTATGAACTGCAATTCCTCTTAAAAAATATAAACCGGACCAACCTGCTAAGGAACCATGACCAAGTGAAACTATCAAACGAAAAAATTGCATCCCTTGCTATAGTACCAGAAAAAAAGGAGTGTAAGACTCAATATTCGTGCAAGAGGTGTAATAATTTTTTATGTTTGCGTCTATATACGAAAATACTGTGCCAGGAATGTTTTGCAAGAGCTCCAAAAGAAGAAGAACAAAAGGTAGATTCAGATTCCAAGTAAATAAAAGGGAAATACAAATAAAAATGAAAAATTGGCTTGATAATTTTGTATTCACAAAGAATGGAATATAATATCCCGTTTCTTACAAGAACATTCTCTAAATTAGGTTTAATAAGCTTTATTTCAATTAACAGAAATAGATTACATCATAAATTCTTATAAAACAACGTCAAACAATATGATTATTAGCCGGGTGTCTACTGGACCCACGCGCGTAAACGCGTTACGTTAAGTGGCGCACCTAACCAAGGGTTAAACATCCTTCTCATCCTTGGTTTGCATAATTGAAGCACGAGACGAATGTTATAGCGCATCCACATAAGATCGCAATAACTCATGGAAGAAATTATCAAGATAAGATTAGCAGATTTAAATTGTGTCGGCTGACTCATTATAATTACGAAGGTATCGAAAATAACCTTTTCATGAGTGACGAGGCACATCTTTATCTCAACGGCGATGTAAGTGAGCAAAACTGCCGTTCTTGGATACAAGAAAAACCTCGAGAATTAATCACCGACCTTTGCATCGCCCTAAAGTGACTGTATGGTGTACCATTTCATCGTCCCGAATAATTGTTTGCACAGTCGTCTCAGGGTACTGTCGTTGGCTTCGCAGATGATACCGCCATATTCTACAAGGAAGAAACGTGGGAAGAGCTGAAAAGTAAAGCCGAGAATGACTTCAAAAACATATCAGCGTGGTTTGGCTCCAGATTGCTCACGATTAACTTCAACAAGACTAAATGTCTGCCTTTTTGTAGCTACGCCAGTGGCTTGCCGTTATACGCGGCTTTGGAGATTAAAGATGGAGGTCATGGAACCGTGCGGATAGATGTCGTGAGGACGGTGAAATACCTGGGGGTGATAGTGGACTGTCATCTGAGATGGGATGAGCACATGAATAATGAGGTGTGCAAAATACGATTTTTGAGCAGCAGGTTTAGAATGTATCTAGATATGTTTGACCAAAAGCATCTAAAGATCATATACAAATCTCTGGTTGAGACACATCTGCAGTACGCTAATATCATCTGGGGAGGAGCTGCAAGATGTTATATAAAAAGACTGGAAGTCGCTCAGAAGTGGATTTTAAAAATAATTTGGAATAGATGTTATACTTACCCAAGTGATGACCTTTATGCGGAAATGCGTGTCCCGGATCTCTCTCAGATTTACCTTGGGTCTGTGGGTATCTGGCAACAAAAGAATAGAGGAACACTCACTGAAGCATCACATGGCTATCAGACTCGATCGATTGGGAGTGCCAGCATGATCCAGAGGTTTAATAAGTCTCAGACCCGGCGATGTCATGTTCAAATGGGACCAAGACTACACAACTTCTTGCCACCGAATGTACAATCTGTATGTGACATGCGATTGTTTAAGGTACTGCTGAAGGCTTGGATACTCGACTGGCCTAGACTGTATGCTCGTAGGATAATTCACGGGTAATGCCTGTTTTGTTGAGGCTGTGTCATACGAACATGTGTTATGTAAGAAAGTGAGTGAGGAATGGGCAAGTAAGTCATTGTGTGAGTGAGCGAGTGAGTAAGTGAGTGAGCAAGTATGTGTTAGTGTGATTGAGTCTAATTTTATATTGTATTTTATTTGTTTTGTCTTGGATTTTAAATTGTGGCCATTTTGATTGGCTTATTTGTTGCAATAGTTAGGATTGTTTAGTTTATAAGTAATGTTTATACAGTGTGGAACAGCCAAATGGAATAAATTCGATAACGGATAAATGAGGGCGTGTTGGGAAAAACGCTTGGACACGTCGATTTGTATTTTTAACTGCGCATCTTTTTCAAGAAAAAAAAATTATATAGGGTGCGTCATGTGACAGTGGCCAATACCAACTTTCTTATTTTAAATACAAGCCCCTGTATATTATTAATTTTTTGGATTCTTCAGAAAATTCTAGACATAATTCATGTACAATGTTCTATACCTATCTTCAACTGTTTCGGAAATATTAAGTGTTTTCAGATTTATTACAAAAATTAACATTAAAAATAGAAAATTATTTTATTTCACAAATTCGCTACATTGCATTCAATACTTATTTCCCATTCAGCTCTTGATAATAAGAAAGTAAACAAAAACCATTCCTGCGTTTCTTTTTACTGATATGAAATGAAACAAAAACAAAAACAGTTTTCTTTCTGTTCGTATAAAACTCGTAGCCTTAGCAACTTGTTGTCTGCCTGCATGACAGTAGTGATTAGTGTCAGTGCTATTGTCGTTTGAATTTCGTTAACTGTACGTAATAATATCAGAAAAATGGTTCATTTAACAGAAATGCACAAAATAACCATTCTACAAATGATTGGTTATGGAGATAACACACGGACACAGATGGAAGTGTCTCGCTTATTTCACGAAAAATTTCCAAATTTGCCGCCTGTATCCCAAGGAACAATTAGCAAAATAGAAAAGCAGTTTCGCGAGCTTGGTCATGTGAGACAGATAAAAAAAGTAGCTGCCAATGCAGTAAGTGATGATACGAAATTGGATATTACGCTTGAGTTTCAAGAAAACCCACATACTTCTGGTCGACAAGCAGCCCAACTATTCAACGTTAGCCACACAGCAATTTTTCGAACATTAAAGGAAAGTAAAATGCATCCCTATAAAATGATACCAACTCAGGAGCTCATGGAGGACGATTTCGATAGGAGAACGTATTTTTGTGAACAAATGATGGCAATGTTAGATAACAATGTGATCCAATTAGAAGATGTTTTGTTTTCTGATGAGAGCACATTTACACTTCACGGTCATGTTAATCGTCAAAATTGCCGCTATTGGTCTAATGAGAATCCTCATTGGATGAGAGAGGAACATACGCAATATCCTGAAAAAGTTAATGTTTGGGCAGGAATTGTTGGAAATCATATCGTAGGTCCCTTTTTCATTGATGGCAACTTGAATGGGGATAAATATTTAGAACTGCTCCAAAATAATGTCGTGCCAACTTTGACAAACTTATATCCAGATCCAGCAAATTCACAAGTTCCTGCCAATAAAATATGGTTTCAGCAAGATGGAGCACCGCCCCATTACCAAATCAATGTCCGGCAGTACCTGAACGAAATTTTTCCAAATCGGTGGATAGGGAGGCGCGGATCGATAGAATGGCCAGCACGATCTCCTGATCTGTCGCTATTAGACTACTTTTTGTGGGGATATGTCAAAAGTATTGTATACAAAACTAATCCCCTCAACTTAGATGACTTAAAAAGACGAATCACGCTTGCGATTAGATCAGTCACGCCTGAGATGTTGAGTAATGTTAGAAGACATTTCTATACCAGATTAGCATGTTGCCAAGATGTTCGTGGCGAGCATTTTGAACATTTACTACATTGACATTAATTTTTTTTGTTTTTTTAAATTATTAAGAAATAATCAGTATTTCTTATTAGAATTTGTGAAATAAAATAATTTTCTATTTTTAATGTTAATTTTTGTAATAAATCTGAAAATACTTAATATTTCCGAAACAGTTGAAGATAGGTATAGAACATTGTACATGAATTATGTCTAGAATTTTCTGAAGAATCCAAAAAATTAATAATATACAGGGGCTTGTATTTAAAATAAGAAAGTTGGTATTGGCCACTGTCACATGACGCACCCTAAATAATTTTTTTTTCTTGAAAAAGATGCGCAGTTAAAAATACAAATCGACGTGTCCAAGCGTTTTTCCCAACACGCCCTCATTTATCCGTTATCGAATTTATTCCATTTGGCTGTTCCACACTGTATAGTGTAAATGAATTTACAATATTTATATTCCAGACCCACGAACAAGTCTTTGACTTTTGTGGGATAGTTTGGATTTATTCTCCCTTTGTTGGTATTTTTTTAGAATCATTGTAACTGTCTATTTATGTAAATAAATCTATATTATTATTATTATTATTATTAATTGGAAGATAAAAATTTAACGGTAACCGTTACCGCTGCGCGTTATGTTCAGGTGCTGCAGACATAATTTTTACCTCAGGCTGAAGAAGAAATAGGACATTAATGACTTCAGCAAGACAGTGCAACAAGTCATACGGCGAGAATAAGCATGCACATACTTAGAGAATCATTTCAAAACAGACTGATTTCAACGATTACATGGCCAGCAATATCCCCAGACCTTTCAGCTCGGGATTATTTTCTTTGTGGCTATTTAAAGCATAAAGTGTTTGTGGATAAATAAAAATTCTAATAGATTTGAAATTAAACATTAGAAATAAAATTAATGCTATCTCACGTCACGTTCTTCAAAATGTTAAGCAAAAATTTTCTAATCAATTATAAGAATGCGTTGAGAACACTGGCGATCATTTACAAAGCACTATATTTAATACTCAAAACCCCCTTCCCCCTAATTTAAAAATATGTATTAATTCGTTATATTATTCAAGTTAATAAATATTTATAAGCTGCTTAAATTGGGCAGTTCATTTTGCCGAAACCTGTATGAACAATGATACAAAATTATTTAAACTAAGATAGATCCTTGACGATCTCTAATATTAATGCAATGGTAAAAGACATCGGAACAACCCATGTTAAGATAATATCATGAAAGCAGTGAATGATGAGAGAAGCTTTATCAGTCTCACCGTTTCTCGTAAATTTAATATGGAGTACGGAAACAAAAAAAGTACACGCCCAGAGAACAATAAACAACAAAAAAACGGAATACTTTTTTGCCATTGTCAGGCCAATGTCTGGCGGTAGACCAATTGCTTCAGGTTCTTCAAGAAACTCTATCACATCTGCAGAATCGTCAGATTGTTCAGGATATTGATCATCTTCAGAATCGTCAGATTGTTCAGCATATTGATCATATTCAGATTGTTCAGCATATTGATCATCTTCAGATTGTTCAGCATATTGATCATCTGCAGAATCGTCAGATTGTGTAGTATATTGAAAAGGATCTTCTTCAATATCATCTTCGTGAACGACAAGCGTTCGAAGGTCTACAAGAAAATCAAGCAGTGCGTTATCCGTTGGCTTGATTTCTTCAGAACGATCTATTTGTAAGATACCTACAACAGTAAAAATAAATAAAAATAATAACAGTCGTATAATGCATGGGTTGCATTCAACCTCGCCGAATGCTGAACACCTAGCTTTTGAATATAACAACACGAGGCGTGACTTGCTATTTAACGCGAAAGAAAAATCATGTTTTTTGACAAAAGCTCTGAATGATTCTTTTAGAACTTTGTACGTAAAATCTAGTGGTGTAGATAGCTATTTTCTAAATATCACTGTTTTTGATGAATGAGTCAAGACATTAATTTTCATTTTAGCAAGCTTCTCAAAGTTATAAAAAAACTTTGGACGCAGCAAGTGCGTTATGGTAGTGAATTTTTATTAAATGCTTCAAATTTGAATAACTCAGTTTTATATAAACTTAGAAAGTTGATTTTGGTACGTAGTAAGCTGTCTACCGAGGTAATATATATATATATATATATATATATATATATATATATATATATATATATATATATATATATAGCAAATTTCATTAAAACAGCTTTGTTATTTTCGGAGAAAAAAAACTCAAAATTTTCCCAGAAAACCCCGTCCGATTTTCCTGGATAACGAACTCATCCAAGCCATTAATAAAAGAAAGGCACTTGCCGAGTTTCATTGAAATCGGTTAATTATTTTTTGAGTTATCAGACAGATACATACATATATATATATATATATATATATATATATATATATATATATATATATATATATATATATATATATATATATATATATATATATATATATATATATATATATATATATATATAAACATATAAAAATTGAAACTGACCCCGGATATTGGTTCTAGGGGTCCTAGTTCGCGCTCATTTGAAATTTTTTTTGCAAAGTCTCACCATCGATACCTCTCTATTAGTGAATTTTTTGAAATAAAAATTCACTAATAGCAAGTCACGCCTTGTGTTGTTATATTTTCAGGTACCACTTGTATTTCAGTTGTCTGACAACTTGTCAAAGAGGTAAAAAACGATCCTTTTAGAACTTTTTACGCAAAATATAGTGGTGTAGTTAGTTATTTTCTAAATATTACTGTTTTTGACATACTGACGAATGGGTCAAGGAATTAATATGCACTTTAACAAGCTTCTCAAGATTATATAACAATATGGGTTTATTTTAATAAAAAAAATCTCGGGACGCAGCAAGTGCGTTATAGTAGTGAATTTTCATAGAAATGATCTGGCGCAAAATATTTTATTATAACTTTTTTTTCTTGTAACATAGAAATCTAAATTTTGGTGTATGGTTTACTTTTTATATCGTAAACCTACCTACCAAATTTGGTTATCATAGATTTTTTATTTTTTAAGATAAAAATTTTTTTCAAATGAAAACTCAAAATTTTTTCAGAAAACCTCGTCCGATTTTTCTGATTAACGAACTTATCAAAGCCATTTACAAAAGGGAGGTACATGCCAAATTTTATTAAAATCGACTTATTATTCTTTGAGATAAAAATTTTTTTCGGATGAAAACTCAAAATTTTCCCGGAAAACCTCGTCCGATTTTCCTGACTAACAAACTTGTCAAAGCCATTTACAAAAGGAAGGTACATGCCAAATTTTATTAAAATCGGCTTATTACTTTTTGAGATAAGAATTTTTTTCGAATGAAAACTCAAAATTTTCCCGGAAAACCTCCTCCGATTTTCCTGACTAACGAACTTATCCAAGCCATTTACAAAAGAAAGGTACATGCCAAATTTTATCAAAATCGGCCCATTATTTTTTGAGTTATCGGTGTGATACATATATATATATATATATATATATATATATATATATATATATATATATATATATATATATATATATATATATATATATATATATATATATATATATATATATATAAACATATAAAAATTGAAACTGATCCCGGATATGGGTTCTAGGGGTCCTAGTTCGCGCTCATTTGCAAAAATTTTTTCAAAATTCAAAAGTCGGGATCTCCCCATTAGTGAATTTTTTCTACGAAAATTCACTAAAAAACGAAAAAAATCTTGATTTTCATAATTCGCATTCAAAATTTTGCATTAGGTCATGCACAAAAATGCTGCTGTTTATTTATTTCTATATGCTAACAATAAACCGATAAAATTATTGAATAACAGCTATTTATCAATATATCTATTGCCAATTTTCCACAAAACAGTGTTACCTACCCATATGTATGTAAGAATGGGAAATAACATTTGAAAATGATTATTATCCAATAAGCCTATCAGCAAAAACCAACTTTGAAAATCGTAACGTAATCAATAAAGTAATCCAGTAAATTAAAAGAACTGTTCACAGTGATCTCCGTTTTGTTGTATGCACGCTTCGCATACTTTTCCTATTCGTTTTAAAAAACAAGCAAAACAACGGATGATTTTGTGAGTAGCAAAAACTTTCTCTTATTGCAAGGCTAGATGCATTCTCGTAACAATTAGAACCGTAGACCGGTTTTCCTCTCATTAGAGCTTTTCAGTACGGCATATTAATTGTAGCAAAAATACACCTAAAGTAATACGGCTATAGTATAGCCAGCCTTTCAACACTAAGTGAGAGATGAACGTACCGCCACCTAGTTGCGGAACCAAGTAATATGTTGTCACGCCAGCTCCAAATAACACAAAGTGTTAAAAAATAGAGACTGTATACAACTAACTAACAATTTAGAAAATTGTCAGCCCTGGCCCATTTCTATCCCAATGTAGGGACAAAGTATGTAAGGCTAGATGCATTCTCGCAACAATTAGAACCGTAGACCGGTTTCGCTCTCATTAGAGCTCTTCAGTACGGCATACCAATTGTAGCAAAAATGCACCTAAACTAATACGGCTGTAGTATAGCCAATTTTCTAAATAGTTGCATACAGTCTCTATTTTTTTTAACACTTTATGTTATTTGGAGCTGGCGTGACAACATACTGCTTGGTTCCACAACTAGGTGGCGGCACGTTCACCACTCACTTAGTGTTGAAAGGCTGGCTATACTATAGCCGTATTACTTTAGGTGCATTTTTGCTACAATTGGTATGCCGTACTAAAGAGCTCTAATGAGAGCGAAACCGGTCTACGCTTCTAATTGTTGTGAGAACGCATCTAGCCTTACATACTTTGTCCCTATATTGGAATAGAAATTGGGCCAGGGCTGACAATTTTCTAAATTGTTAGTTAGTTGTATACAGTCTCTATTTTTTTAACACTTTGTGTTATTTGGAGCTGGCCTGACAACTTATTACTTGGTTCCGCAACTAGGTGGCGGCACGTTGACCACTCACTTAGTGTTTCTCTTATTGCGTTTCCTAAATCTTGAATATCATCATAATAAACTTTGTAAATTTTATTCTCCAGATATAACAACATATCCATATACCCATAGAAAGAAATCGAATAGAGACAATTTTGGAAACCTGTGGTGAGGTCTTATAGGCTCATTGCTTCCGATCCATTGGTTTGGAAAACTATTCTCCAGAAATAACCTCGCCATTTGCGAACTGTGGACAGGCGTCCTATTGAAAATTAATTTCATTTACATGCCCTAAAGAAACATCATCGAGCTATTCAGGTATAGCTGTCTCTAAAATTTTAACGTAGCGACTGGCTGTTAACTTTGCCTCAAATATATAAAATTTTATCTATGTTCCTAATATGAAGCAAAACACATTTGGACCAAACCTGCCCTACTGTCTTCTGTATGAATGTACAAGAAGCGAAAATAACTTGCCATGACAGAATGCATGAAGAAACGGTAATAGATAGCATGGGCTTTCGTGGTGTACTTATTCCTTTGTGCGAATGGCGTGACTGGAAGTAGTAGTAGTAGTAGTATTAGCTACGCACAATTTTATCTTTATTTGTAAAAGCAAACTGATATAGTGAAAACCGTTGTACAAGAGTGAAGTTCTAAAAAATAAATTTAAAGCTTCAATGAGAAGCATCTTTGGAAATACACAGTTTTGGGATCTTAGGCTAGAGTTGAAGGTTTCAGGGATTGCTTTGACAAATCAGATAAACAGAAAAATGGAAATGAATTATCTAAGACTTAACCCAAAAGTGGATAGACTATAAATCTTTTTTTTTTCTTTCTCCTCCGAACCTCCAAACCTTCAAGACCAGAATTAACAAGCTGCCTCTTTCCTCCTTGTCAACACCCACGGTACGATAGTATTTAGGCTGTAAGCCCTCGTGGTGTGTTGTTAAAATTAAAAAAAAAAGTTCAGCTGTTGTTATGTTTTAGCGAATTTTCATTAAGAAAAAAAAAGTCACAATGAAAAGCTTCTGAAATTATTTTTTCAGTTAAGCGTGAATTTGGCTCCCTAGAACCCAAAACCAAGGTCCGTTAAAATATATATATATATATATATATATATATATATATATATATATATATATATATATATATATATATATATATATATATATATATATATATATACAGGATGGCGCATTGAAAACGAAACAGACCGATTTGCGTCCAGAGAATTTTTTTTAAGAAACGCTGAAAGACGTCAATTTTAATATTGAGGGGGACATGTTTTGACATAAAAATCAGCTTTGTCAGATCAACCCCTTAAGGGTGGTGATAACAACCCTTATATTTTAAATAGGGAACATGGGTCGAGTGTTATATCATTTGAAAGCTCTTTCTTTTCTGAATTCAGCACACTAATTCTTTTGGAGGTTTTATCAACTCGTTTAAAAATTATTCACAGTTGGAATTACAAAGACGTATTTCATTCATTGTGATAAGAAATGCACTAATTAGTCAATTTTTCGTTAAAAAAAACTAACTAACAAAACCAAACGTTCGAAAATGTTTATTCAGTTAAGTAAGTGTTGAAATTGTTGACCACCAGCTTCCATACAAAAGTACAAATTTTGTTCGAAACGAGCTCTGACATTCTGGAGCATTTGTGGAGTTATTAGACGGCATTCTTCAACAATGCGTCGTCGTAATTCTTCCAGAGACTTCGGTTCTATTGTGTAAATTCTACTCTTTAAATGGCCCCATAGAAAGAAGTCTAAAGGGGCTAAATCCGGTGATCTACGGGGCCACTCAATAGCACTTCCACGCCCAATTCATTGCTCTGGAAACTCTGTTTAAAAACTTCCTAACACGTTGTGAAAAATGCGGAGAAGCTCCATCTTGTCGAAACACTAATTGATTTTCTTGATAGCGATCATCATTTTCAACAGTGCCAATTAGTATATGGTAAACGATATCTTCTAGTAACTCCAAATACATTTCGCCACTCAAGTTGTCATCAAGAAGAATTGGTCTGATTAAACGGTCTCCAAAAATGCCAGTCCAGACATTCAATTTCTGTGGAGTTTGAGTGTGGAGTTCGTGAAATTTTCTTGGATTATTATCTGCCCAATAACGACAATTATGAAGATTGACTGTAGAGTGTAATAAAAACATACACTCGTCTGAAAAACATACATTGAACAGAAAGTTCCCGTTATCAGCTATTCGTGCAGTCATAACTTCACAAAACTCCAGCCGCCGATCAAAATCATCTTCACTCAGTTGTTATAGAAGATTAATTTTATACGGGTGAAATTTATGATGCTTCAATATTCGCTAAATAGTTCTTCTTTTCATGTTTGAAACAGTGGCCAATTTTCTCGTGCTCAAAGTTGGGTCTGCAGCAATTTGTCCTAAAACTTCAATCCCAGTAGTCTCATTTATAACCGAAAATTTACGTTCAGGATCCCGTTTTTTGTTGACTACTTAATCACTTTGTCGAAACTTTGCAACTAACTCCAAAATTTATTTTCTGTTAACATGTCTGTTCGGATGTCGTTCATCAAACAAATTTTCGGTACGGTTGGCACAGTCATCGTTTTTGAAAAAAAGAGTAATAATTTCAACTCTTTCTTCTACAGAATACACCGATAAACTGAAATAATAAACCGCATTTCTCTCATTCCGATAAGAAATGTTCTCATAGTCAATTTTTTGTTTACAAACCAACAAAACGTTGACTATCAGCACATTTCATATCGGAATGAGTGAATTGCGTTTTTGCATCATCAACTGTGAATAATTTTTAAACGAGTTTATAAAACTTCAAAAAAAATTAGCGTGCTGAATTCAGAAAAGAAATAGCTAAGGGGTTGATGTAACAAAGTTGAGTTTTATGTCAAAACATGTCCCCCTCAATATTAAAATTGACGCGTTTCAGCGTTTCTTGAAAAAAAAATTCTCGGTCTGTTTCGTTTTCAATGCGCCACCCTATATATATATATATATATATATATATATATATATATATATATATATATATATATATATATATATATATATATATATATATATCCGAGCGATAACTCAAAAATACTAAACTGATTTCAAACTTGGAAAAAATCTTGTTTGGGCGAAAACCGAGTTCGAGTTCGTTAATCAGCCTTTATGCTAAGTTTTTCCGGTGGAAAATCGGAGAAAACTTTGTGTAAACGCATATTTTGTAAGTGTCGGACTAACTGGAAAAATACTTTACATGTGGCTGAATTTTAAGTAATTTGGTACACAATATTTAGAGTTTTTTCCAAATTAAAAATAAAATATCAAAAACATGCGTTTAAACGACTTAGTGATTTTAAAGTCCAATGCCTGACAGACAGAGTAGTTAACTGCCACGCGTCGATTAATTCATACAACAGGTATAAACCATACATCAACGGTAACCAAACTAAATATATACCAGGCAGAAAAGATACTACCCGAACCAATAATCGTGAAATCTCGGCCGCAATTATGGAAAATGACAGACGACATGAAATTAAAAATTTGTCAATTGATTGTTACTTAACTTGGCGATTCAATCAATTATTCAAATACACTATATTTGTAGCTTTATTAACGGTCCTAAATACAGTTTTACCGCAGCATAGATATATTATGCTGTCGCATAATATAGCAGAAATTTAAACAAAATCAAGCCAAGTCTCTATAAAAATGATTCTAAAATAGTTTTTTTATCTCTAAACTTAACCATAAGACGTCATATGAGACCGAAACAGTCGTGGGATGTGTTTCAATGGTAATTCTACCAATTTTGTAATAAATTAATACTGCATACTTTGAATATAATATCGAGGGCATGAAGCCGATAAAAGTATAACGCAAATAAAACCTTTGTTGACGCGTGCCTAGATAGCGCAGGGGGTACCATGCTTGCCTCCTAAGCAGAAGGTTACGCGATCGAATCCAGTTCGATGAATGTACGTTTTTTTCATTTTAATGTTTTATTTCAACATTTGGAAAAACAATAGTGCACAGATTTCATACGTTTTAAACAAGATCTCGTTTTCGTTTAAAACGCCTAAATTAGTTTGTGACCTTTGAGTCTGAAATTATAATTTTGTTATTCTTGTAATTGTTATTGAAAAACCCGGTTTGATTAGGTTGATTAAAATGAAATTATACTGGCGATTAATAAGGAAAAATAACTGCTATGTTTATAATTTGGCAGCTACTTTACTTTTCGAAGTATGAATTAAATTTCCTTCTGGAAATCTTCTTTACAACTTTAATGAAATTTGTAATACAAGTTTCTTTCAAAGAGACTTTCACTATCTAAAGATATAGCAAAATTTAGTTCTTTAGCTTCATAGAAAATTGAGTTCTGGGCATTTTTCTCAAAATGAGTTAGAACGCAAGATTTATTTTTATAATAGGGATATATCCATGGTAACACTTTCGAAAGAATTTTTCAAATGGGCGCGTACTAGGACCTCTAAAATCAATCTTCAAGGTATGTGTAAGTTTAAAGTAATAACTTGACTAATATGCCGTATAATAATAGTGTACAATTCTTATGAAAATTCGATACTATAACGCACTTGTTGCGTCCCGAATTTTTTAGTGAATTTTCCTAGAAAAAATTTACTATTGGAGAGAATTGAATTTCGAAAAAATTTTTGCAAATGAGCGCGAACTAGGACCCCTAGAACCCATATCCAGGGTCAGTTTCAATTTTTATATGTTTATATATATATATATATATATATATATATATATATATATATATATATATATATATATATATATATATATATATATATATATATATATATATATATATATATATATGTATGTATGTATGTATCACACCGATAACTCAAAAATAATGGACCGATTTTGATAAAATTTGGCACGTACCTTTCCTTTGTAAATGGCTTGGATAGGTTCGTTAGTCAGGAAAATCGGACGATGTTTTCCGGGAAAATTTTAAGTTTTTATTTGATAAAACATTTTATCTCAAAAAATAAAAAAGCTATTATAACCAAATTTGGTAGGTAGGTTTACAATATAAAAAGTAAGCTATACACCAAAATTTGATTTTAGATTTCTATCTTACAAGAAATAAAAGTTATAATAAAATATTTTGTTTCAGATAATTTCTGTTTTCATTACAACTCCCATCGTTTTTAGTCTATTGTTATTATTAAAAGTCGATAGTTTCTTCCTAAAATTTGTTCTTACCGAACACACGTGGCTTCCATTGACTTCTGCTTCTACCACTGCTACAGTCTTTACTCTTAACATGTCGCTTTGCGTACTCTTACTGCTAAACTATTTTACATACGTATCACCCTACAAAAACCTACTTGTATTCCACCGCATAAGACGTTCCTGTAGCTTCACTTTCGGTTCATTTTTCTCTCTTTCTTCTCTATGATTCATTTGCAAAGCTCACTAGTCTGTTCTATCGAGAATGAAAATTGTAGAAGCATCCTCTTACTAGGCATCGTGTGTCAAATTACTTGAAATTTCCATGAAAGATTTCTTTTTACGTGTCTTGCGTGGTCTCCTGCTACATTCATCACCTTTATAACGTGAGGCCCCTTACCATTACATTTCCTGTTCCCCTAGTTTAATTATCATAACGAGCAGATTTCGTCTTTGTCAATAGCTATTAGTCAATGATCCCTTCTGCAGATAACGTACCATTTCTGCCCAACATACACGGTTTCGACCGTCCTGTCTGTTGTGTCGTTTCTATTGTTAGTCAATGCTCGCTATTCATATTCTTTTTAGTGAATTTTCGTAGAAAAAATTTACTATTGAAGTTTCAATTTTTATATGTTTATATATATATATATATATATATATATATATATATATATATATATATATATATATATATATATATATATATATATATATATATATATATACCGATAACTCAAAAAATAATGAGCGGATTTTGATCAAATTTGGTATGTACCTTTCTTTTGTGGCTTGGATAAGTTCGTTAGCCAGGAAAATCGGACTAGGTTTTCCGGAAAAAATTTGAGTTTCCTTTCGAAAAAAATTCTTATCTCAAAAAATAAAAAATCTATGGTAACGAAACTTAGTAGGTAGGTTTACGATATAAAAAAGAAACTATAAACCAAGATTTAGATTTTTACGTTACAAGAAAAAAAAGTTATGATAAAATATTTGGTGTCAGATCATTTTAGTGAATTTTCGTAGAAAAAATTCACTAACGGGGAGATCCTGACTTTTGAATTTATATATATATATATATATATATATATATATATATATATGTATCACACCGATATCTCAAAAAGTAACAGGCCGATTTTGATAAAATTTGGCACGTACCTTCCCTTTGTAAATGGCTTGGTAGTTAGATAGTCAGGAAAATCGGACGAGGTTTTCCGGGAAAATTTTGAGTTTTCATTCGAAAAAAAATTTTATCTAAAAAAATAAAAAAGCTATGATAACCAAATTTGCTACGTAGGTTTATAATATAAAAAGGAAACCTTGTACCCAAATTTAGATTTCTATGTTACAAGAAAAAAGTTATAATAAAATATTCTGTGCCATTTCTATGAAAATTCACTACCATGACGCACTTGCTGCGTCCAGGCTTTTTTATAATTCATGTGCTTAGTGATATTATCGAAGACTGTGAAAATAAAATTTATTTTTACGTTGAAAATACAACGATTTTATTGAATGATGCTAAGGAGTGTATTTATGATGCAGGCTTTAGGTATAATAAATTTGGAATTTATTGAAAATAAAAATAATTCTCGAAAAAGCCACAATTTTTGTACTTCAGGTTGGGAAATTTCTGTTTGTGCTATTGGCAGCCCTTTAGCTACTATCGTAAGCCACGCCATTCCGTCTTAAAAATAATAAAATTGTTTTCATTTTTACCTTTTTCCTTTTTGAGCTTAAAGTTCTTGTTGCACATTTTTGTAAATAATAACTTCTTTTGTAGAGTAAACTTTCACTATTGTGGAATCTGCTAAATCTGAATTAATTAGTTTTTTATTTATATTTTACCATCGACGAACATAGATGTCAACACTTAGAAGGAGTGCAAACTAATGAAAATGCAACTAAATTCCTGGTGAATATTTTATTATATAAACAACGTTGAGTCACTTCGTAGAAAAATAATCAAGAGATAAGGCCTTCTGATCGACGGTAGCTTTGGTGAGAACGCATCACCAGAAATGCTTACACCGCAGTTGTTCGGATTGAGTGTTTATAAACAATGCTATTCATTAGGCCAATATGTTCTTAGCTTAAAGTGTTTGACCTTCTATATACAGGATGGCGCATTGAAAACGAAACAGACCGATTTGCGTTCAGACATTTTTTTAAGAAACACTGAAACACGTCAATTTTAATATTGAGGGGGACATGTTTTGACATAAAACTCAACTTTGTCACATCAACCCCTTAAGGGTGGTGATAACAACCCTTATATTTTAAATAGGGAACAGGGATCGAGTGTCACATCATTTAAAAGCTCTTTCTTTTCTGAATTCAGCACAATAATTTTTTTGCAAGTTTTATCAACTCATTTAAAAATTATGCACAGTTGGAGTTGCAAGAACGTATTTCATTCATTCTGATAAGAAATTCACTAATTAGTCAATTTTTCGTTAAAAAAAAACAACTAAAAAACAAAACCAAACGTTCAAGAATGTTTATTCAGTAAAGTAAGTTTTCAAATTATTGACCACCAGCTTCCAATCAAAAGTACAAATTTTGTTCAAAACGAGCTCTGACATTCTGGAGCATTTGTGGAGTTATTAGACAGCATTCTTCAACAATGCGTCGTCGTAATTCTTCCAGAGACTCCGGTTCTGTTGCGAAAATTCTACTCTTTAAATGGCCCCATAGAAAGAAGCCTAAAGGAGTTAAATCAGGTGATCTAGGGGACCACTCAATAGCACCTCTACGCCCAATACATTGCTCTGGAAACTCTCTGTTCAAAAACTCCCTAGCACGTTGTGAAAAATGCGTAGGAGCTCCATCTTTTTGAAACACGAATTGATTTTCTTGATAGCGATCATCATTTTCAACAATGTAGAGGGTAGACGATATCTTATAGTAACTCCAAATACGTTTCGCCACTGAAATTGCCATCAAGAAAAAATGGTCCGATTAAACGGTCTCCAAAAATGCCAGTCCAGACATTCATATTCTGTGGACTTTGAGTGTGGAAAATTTCTTGGATTATTATCTGCCCAATAACAGAAATTATGACGATTGACTGTAGAGTTTAATAAAAACATACACTCGTCTGAAAAACAGATATTGAACAGAAAGTTCCCGTTATCAGCTATTCCTGCAGTCATAACTTCACAAAACTCCAGGCACTGATCAAAATCATTTTCATTCAGTTGCTGTACAAGATGAATTTTATACGGGTGAAATTTATGATGCATCAATATTCGCTGAATAGTTGTTCTTTTGATGTTTGAAACAGTGGCCAATTTTCTCGTGGTCAAAGTTGGATCTGCAGCAATTTGTCCTAAAACTTTAATCTCAGTAGTCTCATTTCTAACCGGGAATTCACGTTCAGGATCCCGTTTTTTGTTGGCTACTGAACCACTTTGTCAAAACTTTGCAACTAACTCCAAAATGTATTTTCTGTTAACATGTCTGTTCGGATGTCGTTCATTAAACAAAATTGCGGTACGGTTGGCACAGTCATCGTTTTTGAAAAAAAAAAGAGTAATTATTTCAACTCTTTCTTCTACAGAATAAACCATTGTGAAAGTAATTTTCGGTAGTACTATCAAGTATTAAACCGACCGATAAACTGAAAGAATAAACCACATTTCTCTCATTCCGATAAGAAATCTTCTGATAGTCAATTTTTGTTTACAAATCAACAAAACATTGAGTATCAGCACATTTCTTATCGGAATGAGTGAAATGCGTTTTTGCATCTTCAACTGTAAATAATTTTTAAACGAGTTTATAAAACTTCCGAAAAAATTGGTGTGCTGAATTCAGAAAAGAAAGAGCTTTCAAATGATGTAACACTCGACCCTTATATTTTAAATAGGGAACATCTATTTAAAATATAAGGATTGTTATCACCACCCTTAAGGGGTTGTTGTGACAAAGTTGAGTTATATCAAAACATGTCCCCCTCAATATTAAAATCGACATGTTTCTTAAAAAAACTTTTGTCTGGGCACAAATCGGTCTGTTTCGTTTTAAATGCGCCACCCTACATAAAAGGTCTATTTTAGATGCATTTTGCAGATATTTTAATCAGATGAGAGGAATAAATGTCCAAAGATTAATTTATAGCCTTCTAAAATACATTTCTTGCAATATTTTCTATTCATAAACCGATTCGTTATAGCTGGCTCGCATAAATATGACTAATTCTTATGTTTCAAAAAACTTTGACATTCACAAAAAAAAACATTTTTCTCGTACTTCTGAACTTTTTTTGCGCCATGAAGAAATAAACTTTGTCGGTAATATTTAAGATTTAGTTTAACATCAAATTTTTTAATTTTGTGTCATTCTGTGATCACCAATGGCACATAAATCTTTTTTTTAATTACAAATGTGGTCGAAAAGGTATTTGTGTATAATTATATTTTGGTAGGTGAGTAAATAACTTGAAGAAGTTTATTGGCCAGAAAAAGCGGACCAGTTTTTTCGGAAACATTTTAAGTTCATTTTCGAATAAATTTGGTACTTTTTCAAACAATAAAGTTATTTTGACGAAATATGGTACATTGTTCTTAGTGAATTTTCTTTAAAAAAAATCAACGAGGAGATCCCGACTTTTGAATTTTGAAAAAATTTCTTCAAATGAGCGCTAATTAGGCCCCCTTGAACACATATCCGGGGTCAGTTTCAATTTTTATATGTTTATATATATATATATATATATATATATATATATATATATATATATATATATATATATATATATATATATATATATATATATATATATATATATATATATAAACATATAAAAATTGAAACTGACCCCGGATATGTGTTCAAGGGGGCCTAATTATAAATATATATATATATATATATATATATATATATATATATATATATATATATATATATATATATACACATCTTTTTATGCCCGCTCTTTGGTCCCGAGGACTTCCAAGTTGTGGATTCCTTGCCGGCACAGGTTTTTCCTTCTCCCCCGAACCTCCAAACCTTCAAGTCCAGAATTAACAAGTTGCCTCTTTCCTCCTTGTCGACACCCACGGTACGATAGTATTTAGGCTATAAGCCCTCGTGGTATGTTGTTGAAATCAAAAAAGGCTGGACGCAGCAAGTGCGTTATGGTAGTGAATTTTCATAGAAATGATCTGGCACAAAATATTTTTTATAATTTTTTTCTTGTAACTAAGAAATCTAAATTTTGGTGTATAGTTTACTTTTTATATCGTAAACCTACCCACCAAATTTGGTTAACATAGCTTTTTTATTTTTGGAAATAAAATTTTTTTTGAATGAAAACTCAAAAATTTTCCGGAAAACCTCGTCAGATTTTCCTCACTAACGAACTTATCCAAGCAATTTACAAGGGGAAGGCACATGCCCAATTTTATCAAAATGGGCCCATTATTTTGTGAGTTATCGGTGTGATATATATATATATATATATATATATATATATATATATATATATATATATATATATATATATATATATATATATATATATATAAACATATAAAAATTGAAACTGACCCCGGATATCGGTTCTAGGGGTCCTAGTTCGCGCTCATTTGCAATTTGTTTTCAAAATTCACTATATATATATATATATATATATATATATATATATATATATATATATATATATATATATATATATAAACATATAAAAATTGAAACTGACCCCGGATATCGGTTCTAGGGGTCCTAGTTCGCGCTCATTTGCAATTTGTTTTCAAAATTCACTATATATATATATATATATATATATATATATATATATATATATATATATATATATATATATATATATATATATATATATATATATATATATATATATATATATATGTGTGTGTGTGTGTGTGTGTGTGTGTGTGTGTGTGTGTGTGTGTGTGTGTGTGTGTGTGTGTGTGTGTGTGTGTGTATGTATCACACCGATAACTCAAAAACTAATGCGCCGATTCTGATTAAATTTGGTGAAACCTTCCTTTTGCAAGTGGATGGGATAAGTTCGTTAGTTAGGAAAATCCGCCGAGGTTTTCCCAAAAAATTTTGTGTTTTATTTCGAAAAAAATGTATATCTCCGGAATTAACAAAGCAACCAGTACGCGGGTTTATATCATTATATATAAGTCACCTACCAAAATTTAGCTCTGTAGGTTTAAGGACAAAAACTTACAGGCAGTTAAAGAAAAATAAATTTGGGTTTTCCTAAAAACGTCAAAGTCGCGATATAAAACGTCAAAATTGGTAATATTTAGGCAATCAGCCTGAAGCTAATATGAGCTATGGAAAGAAAATGTCTCAAGAAGAATGTTTTACAAAGCCTGAAGTCTTAGTTTCAATCGTCATTGTCCTTCATTTTACTAAAATATTCCCAGAAAATTCACTTCAAATAGACCCTTTCTCTGATGCTTTGGCAGTAGTGTTGGCTATAGAGTTTATCGTTTAATGGTATATCATTTTTGTCGAATTTTCGTAAAAAATCATTAAATCTCAATATATCCGTTATTATGCAAGATACGAAAAAAAATTGTATACATTAATTATAGGGTCTCTTGAGCTACATCTTAAGAAATATTTCTACAATTACAGGCAGGCCCATAAGTCGTTGGTGATTCAAATTTTCTTTTTTTTAAATCGAACACGCCTTATGTTATTACATTTTATATAATACATCTTTGTAAGAAAAGAAATTCGGGACGCAGCAAGTACGTTATGGTAGCGAATTTTCATTAAATGCTTCAAATTTGAATAGCTCAATTTGCTATTAACCTATAAGGTTGACCAAGAAACCAGTTTTTTCGGGAACACTTTACGTTTACTTTCGAAAATTTATGTACATTTTCAAACAATAAAGTTATTTTGGTGAAACATGGCAAATCGTTTCTACTATATAGATTATACTGGTGACCAAATTTGATGCCTGTTTTCTTGAAATAAAACATATTTGCTATTAAAAGCATTTTTTGAAAATTCACTATCATAACGCACTTGCTGCGTCCAGACTTTTACTATATGGGTAAGAAAATTTGATGACTGCTTTCATTAAGAAAAAATACTTATTTGCTATTAAAAAGACTTTTACGAAAATTAACATAATGCACTTGCTACGTCCAGACTTTTGAATTTTTAGTGAATTTTCTTTAAAAAACTTCACTAATGAGGAGATCCCGACTTTTGAATTTTGAAAAAAATTCTTCAAATGAGCGCTAATTAGGCCCCCTAGAACACATATCCGGGGTCAGTTTCAATTTTTATATGTTTATATATATATATATATATATATATATATATATATATATATATATATATATATATATATATATATATATATATATATATATATATATATATATATATATATATATATATATATATATATATATATATATACAGGATCCGGCAAGTTTAGAGGATCACATAATTATCTTCACAACTGTTCTACCTATAAATGTCAAATTTGGTATCCATGGATATACGAGTGTTTCGCATAACCGGAAATTAGTTTCATGTATACAGAGTGATCAGTTTCCCTGTGCCACACCAAACTTGTATTTTTTTAAATAGGACACCCTATATTTTATTTTATTTTTTGATAAAGCACTTCATGGTGAGTAAAATGATGGCCAACAATAGGGGCCTGAGATCAACGGTTTAGAAGTTATTCAATTGTTTGTCCGAAATGTTATTCCGATTCAACACGACAGTGCTGCCATGTCGTCGCAAATTCTGTCAAGGTCTGGTATTACCATGACTCTTGACTCAATGTAGCATAATAAAATATGGTCATATAGTTGACGGAAATATCCACTTATACAGGGTGTTACATTTTACAAAGCTCAATTTTTCTCGAAATTTTCAAATAGAACACCCTGTATATGAATACGGCATCAGATAGCGGGTTTAGTAAGCTTTTTCCCAATACCATATTTGCTGTGGTTCAATTGACTGGAACAACACAAACTGATGGATCATTTGTAAATTCTTTCTAAAGGTGAATTATAATTTGTACAGGCTTTTCATAAAAATCATAGATATGGCTTTTTTTGTAAATTGTTACATCGTTTTTAGATAATTATATGGTGAAATTTATTTTTAACTTAATTTATAAACAGCAAACATTAAATAAAAATAATAGTACCACATTAATTTAATACATAAACGAAAGAATCAAGAATGTATTAAAATAACAGTTTTAATAACAAATCTCAAATAAGATGCTCGAACACATTCCCCCCCTTGCTGAACGCAAAGTTCTAATCTTTCCATAATTTGTCTATGCGTAGCAGCATGGATCATCTCCCGATCAACATTCTGACATGCATCTAATATCCGTTGTTGTAGATTGTGAACGATAACTACAGGATTTATGCCAAAATCTAAATATATTTGGTCCTTGATGTAGCACCAAAAAGAATAGTCCATGGGAGTCAAATCTGGGGACATTGCAGGTCATCGCATTTGAGCATTTGTACCTATATAATAAGGGCCAAAAACTTGGTCCAAATAGTCCACAACTATCCTGCTGTTGTGAGCTGGATATCCATCGTGCTGAAAAATAATCCTAGGTTGGACATTCAGTGGAACATCATCCAACCAACCGTCCAGATGAATGTTTAGGTGATTGATAGTGATAGTCGTACCGTCTAAATTTTCTTCAAGAAATACGGGCCCCATCAGTCTATTATCTAATAGCCCACACCATACGTTGGTTTTATATTCAGTTTGGTAGTTCCTCGAAAAAACCCAGTGTAGATTTTCCGTTGCCCATCTTACACTGTTATGCTTATTCAACACACCATCATTTGTGAACTTTGACTCATCCGTCCAAAGGATATGGCTTAAAGTTTTATGATCTATATTTAAAGTTTCATTCACCCAAAACGAAAACTCTAAGCGGCTCCCATAGTCGCCATCTCTGAGGCCTTGGACAAAATGACACCGGTAAGGCTTATAATGCTACATTTTCATTATTCTGCGAACACTTCTATTTGAAATATCGGTTACTGAAGCTAGTTGTGTAGCTGATAAACCTGGGTTTTCTTGCAAATGAAGTAAAGTATTTTACGAAATTTCTTCATTGGTAATTGGTTTTACGTCGGTTATTGGCTGATTTCCTATTACACTTCCGAATTGTGAAAATGTATTATAAATACGCAGAAATGATTTATAATCCGGGTGTCATCGATCTGGGTACCGATCCCTAAATAATTATTGTAACAATTAGATGGAAACTCAGTGCAAATGAACAAAAAAATGTACCTGTATCTTCGCGATACGGGTCGCCACTTTTTGGCATTCAATATAAGTCTCTAACATATCCTTTCTCTCCTTAATTGAATAATCCATACTGAATGCAGACATCGATTAATTACTTTATTGACAAAAATAATCCAATAGACGTAGTTACACCATTTTGTTGTTAAACTAGTGAAATAGCTATATTATTTTTAATAAAAGTTCAGTAGTTTGTTGCTAGGCAACAACTTGAGCGTTTCAGTGATAATTATTTTAAACCGGAATTATGTAAATCTATGCTGCTACCCTTACGCAAATCATACGAATATTAGACTGTTGCTAACTAGTTGATTATTTCAATTATTTGAAATGTTTCGTTTATGTATAAAATTAATGTGGTACTATTACATACAGACTTGGAGACTACTTCTCTGGCTTCACTGTTGGTCTTCGTGAAGCCAGAGAAGTAGTCTCCAAGTCTGTATGTAGTATGGACAAGTTTCACCAAGTAAGTGCAACAACAATCAATGAAGTGGTACTATTATTTTTATTGAATGTTTCTTGTTTATAAATTAAGTTAAAAATAAATTTCACCATACAATTATCTAAAAACGATGTAACAATTTACAAAAAAAAGCCATGTCTATGATTTTTATTAAAAGCCTGTACAAATTATAATTCACCTTTAGAAAGAAAAAAGCCCAAACGTTTACAAATGATCCATCAGTTTGTGTTGATCCAGTCAATTGAACCCCAGCAGATATGGTATTGGGAGAAAGCTTACTAAACCCGCTATCTGATGCCGTAGTCATATACAGGGTGTTCTATTTGAAATTTTCGAGAAAAATTAACCTTTGTAAAATGTAACACCCTGCATAAGTGGATATTTCCGCAAGCTATATAACCATATTTTATCATGCTACATTGAGTCAAGAGTCATGGTAATCCCAGATCTTGACAGGTTTTGCGACGACATGGCAGCACTGTCGTGTTGAATCGGAATAAAATTTCGGACAAACAATTGAATAACTTCTACACCGTTGATCCCAGACCCCTATTGTTGGGCATCATTTTACTCAGTATAAAGTGCTTTATCAAAAAATAAAATAAAATATAGGGTGTCTCATTTAAAAAAATACAAGTTTGGTGTGGCACAGGGAAACTGATCACTCTGTATACATGAAACTAATTTCCGGTTATGCGGAACACTAGTATATCCATGGATATTAAATTTGACATTTCTAGATAGAGCGGTTGTGAAGATAATTATGTGATCCTCTCAACTTGCCGGACCCTGTATATATTGGTAATTTTCGTAAAAAATCAATAAAGCTTAATATATCCGTTATTATACAAGATATGAAAAAAATGTGCACATTAATTATAGGGCGTCTTGAGCTACATCTTAAAAAATATTTCTACAATCACAGGGTGGCCCATAAGTCGTTAATGATACAAATTCTCTTTTCTTTTTTAATCAAACACGTCTTATGTTATTGCATTTTCCATCGAAATATAATGTATGTTTGTAAGGAAAGACATTGTGGACGCAGCAAGTGCGTTACGGTAGCGAATTTTGATAAAATGCTTCATATTTGAATAGCTCAATTTGCTACTAACCTATAAGGCTGACCAAGAAACGAGTTTTTCCGGAACTCTTTCGGATTTTTTTTTATATGTTCAAACAATAAAGTCATTTTGATGAAACATGGCACATTTTTTTTACTATATAGGTTATACTGGTAACCAAATTTGATGCCTGCTTTCTTAAAAAAAAGACATATTTGATATTAAAAACATTTTTATGAAAATTCATTACCATAACGCACTTGCTGCGTCCCGAACTTTTATCACTTTATTTTATTATCTCCCTAATACAACAAACACAAGAGCTTCAAATGATATATAGAGGTGCTTTCGTGTTTCTAGTTAACGATTATTTTTAGCAAGTAAATGTCACCATTTTGTTGTTAATAATTAATAATACGAAACTTTAGATATAACAATACATTTAATCAAAAATATAATAAATTACAATAAATTACCATGTAATTTGAAAATACATATCTTTCGAAAGATCATTATATGGAACATTGCCTAATAGAATAATTTAACTTAGAACAGGCAATTCTAAAGATGTAAATAATACATGAATGCAATTAAGGGTACATATTTCTAAAAAATCCCCAAATAAAAGCTATAATGAATATAAGGGGGCAAACCCACAACAATAAAATATCAAGATTTCCAAAAACAGCTGCATCTGGATAAATATGACTGGTTTCCGTTTCCTGGTTGCGTGCAGCATAGGCTCTATAACCCAGCAAAACCATAAGCCATGGCGCAGAAAGAATAGAATACAAGATAACATTCTCTAGGAGTTTGTTTCGGCGCCTGTTTCTCGGTGGTGCATCTGCATCAGCTGTTTCAGGATCATCGATAAGAAGTATAGTCTCTTGAGGCTTATCTTGACTTTCATCACCTACATATGATAATAATAAAACAATATAACAATATTCCATTACAAAAATATCGTTCTTACCAGTGCGCCTCTTCATTTTTAACGGCTATTGTAGTTTAAAGTTACTTTCTTCTGGTAGATTCGATGATAAAACTATCACTTTCAGACAAACTGTGAGATCTTGACAATCGCGTTTTTCTTATACCACTATTGCGCACATATGTTAACAATTCGACGGAGTGCAAATTAATGAAACAAAATTAGTCGTGAATTGATTATTACATAGGCAAAGCCGAGTCACCTTATAGAAAGACTACCAAGAAAACAAGGTATTCAGTTTGACAATATTGCGAGCGAATACCTATAAATGCTTGGAATGCAATTGTTCTGATCGACAGCTGATAAGGAATATCACTCATAATGTTATTGTCATAGGCATGTGTACATATATTCCTAAGTTAGATGTTTCGTATCTTCTAAATATTTCAATATTAATGGCATTTTTTTCCTTAATTAAATCATGTAAACCCCACAAGTTATACGTCATTAACTCGCGTGATAGGTAAAGAAGTATGACCAAAACAGACACTTGGGGTCTTTTGGACCCCAATAAAAAAAATGTTATCTCATATTAATTAAAATGCTAAACATAGTTTTTTTATGTTTTTGATGTGTAAGTTTATGCTGAAAAAAACTCTGGACGCAGCAAGCGCGTTATGGTAGTGAATTTTCATTAAAATGTTTTTATTGCAAATATGTGTGTTTTCTTTTTATTTAAGAAAGCAGGCATCAATTTTGGTTACCAGTATAACCTATATAGTAAAAACAATGTGACTTGTTTCATCAAAATAACTTTATTGTGTGAAAATGTACAAAAATTTCCAAAAGTAAACTTAAAGTGTTCCAGAAAAAAACTGGTTTCCTGGTTAACCTTATAGGTTAATAGCAAATTGAGCTATTCAAATATGAAGCATTTGATCAAAATTTGCTACCATAACGCACTTGCTGCATCCAGAATTTCTTTTCTTATAAACATTTTGATGGAAAATGCAAAAATGCAATAACATAAGGCGTGTTTGATTAAAAAAAAAAGAAAATTTGTTTCACCCACGACTTATGGGCCATCCTGTGATTGTAGAAATATTTTTTTAAGATGTAGCTCACACCCTATATTTAATGTATAAAGACTTTTTTCATATCTTGCATAATAACAGATATATTGAGCTTTATTGATTTTTTACGAAAATTCGACAAAAATTATATACCATTAAACGATAAACTCTATAGCTAAGACTACTGCCAAGCATAAGAGAAAGGGTCTATTTGAAATGAATTTTGTGTAAACATTTTAGTAAAATGAAGGACAATAACGGCTGAAACTAAGGTTTGCAAAACATCCTTCTTGAGACATTTGATTTCCATAGCCTGTATTAGATTCAAGTTATTTGCCTAAATGTTGCCGATTTTGACGTTTTAAATCGCAACTTTGACGTTTTGAGGAAAACCCCAATGTATTTTTCTTTGAATGCCTATAACTTTTTTGCCTTTTGACCTACATAGCTAAATTTTGGAAGGTAACTTACATATGAGGATGTAAACCTGCGTACCCATACTTTGTTAATTTTGGAGATATAAATTTTTTTCGAGAGAAAACACAAACTTTTCCGCGAAAACCTGGGCAGATTTTCCTGGCTAACAAAATTATCCAAGCCATTTACAAAAGGAATTTATTCTCCAAATTTAATCAAAATCGGCCCATTATTTTTTGAATTATCGGTGTGATACACACACACACACATATATATATATATATATATATATATATATATATATATATATATATATATATATATATATATATATATATATATATATATATATATATATATATAAACATATAAAAATTGAAACTGACCCCGGATATGTGTTCTGAGGGGCCTAATTAGCGCTCATTTGAAGACATTTTTTCAGAATTCAAAAGTCGGGATCTGCTTAGTAGTGAATTTTTTTAAGAAAATTCACTAAAACAAGATACATAGCACAATTCTTTATTTTCATATTGTAAGTCAAAATATAATTGATCGTAATTTTTTCTCAAAAAAACAACACTTCTATAAAAATCTAAAAAAATATAAGTAAAATCTCTGGACGCAGCAAGTGCGTTATGGTAGCGAATTTTCTTTAAAATATTTTTAATAGCAACTGTCTTTCTTTGATAAAAGCAGGCATCAAATTTGGTTGCCTATATAGTAGAAACAATGTACCATATTTCATCGAAATAACTTTGTTGTTTGAAAATATATAAACATTATTCAAAAGTCTAGATGCAGTAAATGTGTTATGGAAGTGAATTTCCATAAAAATGTTTTTAATAGCAAATGCGAGCAGGCATCAATTTGATTATCGGTATAGCCTATGTAGTAGAAACAATGTACTATATTTTATCAAAATTACTCATGGTTTGAAAATATACAAAAAAATTTCGAAAATAAATTTAAATCTTGATTTTCTAACCAAAAAATCTTACGCTAATAGCAAATTGAGTTATTGAAATTTGAAGGATTTAATGAAAATTCGGTAAATTTGCAGATTAGCTCCCGAACGCTTTTCAACAAATTGTTTTCAGAAATATTACTAGGACCCCACCTGGATGCACAAACCACAAGAAAAATTTCTTGTTTACACCACCCAAGGAAGTTATGGGCTGGGACTTAATAGGGGTGCTGTGCGGGGTAGACAGGGTTTAAGCGGGATATGGCTTCAACATGTGAAAAACACAGCTTTCAAGCCCGCTTTATTCGAATTTTCTGCTCATATTTCCTTTTAACTACCTACCCCGCCCATCACCCCTACTCACTCCCGGTCGCGTAACTTCCTTGGGGGGTGTGAACAAGAAATTTTTCTTGGGGTTTGTGGATCCAGGGGGGAGGGGGCCTAGGCAGGTTTCTCAAACCATTTTTTTGAAAAGCGTTCGGGAGCTAAACTGCAAATTTACAGAAAATTCGCTACCAAAACGCACTTACTGCGTCCAGTTTTTTTTCTTACAAACGCATCATATTTCGATAAAAAATACAAAAATGCATTAACGAATTTGTTCTACAAAAATTAGCTAAAAAAAATTACACACCCCTACTCACTCCTGGTCCCGTAACTTCCTTGGGGAGTGTGAACAAGAAATTTTTCTTGGGGTTTGTGGATCCAGGAGGAGCCCTAGGCAGGTTTCTGAAAACAGTGTTTTGAAAAGCGTTCGGGAGCTAAACTGTAAATTTACCGAAAATTCGCTACCAAAACGCACTTAGTGCGTCTAGGCTTTTTTCTTACAAACGCATCAGATTTCGATAAAAAATTCAAAAATGCATTAACGAATTTGTTTTACGAAAATGAGCTAAAAAAAATTATACACCCCTACTCACTCCTGGTCCCGTAACTTCCTTGGGGAGTGTAAACAAGCATTTTTTTGGAGGAATAGTGGTGCTGCGCAGGGTTTGAGGGGGATATGGCTTCAAGATATGAAAAAGACAACTTTCAAGCTCGTTTTATTCGCATTTTCTGCTTATATTTCCTTTTTACTACCTACCCCGCCCAGCACCCCTATTCACTCCTGGCCCCGTAACTTCCTTGGGGAGTGTGAACAAGAAATTTTTCTTGGGTTTTCTGGATCCAGGGGGGGGGGGGGGCTAGGCAGATTTCTGAAAACAGTTTTTTGAAAAGCGTTCGGGAGCTAACCTGCAAATTTACCGAAAATTCGCTACATAAACGCACTTACTGCGTCAAGATTTTTTTCTCATAAACGCATCATATTTCGATAAAAGATGCAAAAATGCATTAACAAATTTGTTCTACAAAAATTAGCTTAAAAAAATTATAGACCGTTAAACCATAAACTTCACTAAACCTACAAATACATATCCAAAATAAAAATTCTGGACGCAGCAAGTGCGTTATGGTAGTGAATTTTCATAAAAATATTTTTAATAACAAATATGTGTGTTTTTTTAAGAAATCAGGCATCAAATTTGGTTACCAGTATAACCTATATAGTAAAAACAATGTGCCATGTTCCATTAAAATAACTTTATTGTGTGAAAATGTACAAAAATTTCCAAAAGTAAACTTAAAATGTGGCCGAAAAAACACGTTTCTTGGTCAACCTTATAGGTTAATAGAAAATTGAGCTGTTCAAATATGAAACATTTGATCAAAATTCGCTACCATAACGCACTTGCTGCGTCCAGAATTTATTTTCTTACAAACATGCATTATATTTCGATGGAAAATGCAAAAATGCAATAACATAAGGCGTGTTTGATTTAAAAAAAAAGAAAATTTGTATCACCAACGACTTATGGGCCAGCCTGTGATTGCAGAAATATTATTTTAAGATGTAGCTCAAGACACCCTATAATTAATATATACAAATTTTCTTCATATCTTATATAATAACGGATATATTGAGATTTATTAATTTTTTACGAAAATTCTACAAAAATTATATACCATTAAATGATAAACTCTATAGCTAAGGCTAATGCCAAGCATCAGAGAAAGCGTCTATTTGAAATGAATTTTCTGCAAATATTTTAGTAAAATGAAGGACAATGACGGTTGAAACTAAGACTTTAGGGTTTGTAAAACATCCTTCTTGAGACATTTTATTTCTATAGCCCGTATTATATTTAAGTTAATTGCCTAAATGTTGCCAATTTTGACATTTTAAATCGCCACTTTGACGTTTTGAGGAAAACCCCAATTTATTTATTTTTAAATGCCTATAACTTTTTTGTCTTTTGACCTACATAGCTAAAGTTTGGTAGGTAACTTACCTATAAGGATGTAAACCTGCGTACTAAATTTGGTTGTCCTTACTTTGTTAATTCCGGAGATATAAATTTTTTTCTTTTTTTTTTTTTTTTAATGTCAACAACACACCACGAGGGCTTACAGCCTAAATACTATCGTACCGTGGGTGTTGACAAGGAGGAAAGAGGCAACTTGTTAATTCTGGACTTGAAGGTTTGGAGGTTCGGAGGAGAAGGAAAAACATGTGCCGGCAAGGAATTCCACAACTTGGAAGTCCTCGGGACAAAAGAGCGGGCATAACAAGATGTTCTATGTCTGGTGACCTGGACAGTAAAAGGGTGCATTCGCTCTGTTCCCCTGGTAGATCTGCTGGGGGCAGCAGGTGGGGGAATTATGGAGGAAAGCTCCTCTGAGCAGTGCCCGTGCAGATATCTATAAAAGAGAGAGAGGTCACCAACGGCACGTCGGTGGGCAAGGGATGGAAGCCTTTGGGTGAGGGTAGGGTCACCGATGAGACGTATAGCTCTCTTTTGAATGGAGTCCAGGATAGCGAGTGTAGAAGCGGCTGCTGCACCCCAGATGTGGGAGCAGTATTCGAGGTTTGGCCTTATTTGTGAAGTGTATAAGGTATAGAGATTAGTTGGTGAAAAGTATTTGCGAGCCCGGAAGAGGAAACCCAATTTCTTAGCAGCCGCTTCTGCAATTGATGTAACATGTTGGTGCCAATTAAGATTTCGATCCACAGAAATGCCAACAAGAGAAAAGGACGCATTACTTTGAATAACTTGGTTGTTCATTGTGATGGGTCTAGGGCTGCTGTATCTCTTGTGAGAAAGAAAGCAAGACTTAGTTTTGGTGGGGTTGAATTGTACAAGATTTCTACTTCCCCAGTCTAATATTTTTTGGAGGTCTACGGAGACAGAACCCTCCATGAGTCGAAAGAAAACACAAAATTTTCCGGGAAAACCTGGGCAGATTTTCCTGACTAACGAACTTATCCAAGCCATTTGCAAAAGGAATTTTTTCACCAAATTTGATCAAAATCGGCCCATTATTTTTTTAGTTATCGGTGTGATACATATATATATATATATATATATATATATATATATATATATATATATATAAATATATATATATATATATATATATATATATATATATATATATATATATATATATATATAAACATATAAAAATTGAAACTGACCCCGGATATGTTTTCTGGGGGGCCTAATTAGCGCTCATTTGAAGAAATTTTTTCAAAATTCAAAAGTCGGGATCTCCTCATTAGTGAATTTTTTTTAAGAAAATTCACTAAAAGCATCAACTTAACTAAACTGACTGCCAAAGCATCAGAGAAAGGGTCTATTTGAAATGAATATTATGTACATATTTTAGTAAACTGAAGGGCAATGACGGTTGAATCTGAAACTTAAGGGTTTGCAGAACACTCTTCTTGCAATATTTTCTTTTCACAATCGATATTTGTTTCACATTCTTTGCCTAAACATTGCCAATTTTGACTCCAAAATTTGTTTCTTTAACTGCCCATAACTTCCTTGTTTTTAAAGATACGGACCCAAGTTTTGGTACAGTGTTCACCCTTTATAATGCAAACACGCGTACCAAATTTGGTTGCCCTTACTTTATTGTTTACGGAGATATGATTTTTTTTAGAAAGAAAACACAAAATTTTCCGGGAAAACCTGGTCGATTTTCCTAGCTAACGAACTTGTCCAAGCCACGTACAAAAGGAAGGTACTCACCAAATTTGATCAAGATCGGTCCATTATTTTTTGAGTTATCGGTCGGATAGAAGCTAAAGACACGACTTAGCTAAAACAGCAAAAAAGCTATTGTTCCTCAAAAGTTTAACATTCCTCACTCAGAGTTTTTGAAGCTGTACACAAAGGCAAGTCAACAATTTTCACATGTGGTTTTTGTTTTTCTATACATGGTTCTTGGACAGTATCCACATCTACCCTTCGATCTGATGTATGTTGGGTCGCTCCAGCTTCGTCAGTGCGTGATCTTTCGACAGAACCTCTTGCACACTAGGTAGTCTTGGGTTTGCCAGCCTAGAGATTTGCCACTCGTGTAAAACCTGTAGACCCAGTTCTTTAAGGAAGTTTTCTCTTAGAGTTTTCTGGACTTTATTGTTTTCTCTATAGATTACTTGAGCATTGACTACAGTAAAAACCTGATTTTTAAAAATATATTTTACACACCACGAGGGCTTACAGCCTAAATACTTCCGTAACGTAGGTGTCGACAAGGAGGAAAGAGGCAACTTGTTAATTCTGGACTTGAAAGTTTGGAGGTTCGGAGGAGAAGGAAAAATATGTGCCGGCAAGGAATTCCACAACTTGGAAGTGCTCTGGACAAAAGAGCGGGCAGAACACGATGTTTTATGTCTGGTGACCTGGACAGTAAAAGGGTGCATTCGCTCTGTTCCCCTGGTAGATCTGTTGGGGGCAGCAGGTGGAGGAACTATGGGAGAAAGCTCCTCTGAGCAGTGCCCGTGGAGATATCTATATAAAAGAGAGAGAGAGAGAGAGAGAGAGAGCTCACCAACGGCACGTCTGTGGGCAAGGGATGGCTGCCTTTCGATGAGGGTAGGGTCGCCGATGAGACGTATAGCTCTCTTCTGAACTGAGTCCAGGATAGCGAGTGTAGAAGCGGCAGCGGCACCCCAGATGTGGGAGCAGTATTCGAGGTTTGGCCTTATTTGTGAAGTATATAAGGTATAGAGATTAGCTGGTGAAAAGTATTTGCGAGCCCGGAAGAGGAAACCTAATTTCTTAACAGCCGCTTCTGCAATTGATGCGATATGTTGGTGCCAATTGAGATTTCGATCCACAGAAATGCCAACAAGTGAGAAGGACTCATTACTGTTAATAACTTGGTTCTTCATTGTGATGGGTCTAGGGCTGGTGAATCTCTTATGAGATAGAAAGACTGAGATTTGGTGGAGTTGAATTGTACAAGTTTTCTACTTCCACAGTCTAATATTTTTTGGAAATCCACAGAAAGAGAGAACCCTCCATGAGTTTGCGATCCTCATTTAATTGGGCTAAAGAGACAGGCTTAGAATATTGTATATTTGAGTGGAGGGTGCTGTTGTCCGCGTAGCTGTGAACTGGGTTGGATGTGCTCGAGAGGAGGTCATTGATGTGGAGAAGAAACAAAGTATGGGCTAAAGCTGAACCTTGAGGAACTCCTGCATTAACTGGATACAGTTTAGAGGAATGGCCATCCACGACAACAGAAATGCTCTGGTTGGAGAGGAAATTTGCTGTCCACGTACAGAGTTTTGGTGGTAGGCCATAGGCCAGTAGTTTATTAAGCAGCGCTGCGTGCCAGACCTGGTCTAATGCTTTGGATATGTTTAGAGCGACAATCTGGGATTGACCGTGTAGTTCCATATACTTGTTCCAAGAATGGGTGACAAAGGAAAAGAGGTCGGCAGTTGATTTGCGTTGACGGAATCCATACTGTCTGTCGTGGATTATACTGTGTTTTTAAAGAAATTTTAGTAATTCGGTGTTTATATACCTTTCGATGGCTTTAGAGACGACTGAAAGGAGAGAAATAGGTCTGTAGTTGCTAGGAAGCGCTTTGGATCCTTTCTTGGGGACGGGTTGTACTCGAGCAGTGTTCCGGTTACTAGGGAATATGCCTCTATTGTAAGATGTCTGAAAAAGAAGAGTAAGGACAGGAGCAAGTTCTGGTGCGCATTTTTTGAGAACAATTGCTGGGATCTCGTCAAAGCCAGAGGATTGCCTGGTATTAAGAGAAAAGAGCATCTTTCGTACCTTTTTAGTTTTGAAAATAATATCAGTCATTTTATGCGCGACATTGGAAACTGTTGGTGGTTGAACATTTGGAGATGGGTTGAGAGTAGAATTGCCGGCGAACAACGAGGCAAAAATTTCAACCTTGCCCAGCGCGGTAGAAACAATTTCATCCCCTGAAACAAGAGGTGGGAATGTGCTCTTTGAGAAATTATTCCCAATATATTTAGCAAGAGTCCAAAAGGGCTTGCTGCCGTTGGAGCTTGAGAGGACTTTGTTCTTGATGTGGTTATTAAACGAGTATTTCGCCTCAGAAAGAATGCGGACATAGCGGTTTCTTGCGTCGTTAAATGCTGGACGGTTTTTTTGACTGGGGTTGTGTAGAAGCGTTTTGTGAGCTTTGACATTTTCAAGTCTGGCTTTGTCACAGGATTTAGGAAACCAGGATTTTTGAGTGGCTGAAGAGGTTCTCTGTGTACGTGGAATACATAATTCCATGCCAGCTTGGATAGTTTAGAAGACGTTTTGTGAGATATCAGAGGGACCAGGATGAGAGAAGCAGACAGACGCCCATGGAAATGAGGAAAAGTAATCCCGCATTTCGTCCCAGTTCGCGGAGTTGTAGTGCCAAACGATACGTGGGTGTGATGACTGTGTGACCTCGGGTTGCATTGCGCAGGAAGCGGTGACCATGCCGTGGTCTGAGCGACCAAGGGGGGCGGTGACTGATATCTTATAGCATTCAGATTTTGTAGTAAGAGGGAGATCCAAGGGATTTGAGCTGTGTGTTGGGATGAGAGGAACGAAGTAGGTTGCTGAACCATATTGGCTAAAAGATTGCTGACTGAAAACGCCTCCGCTGCTCTCCTTTGTGGATTGTATTTTGAAGATCCTAGCCATTCCTTATTATCGACATTGAAGTCACCAAGAATAGTGACTTCAGAGGAAGGATATTCAGAAGTCAGATGGTCAGTTTTTTCAGAAAGGTAGTCAAAGAGCTGGACAAAGTTGTTGTCAGAAGGTGTCCGGTAAATGCAACAGATGAATTTAGTTGCAGCCCTGAGAGAGAGTTTTATCTATAGTATGTCTTTTCTTCCAGCTTCTAAATTGGGGAGTCTGGTGGAAGTCTGGGGTCTAAAGGAAGTAAGGAGCTCATACCCCGGGAAATTAAGGTGATTAGTGGCTGTTTTGGCACCGATTTGGGTTTCGGTGAGGAAGAGGAGTTGGGGCCTATTAGCCTGGAGGAAATGGTGGACGGAGTTCAGGTTAGAATTTAGGCCACATATATTCGAGAAGGATATGTTAAATCTTGATGCTGGCGCCCCCTGTACACCCCCCTACCGGAGATCCGAATGGTGGTGTATTTTACCTCCGGAATATTTTGTACAAGGAGAAGCCATCATCATTTTTGCTTATAAGGGAAACCGACTCATACACCAGAACCAGAAACGTCCGTTGGGACTTCACCAGCCGCTTGATGCATGGGGTGGTACCTCCTCGGGCGCGAAAAAAATCCATTACTATAACGTTAAAAAAATTCCACTACGACCTGCTCGCCTCCGATTAGTCGCCTCCTCCGATAGGGAGGAGTTACCATGCGCCTACTCTTTTAGTAAGTCCCCGGACCCACAGGGCACAGGGGACCTTACGTTCGCGTAAGTCACTATTCTGAGATAAAATTAATTGCCTATTTATTAAGTATTACGCAGTTACGGCATTGTTTTGTTGTTTTGTCTGTAGATTTTGTTTGCTTGATATTATGACTCAACAACTAACAACAAGTGGTGTTCAATGCGCTTTATTTCAGGAGAAGAATGCAATGAATTAGTCATATTTATAACATAAGAAACAGCTGAACTGGTGAATATATGTAGGTACACATGTCTATGAGAATAACATTGCGAGTATTCTTTATCAACTGTTTATCCGAACAATTGCAGTCTAAGCCATTTTTAGCTGGTCGGTGGCGATAAAACTACCGACAAACTAAATGCCTTATTTTCTCGGCAGTCTCTCCATAAGGTGACTCAGCTCTGCGTATTTAATAATAAATACATCACTGATTTCGTTACATTAATGTTGACTTTGTCGAAGTGTTGACCAGTGGTAAAAGCTAACCGCGATTTTCAATATCTTGCAGTTTGTTTGAAAGTAACAATTTCATTCTCGACGAAAAGAAACTTAAGCTACAACAAACATTCAAAATGAAGAGGTACACAGGTAACAATGTTAATTTTGTAAGCTTACATTGTTATATTGTTTTATATTATCTCACGTAGGTGGTGAAAGTCAGGATCAACCCAAAGAAACGGTACTTCTTCTTGATGAACCTAGAACGGTTAATGCAAACGTACCACGGAGAAACGTGGCCCGAAACAAACTCTTAGAGAATGTTATCTTGTTTTTCATTCTTGGTGCCCCATGGCTTATGGTTTGGCTGGGTTATAGAGCGTATGCTGCACGCAAAGAGGAAATGAAAGCCGGTCACATTTCACCAGATTCAGGTGTCTTTGTAAATTTTGATATCTTACTGTTATGGATTTGCCCCATTATATTACTAATAGTTTTTATTGTGGGATTTTTAAAAGTTAACCACCTGTTTCATTAATCGTATTTATTAATAGAACATCCAGATCTGCTATGTTTTTAGTAAAACTCTTTTATTAGGCAGTGTATCATATAAATGATATGTCACAAAAATACGTATTTTTATATTACATGGTAATTTATTATATGTTATTATATATTATTTAATTAAGTGTATTGTTATACCTGGAGCTTTGTATTATTAATTAATAAATCGTAAAATTTATTAGTTTAAAAATTATTTACAAGAAAATAAAGAAGCACCTTTTTGTTGTTCGCGATTTTTTGGCTGCGGATAATTATCCATTAGCACATAAGAAGCACCTTGAAGTAAATATTATTTGCTGCTCTTGTGTTTGTTGTATTAGAGATAAATGAAGTAAATTAAAAGTCTGGACGCAGTAAGTACGTAATGGTAGTAAATTTTCATAGAAATGATCTGGCACCAAATATCTTCTTATAACTTTTTTCTTTTAACATAGAAATATAAATGTTGGTATATAGTTTCTTTTTAGTATCATAAACGTACGTACCCATTTCGGTTACCATAACTTTTCTACTTTTTGAAAAAAAAAAACATTCCGAAAGAAAATTATTTCTTACGTTATCGGTGTGACACATACATACATACATATATATAAATATATATATATATATATATATATATATATATATATATATATATATATATATATATATATATATATATATATATATAGGGTGGCGCATTGAAAACGAAACAGACCGATTTGCGGCCAGAGATAATTTTTTTTTAAGAAACGCTGAAACACGTCAATTTTAATATTGAGGGGAACATGTTTTGACATAAAACTCAACTTTGTCACATCAACCCCTTAAGGGTGGTGATAACAACCCTTATATTTTAAATAGGGAACATGGGTCGAGTGTTACATAATTTGAAAGCTCTTTCTTTTCTGAATTCAGCACACTCATTTTTTTGGAAGTTTTATCGACTCGTTTAAAAATTGTTCACAGTTGAAGATGCCAAAAAGGCATTTCACTCATTCCGATAGGAAATGTGCTGATAGTCATGGTTTTGTTGGTCTGTAAACAAAAAATTGACTATCCCAACATTTCTTATCGGAATGAATGAAATGCGGTTTATTATTTCAGTTTATCGGTCGGTTTGATACTTGATAGTACTACCGAAAATTAATTTCACAATGGTGTATTCTGTAGATGAAAGAGTTGAAATAATTACTCCTTTTTTCAAAAACGATGACTGCGCCAACCGTACCGCAAATTTGTTTAATGAACGACATCCGAACATACATGTTAACAGAAAATACATTTTGGAGTTAGTTTCAAAGTTTCGACAAAGTGGTTCAGTAGCCAACAAAAAACCGGATCCTGAACGTGAATTTCCAGTTAGAAATGAGACTACTGAGATTGAAGTTTTAAGACAAATTGCTGCAGACCAAACTTTGACCACGAGAAAATTGACCACTGTTTCAAACATCAAAAAAAGAACTATTCAGCGAATATTGAAGTATCATAAATTTCACCCGTATAAAATTCGTCTTGTACATTCTCATTTCGATAAGAAATATTCTGATAGTCATTTTTTTGTTTACAAACCAACAAAACATTGACTAGCAGGACATTTCTTATCGGAATGATTGAAATGCATTTTTGCATCTTCAATTGTGAATAATTTTAAAACGAGTTGATAAAACTTAAGGGGATGATGTGACAAAGTTGAGTTTTATGTCAAAACATGTCCCCCTCAATATTAAAATTGACGTGTTTCAGCGTTTATTAAAAAAAATTCTCTGGACGCAGATCGGTCTGTTTCGTTTTCAATGCACCACCCTATATATTTTTATTATTTTCTAATGAAAGAAAAAAATAAAACTTTAGTTTAGTCAGATGATGCATTAGAAGTACTTTTAAATATATATATATATATATATATATATATATATATATATATATATATATATATATATATATATATATATATATATATATATATGTAACATAATGTGGCAACAACAAGTTTTTCCAACCATATGGAGACAGTTCATCACCCTACCCATTCTCAAACCAGGCAAATCTAAACTGGATTCCAATAGTTATAGACTCATTTCTCTAACCTGTACAATTTGTAAACCTCTTTGAGAGATGGTGATACAAAGATTACTTTGGTTTATAGAACGCAACAGTTATCTCGATCAACATCAATCTGCGTTCCTACCCAATCGCAGCACGAGATAATCTTATGTGTCTTAAATCTGTAATTCTTGATGCATTCTCAAATCATCAGCAAATGGTGGCTGTTTTCTTTGATATTAAACATGCATTTGACTTAGTCTGGAGATATGGAGTTGTACAAAAAGTAACTAAATGGGAAATTAAAGGTAATATATTATATGTTTATAAAGCATTTTCTTAGCAAAATAACTTTCAAAGTGAAAACTAACAACACTTTATCTGATTCATCTAATCTAAAAAATGGAATTCCCCAGGGATCAGTCTTAAATCCAGCTCCCTTTAATTTTGCAATAAGTGATATTATTCAATCAATAAGTAGTCCCGTAAACAGTGCTTTGCATGCTGAAGATCTAGTGGTATACTGTAGAGGCAAAAATAGCTTATCAACATGTAATCTAGTCCAAAAGATTATCGATAAATTAGAAAAATGGTCTGATAACAATGGTTTGAACTTTTCCTGTTCTAAATCAAAATTTATGATTTTTTCAAAAAAGAAAAATCATTCAGTTACTCACACTCTCAAGCTACGGGGAATAATTCCACAAGAAGTTACAAAGCATACATTTTTGGGCATAACATTTGACCCAAATTTCACTGGAAGACTTACTAAAATGTACTCAAAGCTGATTGTATTATTACACCAAACATTTTGAAAATTCTTTGCCACTATAACTGGGGTGCTCATGAGTTAGTCTTGCTAAGTATTTTCAGAGCACTGATAACATAAAAAATTGACTATTGCTCAGATATTTATTACCGCAAGCAAATCAACTTTAAAATCACTTGAAGTTATTGTAAATCATGCGCTTACAGGGGCATTTTGAAATCCAATGGAAAGTATTTACCGATAATGTAATGAGTCTCCAATTAAGTGAAGAAGAGAAGAATTACCCTTAAAATATGCGGCTAAGACATCAGCAAACCCAAACAATCCAGTCTACAAACTCTTGTCACAGACCAACTTAAACAGATTCTATGATGCAAACGTTTCAGCACAGCTACCGTTTCTTTACATATAAAAAAGTTAAATCATATTTTCAATCCAGATCTGACGAATTATATATGCAATGGTGCGATTTCTCTATGGCCCATTGATTTTCCACATACTGAATCAAATGTATTACCAGTAAATGTGTCAATAGATTATTTCAAGAGATTATCTTTAGATATCGATATGAGATAATTCTTTACACTGATGGATAAAAAAGTGAAATTGGTGTCGGATGTAGTATCACTTCTGCACTAAAGGAAGAAGTATATCACTTACCGTCAATATGTAGTAACTATACAGCAGAACTATACGCCATAATGAGAGCAACTAACATATTTGTCAACTCTCATTGCAATAACGTCTTAATATGCACCGATTCTCTTTTGTCGATTATATCAGTCACAAACCTTTACCCAAAGGACCATCTTGTAATTTAAGTACAAGAATTTATTTACTGTGACTTGCAATCTGGAAAATCTATCAGACTTATATTTGTCCCATCACACTGTGGCATTACTGGAAATGAAAATGCAGACGAATGTGTCAGAAATGCTGTCTTAATCGATACTGTAATTCCTCTTCAACTTTACTCTGACGTTTCTGCACAGATAGCAGATTTTTATTGACAGAAATGGCAAATCCATTGGTCTTCGCTAAGCAACAAACTGCGAGAAATTGAACCAACTGTGGCAATCAAGAAACTTCTTGAGTTATCTCGCAGTGAAGGAGCGATTATCAGAAGACTCCGAATTCGGCATCGAGATTTAACATACCCTTCTCGAATATATGTGGCCTAAATTCTAACCTGAACTCCGTCCAATATTTCCTCCAGGCTTATAGGCCCCAACTCCTCTTCCTCACCGAAACCCAAATCAGTGCCAAAACAGCCACTAATTACCTTAATTTCCCGGGGTATGAGCTCCTTACTTCCTTTAGATTGCATGGAGATGTGTGCGCATACGTCTGTAGCAATCTACCCCGCACCTGACTCCCCAATTTGGAAGCCTGAAGAAAATAAATATTTTGGATGAAACTCTCTCTCAGGGCTGCAACTCAATTCAACTGTTGCATTTACTGGTCACTTTCTGACAAAAACTTTGTCCAGCTCTTCCACTACCTTACTGAAAAAACCGACCATCTGATTTCAGAATATCCTTGCTCCGAGGTCACTATTCTTGGAGACTTCAATGTCCATAATAAGGAATGGCTAGGATATTCAAAAACCGATCCACAAGGGAGAGCAGCGAAGGCCTTCGCAGTCGGCAATTCTTTAGCCAATATGGATCAGCAACCTACTTACTTTCCTCGCATCGCACACCTTATGTCCCTTGGATCTCCTTTTTACTACAAAACCGGAATGCTATAAGACATAAGCCACCGCCCCCCTTGGTCACCCAGACTACGGCATGGTCACTGTTTCCTGCGCAATGCAACCCGAGGTGACACAGTCATCACACCCACGTATCGTTTGGCACTACAATTTCGCGAACTGGGACGAAATGCGGGATTACTTTTCCTCATTTCCATGGGCATCTGTCTGCTTATCTCACCCTGACCCCTCTGATATCTTACAAAACGTCACCGAAATCATCCAAGCTGGCATGGAATTATTTCTTCCACGTACACAGAAAACCTCTTCAGCCACTCAAAAGCCCTGGTTCTTTAAACCCTGTGATAAGGCCAGATTTGAAAAGGTCAAAGCACACAAAAAGCTTCTACACAATCCCAGTCGTGAAAACCGTCATGCATTTAACGACGCAAGAAACCGCTATGTCCGCATTATTTCTGAGGAAAAAAACTAGTTTAATAACCACATCAAAAACAAAGTCCTCTCAAGCTCCAACGACAGTAAACCCTTCTGTACTCTTGCTAAATCTATTGGGAATAATTTCTGCAAGAGCACGTTCCCACCTCTTGTTTCAGGGGATGAATTTGTTTCTACCGCCCTGGGCAAGGCTGAAGTTTTTGCCTAGTTGTTCGCCGGCAATTCTACTCTCAACCCATCTCCAAATGTTCAACCACCAACAGTCCCCATTGTCGCGTATAAAATGGCGGATATCATTTTCAAAACTAAAAACGTACGAAAGATGCTCTCTTCTCTTAATACCAGGAAAGCCTCTGGCCTTGACGGGATCCCAGCAATTGTTCGCAAAAAAATGCGCACCAAGACTTGCTACTGTCCTGACTCGTCTGTTTAAGAAATTTTACAATAGAGGAATACTCCCTGGTAACTGGAAAACTGCTCGAGTACACCCCATCCCCAAGGATCCAAAGCGCTTTCTAGCAACTGCAGGCCTATTTATCCCCTGTCAGTCATTTATAAAGTAATGGAAAAATATATAAACACCGAATAACTAACATTTATTGAAAAACACAGTCTAATCCACGACAGGCAGTATGGATTCCGTCATCGCAGATCAACTGTCGACCTCCGTTTCTTTGTCACCCATTCTTGGAGCAAGTATATGGAACTAGACGGTGAATCCCAAATTGTCGCTCTAGACATAGCCAAAGCATTCGACCTGGTCTGGCACGCAGCGCTGCTTTATAAACTTCCGGCCTATGGCCTACCACCAAAACTCTGTACCTGGGCAGCAAATTTCCTCTCCAACCAGAGCCTTTCTGTTGTTGATGGCCATTTCTCTAGACTGTATCCAATTAATGCAGGAGCTCCTGAAGATTCAGCTTTAGCCCCTACTTTGTTTCTTCTCCACATCAATGACCTCCTCTCTAGCACATCCAACCTAGTTCTCAGTTACGCGGATGACAGCACCCTCCACTCAAATATACAATATTCTAAGCCTGTCTCTTTTGGGCTAATTGGATGAGGATCGCAGACCCATGGAGGGTTCTGTCTCTGTGGATCTCCAAAAAATATTAGACTGGGGCAGTAAAAATCTTGTACAATTCAACTCCACCAAATCTGATAAGAGATACACCAGCCCTAGACCTATCACAATGAACAACCAAGTTATTCAAAGTAATGCGTCCTTTTCACTTGTTGGCATTTCTGTGGATCAAATTCTCAATTGGCACCAACATGTCACATCAATTGCAGAAGCGGCTGCTAATAAATTAGGTTTCCTCTTCCGGGCTCGCAAATATTTTTCACCAGCTAATCTCTATACTTTATATACTTCACAAATAAGACCAAACTCGCTATCCTGGACTCCATTCAGAAGAGAGCTATACGCCTCATCGGTGGCCCCACCCTCACCCAAAGGCTGCCATCCTTTGCCCACCGACCTGCCGTTGGTGACTTCTCTCTCTCTTTTATAGATATCTGCACGGGCACTGCTTAGAGGAGTTTTCTTCCATAGTTCCTCCACCTGCTGCCCCCAACAGATCTACCAGGGGAACAGCGAATGCACCCTTTTACTGTCGATGTCACCAGACATAGAACATCTTGTTATGCCCACTCTTTTGTCCCGAGGACTTCCAAGTTGTGGAACTCCTTGCCGGCACATGTTTTTCCTTCTCCTCTATACCTCCAAACCTTCAAGTCCAGAATTAACAAGTTGCCTCTTTCCTCCTTGTCGACACCCACTCGTGGTGTGTTGTTGAAATAAAAAATTAAAATAAAAAAAGAATTGGCGACTCTCTACATACACATGGTTATCTCTGAAATCGAAAGTAACGCCCTTATTTTGAGCTCTGTGACCAACTAATTTCAACTTTTCAAGTTCTATTAGAATGTCCCTTATATGCTTGTCCACGATTTGTAAATTTTGGTGAAAGAAACTTTAAATCTAAATTTAACTAATGTAAACTGTGTACTTAGATTTTTAAGCCAGTCTAACTTATATAATAGTATTTAAATGTATTTTATAGATCCAAATTTTTTATAGAATTTTGTTATGTAATTATTTAAAGTGTCGTTAGTGTCACTGACCTTAGTTGTTAAGACACTTAAATTATAAATAATAAAAAATAAATAAAAAAAGTCGAAGACGCAGCAAGTGCGTTATGGTAGTGAATTTTCATAAAAATGATCTAAATATTTTATTATAACTTTTTTTTCTTGTAACATAGAAATCTAAATTTTGGTGTATAGTTTACTTTTGATATCGTAAATCTACCTACCAAATTTGGTTATCATAGATTTTTTATTTTTTAAGATAAAAATTTTTTTCAAATGAAAACTCAAAATTTTTCCGGAAAACCTCGTCCGATTTTTCTGATTAACGAACTTATCAAAGACATTTACAAAAGGGAGGTACATGCCAATTTTTTTTCAAAATCGGCCTATTATTCTTTGAGATAAAAAATTTTTTCGAATGAAAACTCAAAATTTTCCCGGAAAACCTCGTATGATTTTCCTGAATAACAAACGTATCAAGGCCATTTACAAAAGGAAGGTACATGCCAAATTTTATTTAAATCGGCTTTACTTTTTGAGATAAGAATTTTTTTCTAATGAAAACTCAAAATTTTCGGCCCATTATTTTTTGAGTTATCGGTGTGATATATATATATATATATATATATATATATATATATATATATATATATATATATATATATATATATATATATATATATATATATATATATATATATATATATATATATATATATATATATATATATATATATATATATATATATGTATGTATATAAACATATAAAAATTGAAAGTGACCCCGGATATGGGTTCTAGGGGTCCTAGATCGCCCTCATTTGCAAAAATTTTTTTCAAAATTCAAAAGCCGGGATCTCCCCATTAGTGAATTTTTTCTACGAAAATTCACTAATATTAAACAAGGATAACTACCAAGGACAAATGTAACAAAATATAAATAGAAATGATCTGGCACAAAATATTTTACTATGACTTTTTTTTCTTGTAACATAGAAATCTAAATTTTGGGGTATAGTTTACTTTTTATATCGTAAACCTACCCACCAAATTTGGTTATCATAGATTTTTTATTTTTTAAGATAATTTTTTTTTTCAAATGAAAACTCAAAATTTTTCAGGAAAACCTCGTCCGATTTTTCTGATTAACGAACCTATCAAAGCTATTTACAAAAGGAAGGTACATGCCAAATTATATCAAAATATGCCCATTATTCTTTGAGATAAAAATTTTTTTTCGAATGAAAACTCAAAATTTTACCGGAAAACCTCGTCCTATTTTCCTGACTAACAAACTTGTCAAAGCCATTTACAAAAGGCAGGTACACGCCAAATTTTATTAAACCGGCTTATTACTTTTTGAGATACGAATTTTTTTCGAATGAAAACTCAAAATTTTCCCGGGAAACCTCATCCGATTTTCCTGACTAACAAACTTATTCAAGCCATTTACAAAAGAAACGTACATGCCAAATTTTATCAAAATCGGCCTATTATTTTTTGAGTTATCGGTGTGATACATACATATATATATATATATATATATATATATATATATATATATATATATATATATATATATGTATGTATATATATATATATATATATATATATATATATATATATATATATATATATATATATATATATATAACATATATATAACATATAAAAATTGAAACTTACCCCGGATATGGGTTCTAGGTGGCCTAGTTCGCGCTCATTTGCAAAAATTTTTTCAAAATTCAAAAGTCGGGATTTCCCCATTAGTGAATTTTTTCTACGAAAATTCACTAAAAACTAGTTTTAATAATAGATCTTACTAGTAGTGTACAATTCTTATGAAAATTCACTACTATAACGCACTGGCTGCGTCCCGAACTTGTTTTAACTGATACTTAACCTGTATAATAATAACAAGAATAATAATAGTTTATTTTATTCAAAGAAAGCAATTATCGTACATATGAAGAGAATACAAGCGAAAAATGCGGCAGTAAATTGAGGAATATATGTGTCAGCATTTCCCATATCTTGTATCTTATCTTGATTCCTAAATATAACTGCGTTCATCACTTTGTCATATACATCTTTGGTTACACCTGTTATGTAATAATTAGTATTTTGATATGACTCCAAATGCGTGAGGAAATTTAAAATTATCATAATGATAGCTGCTGTTAAAATTGCCAGAATAGTTGCTACAGTCAGAATATCTCCTATTAAATCCATTATTTTTAAAGCGTTATTTATGCGACGTCTACGCTCCTGGTTCACTTCATTATTTGGATTTTCTTCACTATCTTCGCTATCATAGTCACTTGAATCCTCCATTTTTTGGCAACTGCAAATAATTGTTTTAATTAAAGATATACTGAAACGGCAACCTTCTCACACTAAAGAATCTGCACGCAGCAATTGCGTTATTGCAGCGAATTTTCGTAAAAATGTTTTTTCAGTTAAATATGTTATTAGCAAATTTTTCATAAAACGAAAAATTCACTAATAAGCAGATCTGTATATATATATATATATATATATATATATATATATATATATATATATATATATATATATATATATATATATATATATATATATATATAGGCTGCTTAAAAAATTATGGTCTATGTTACAGGTGCACATTTAGCAAAAAAATTAAGACTATTTTTTCATATAAACATGTGTCCAAAAATGCTTAGTTTTCTAAATACAGCGTGTTAAAATTATTTGGTTTTGTCAGTTTTTCACGAATAAGCCTGAGTCAAATTAAAAATTTGGCGTAAAAGTTGGCATGCGGGGATTTTCGAGGGCAAGAAACTTAAATATGTTATTGTTAATAACACTGTTGGTAGAGGGCGCCACCTGTAATACTATGCTTGCATTCAATTGGCTATAATTTTTTGACACCCAGTAATCGACCTACCGTATAGCTGCATTACAGCCCTTATCAATTGTAAGCAAAAAATGTATATTTGATCCAAATCTCTCACACCCCATTTTCGAGATATTTCAATTTTTGTATGTCGATGTCGCTCAAAAATTAATTTTTCTCAAGTAATTAATTGTATTGTCTGCAAATTTTAACAACAAATAAAACAACAAATAAAAAAGTTTATAACATTTTATGATACCTGACTACAATAAATGTTCAAAATGGCCACCCTCCACTTCAATACACTTTCGTATTCTGCGGAGCATACTGTCGTACTCTGTGAAATATTTCTGGTGTATTTCTAATTTGTTCGAACCCAAGTAAAATTCTTTGCTGCAGATCATCAACATTTTCAACATTTGCTTCATAAACAATACTTTTGAGATGCCCCCATAAATAAAAGTCCATAGGATTTAAATGAGGGGATCGAGTCGGCCATGGCTGAGAGCCACCGCGTCCGATCCATCTGCGTCTAAAAGTATTGCTTAGGTAATTTCTGACATTTAGGGCGAAATGTGAGGGGGGGGGGGCAGTCATGCATAAACCACAGGTTATGTCTTAAGTCAAGACGTAAATTTTCTAATAACCCATTTAGTTGGTTTTGCTGGAATTCAAGATATGTTGTAGCATTAAGCCTGTGAGGTAAAAAAAAAAATGGTCCTATCAAATTACACCCTACAATTCCAGCCCATACATTTAGGGAAAATTTCTGCTGATGATGCCTTTCAAAAATTGCGTAGGGATTTTCGTCAGCCCAAATATGGCTGTTATGAAAATTGCCGATCCCGTCGCCCCTAAATCCAGACTCGTCAGTGAACAATACACAATTCAACAAGTTTTCTACATTATTATGTTGAACAAACCATTGGCAATATTGTAGGCGAGGTATAAGATCTCATTCAGGCGATAGTGCCTGCACACGTTGGATGTTATATGGACGCAATTGTTGCTCGTGAAGAACTCGCCATATGGTTTCAATGAATGCTGCCAGATGATTGGCCATTTCCCTAGTACTTATTTTTGGATTTTGTTCATTTTCATCTAGAATAGCGTCTTCAAAATCAGGATTTCGTGCGCTTCGTGGTCTGCCTCGATCAGCAGTAACTTTATTAAGGGTACCTGGTAAAAAATATATATATTCGAAAGAGACAGATCGATGTATTAGATAATGTAAGTATGTACCTGTTTCTCGTAGACGGATGTCAATCCGTTGAAACATACTTCTGTCTGGAATTCGTCAATTTGAGAAGGCTTCTTCATACAGTCGTTTCACCTCATAACAGTTACCAAAAGCCCGTGAATACATAACATGCATGTCTGTTAGTTCATTGTTGGTAAATACTTCCATATTTAATTAGAAAAATTACGGGCAATACAATTAATTACTTAAAAATAGTGAGTAGTCTCAACCGTAAAAGTCAAATGTAGTATATGTCACGACGAAAACTCAAAAGCGAAGTCCCGTAACGATGGAAACCACTTTGTTAAATGGTTTGTTTAAAGTTTGTTATCATGGCTTTTTATTTTATCTTCATGACTGTGTCTTGTCAGTTCTTTTTTCTGGTAAGATTTTAATTTTTAACTAGAGGTTAGAAAATTAAGTTTATACATACTGATAGCAATTAAAAGGTGAAAAATTTATTCCTAAAATTTGTCGCAGAATTGATTTTTGAGCGACATTGACATACAAAAATTGAAATATATCGAAAATGGTGTATCTGAGAGATTTAAATCAAATATACATTTTTTGCTTACAATTGATAAGGGCTGAAACGTAGCTATAGGGCAGGTCGATATTACTGTGTGTCAAAAAATTATAGCCAATTGAATGCAAACATAGTCTTACAGGTGGCGCCCTCTACCAACAGTGTTATTAACAATAACATATTTAAATTTCTTGCCCTCAAAAACCGCCGTATGCCAACTTTCACGCCAAAATTTTAATTTGACTCAGACTTATTCATGAAAAACTGACAAAAACATTTTTTCTTTTTACATTTAGTATTAACATGTATTTTAAACTCTGAATATTCTCCATAAACAACTCTGCTGCTTAATCAGGATCTGTCATGTATTGTCTCACCAGCTTTCTCGTATTATGTCTTCTTCCAATTTATATACCACTACATTTTTGGTCGTATTGATTTGTGTAATATCGTTATAAGCAGTGTGCAAAATAGTGGTAAAATGGTCACTTACACCCTGCTTCATATATATATATATATATATATATATATATATATATATATATATATATATATATATATATATATATATATGTTCAGAAAGATTTCTGCGGTCCTTAATGTGAGACATACTTGGTTCTCGGGTTGAACCGCGTCCAGAATTTATGGAAACTCGACGTTTCGGCTCCTGTTTTGGAGCCATTCAGGAGGTAAAGGAAATGTGTAAGGACACTCTAAGGCCTTGATCTGCCTACTCCTTAGAGCGGTGCACAAAGGTGGGTTGGGTTGTTGTAGCTCGATTACGGGGCCTCAATCTGCCTACTCCCCAAATCTCGCCCGAGATGGTCTGTGAGGTCTCAGTGTGTTCAACCATAGATCTCTCTGAGGCCTAGGGTTGAACACACTGAGATCTCACAGACGATCTCCGGCGAGATTTGGGGAGTAGGCAGATTGAGGCCCCGTAATCAAGCTACAACAACCCAACCCACCATTGTCCACCGCTCTAAGGAGTAGGCAGATTGAGGCCTTAGAGTGTCCTTATATATTTCTTTTACCTCCTGAAAATGGCTCCAAAACAGGAGCCGAAACGTCGAGTTTCCATAAATTCTGGACGCGGTTCAACCCGAGAACCAAGTATGTCTCATATATATATATATATATATATATATATATATATATATATATATATATATATATATATATATATATATATATATATATATATATAAGTTCGTGCTCGTTTGTATAATCTTTATAGGGAATTATTTTCTGCGAAAATTGGCTAAAGAATAGAGACTATGCAACCAAAAACTCTACAACTCGAGCTGCTGCCCCCCAAAAAAGATAAAAGGTCCATTTGAAATAATTTTTTTGCAAATATTTTAGTAAAATGAAGGACAATGACGGTTGAACTTGAGGATTTGTGAAACGCAAGTCTTACGACATTTCCTCCATAGAGCCCAGTTTCTCATCAGCTATTATCGGAATGGGACGTTGATATCAGCGAGGTGAAGTGTTTAATTTAACCAGTTGAACTGTTAGTTATCTACGATAGTAGTTCCTTAAAGAAAATTGTTTGTTTTGTGTTTTTATTCCTTTTGTGCAAAACTAAATTTTAGGTAAATTAAGAAAACAAAATAATATCTCTTAGAATAATAATGGGAGATACAAGCGGTGGCACGGGGCCACCGTCTAAAAAGATACATACTGGAGACATATCGGTATAATTCGAATTTCACGGATAAGAATAACATTCCAATTAATGTTGACTTTAATAATAAATATACTTTTTCTGATCAAGGATCATACTTTGTTATAGTGCAACATAAGGATAAGATTTTAGGTCGTTTATTTCCGATCCGAGTAGGCCTCTATTTGGGAATATCCGATAGCTATAAGAAGTCCATTATTGACATCAAAACATTAGGTTACAATAAATTAAAGGTAATTCGCAATTCATATTAAGCAGCAAATTCCCTTATGAATAATAAACTCTTACTAGATAATGATTTGATAACATTTATACCAAAATATTACAATCATCGTAAACGCACATCTACGGGAGGCTTTACAAGCTCGGGGGAGGAAATTATGGAAGTTTTACTCCGGGCGCACTTCCCCGGCTGTAACATAATAAACCAATCACCTCTGGACTGGAAACACTCAGAAATAGAGGCGCCGTACAGGCGGACATCTAGAGTAGACTGGACAGTCGCTAAAGAGGTGGTTACCTGGAACAAAATCAGATGGTCCATTAACAGCTTCAAGCCATTCAAATTCCCGCGATTTGATGGCATAATTCTCATCATGCTCCAACAGGGTATAGACACACTGGCGCCCGCGCTTACACTCATTATGAGGGCCAGCCTGGCTCTGTGGTACATTGAGAAGGCATGGAGATTGGCCAGGGTTGTATTCATTCCCAAACCAGGGCGCCCAAGAAACCAGGTAAAGTCTCTGAGGCCAATATGTCTCATGTCCTTGCCAAAAACATTGGAAAAACTGCTCGACCGGGACATTAGGGGCGGTGTACTGGAAGCATGTCCCCTAGCTAACCTGGAATCGTCACGTTGATAAAATACTGCGTAAGGCAGTTATGACCCTAGCCGTCACTAGGCGGCTATATGGAAAAACATGGGGACTAAGACCTACTATGGCGCACACTGGCTGTACACAATGGTGGTCAGACCATCGTTAACATACGGGGCACTGGTCTGGTGGCCTAAGGTGACATAATCCAGTGCCAAACAAAAACCAGGCAAGATCCAAAGGCTTCACAGGGGCCATGACTTCAACCCCAACAGCCGCCATAAAGGTGTTTCTGGATCTGCCCCCCTCCCCCTACACTTAGTTATCATGGGGGAGGCCAGACTAGGACTATGCAGACTAGCCTGCAATGATAGACGAGGATCAACCCAGGCTTCAGCGGCCACTGCAAATTCAGGAGATCGTGAAAAAGTACATGCTTGAAATGATGTCAGACTTTGCGAGTCCGCGATTCTGCAGAAAAAACAATTTTACATTGGAAATCCCCGACTACGAGGCATGGCAGGAGGAGACGCCGAGCTTACCACCGGACGCTCTCGTTTGGTTCACGGACGGATCCGGTGGGGAGCGTGGGACTGGGGTAGGTGTTTATTCGGAAGGACCGAGGGTAAGTCATAGTATTTCTCTCGGATCCCATGGAACAGTCTTTCAGGCCGAAATGTACGCCACCCTGCACTGCGTGCATGAGAACAAGAGGAGGGGTTACACCAACAAGCGGATCCTCATAGCCATAGACAGCCAGGCAGCGCTCAAAGCCCTAAGTGGCTCACGGGTAAACTCCATGCTGGTAAGTGAGTACTGAGACGAGACGAGCCACCTGGCTGGGCAGAATGAGGTCACCCTTATCTAGGTGCCGGGTCACTCAGGGTCAAAGGCAATGAAGAAGCTGACACTCTCGCGAAGAAAGGGTCAGCAGAATCATTTATGGGACCAGAACCGGTTCTGGGCGTGACACAGCACTGCCAGGAGAGCCATTAGGTCCTGGGTCAGAAACGAACACAAGATGTACTGGGCAGACTGTCCAGGGCTCAAACCTGGGAAGTGAGTAATTGACGAACCCAGTTCGAGAGAGCTGTGGAGCTGCTAAATCTTAGCAGAGGACCGCTCAGAAACATAACAGGTCTCTTGACGGTACACATGGCCGTCAAGAAACACCTGCATAAAATGGGGCGGTTCGAGGGGGATCTCGCATACAGACTCTGCGCCGAGAGGGGCAATCAGTCTAGCACAGCTTGTGCGAGTGTAAAGCTTTGGTTCGCAAAAGACAACTGATCTACGGTAAGTTTAGGCTGCAGACAGAGTAATATAAAACTTCACCCTACCAATCGTTGTGCAGACTAGTTCAAGGCACAGTGATTTTGGAATGGGTGGAGTAGAAAGACTAAGGGCATGCACAACAAGCCAAAGGCTGCAGTGCTATCGGGGCGGCAAAGACGCGGACGAGCCCTGAGGGAGAAAAAAAAAAGGCATAGTTAGGCAGGTTGGCACTTTTTGGATGATGTATATATACTAAAACAAATAAAAAGTACCTCTCAAATTGTTAAAGGCAAAAGAATGTTTAAGGGTGTAGTAGGTGAAGATGGAATAGGTAAATTAGTTAAACGGCAAATAGTTATTGTCAGGTTTCTTGGCGATAAACTACCACGGGAGGTAAGAACTAGTGGTGTTAATTTCATAGTTAATTTCATATCCTGTAGTGCAATGCATGAAATCCATGCGCTATGGCCATACCTCTAAAATTTGTAAAAATGCGAAAGAAATATGTGAAAGATGCAGTAAAACACACATAGATGATAATTGTCCTAATGAAATATATTGTATTTATTGGAAAAATAACAATCACCGGTCTACATCTAAAAATTGTCCTATATATGAAAATAAAATAAAAATAAAAAAAAATTAAAAGAATTATGTTGATTCAAAATATATCTTTTAAAGATGCAGAAAATCTTGAAAGCAACCCCTCATACGTGAAAATTACTACAAATAATCGGTTTGATATACTTAATACCTTAGAAAATTTTTCGCAGTTACCCTGGCATCAAAACTGATAATGACAACACAAAAAGACCAACATAAACTCAAACCTCTAACACTGCTCATCAAGGAGGGTCATCTAGGTATAGCAGGTATAAAAAACGTGAAGCACCATGGTCGCCACCACCGTCTCAAAACCGAAAAGAAGCTAATAACATTTTACCAAACCCATATAAAAAAAACCTGAACAAAAAAAATGGACAAAAAAACTTAAAATAAACAAATACTTAAAATAAAAAAATAAAAAATAAAAAAATATATTAAAAAAAAAACAAAAAAAGGGAAAAAAAGACCAATTAGAAGAAAAAAAAGAAGAAGAAGAAAAAAGAAAAAAAATATGTTAAATGGTAAGAATATTGTTGTACTTAGCCTAGTTAATTATATTAAAAATAATGGTAGTAATAATAAAAACGATATAATGGTTGCTACGATGGAATATTGTATAGAAAAATACGGAAGTGCATGACCGGAAAATTAACTCCGACAATGGGCTAATGGATAATTATCCGCAGCCAAAAAATCGCGACCAACAACAACAACAACAACAACAAACCCATATCGTAGTGAATCTTCAGAATTTAAAGATAAAATAATAAATCAAGTTAATGATTTATGTACTCATATTTTAAATGAAGTTTCATCTGGAAACGTAGGTGACTTAAACGAGCAGATTACTAAAACGTCTTTACACGATATTTTTGCCAAATCAACAGATCATACCGATTATGACGACGACGATGCCAAGTAATGTCACTAACGGAATTCAGATTCTACAATGGAATGCAATACCTCTTGTTAGCAACCGGACAAATCTGCGTAATTATTTGTCAAACAACCAATTGGATTTCATCTTATTGAGTAAAGCTTTTTTTTTAACTTTACATTCAGACTTTCAGTTTCGAGGATACAGTATCATAAGAAAGGATAGAACAGGATTAAGGGGTGGGGGTGTAGCAATCCTGGTTTCTGAACAGTTACCGTCCCGGACATTGTCTAATATTCTGCATCCTCATCGGAAGGTAGATGTTTCTGCCATTAAATTAACAGAACCAGAGATAAGTGTGGTTTCTCTCTATAAACCACCTCATGTAAATGTGTCCACAATCTAAAGGAAATGCTTTTTTCAGCCATCCCATAATACAAACATTATTGTAGGCGGAGACTTTAACTCGCACCACGGTCTATGGGGGTCTCATAGAGACGATACGGAGGGTAATAGCTTGGCAAATGCAATTGATGAATCTTATGTGGTATTACTAAATGATGGATCGTCTACAAGAATTCTGCGACCGTTGGAGTCTCCGTCTATGGTTGACTTAACTTTAGTCTCACCAAGGCTGGTGTCCGAGGCGTCTTGGAATGTTTTAATTGAGTATTTGCGTTCAGACCATTTTTGCTTAAAATTATGCTTAACAGTCAAAACTCACTACATAATAAAACTCCTCATTTAAAATGGAAGGAGAATACTGCAAATTGGGATGCATTTCAGGACGCTTTGGATGCTTCCTTAATTAATAGCCCTAGCGAACCTAAAAATAAATGTTGTCATTTTCTAAAGGCTTTAACAGAATCCGCTGACAAGTCTATGAAATTAACTAGGTATACAAGTACAAGTAAACCGGGAAATCCAGTTTGGTAGGATCACGAGTGTTTAGAATATCGTCAGAAAGGAAAAATGCATTACCAGAATATAAAAGAGTGTCCACTTGGGATAATTATCTGCACTACAAAAGGAAACTTGGCGTTCATATGTGGGGTCTTTAAGAAAAACTACATCCGTAGCAAATATCTGGAACTTCGTCAAGAAGTTTAATAATTAAAATAAAAAAACATGTTTACGCGCATCCAAGTAAGGAAGTAATTGAGTAGTTTTTTAACCCTTTACCGGCGTTGCGGAGTCTCTGGGACTCTTGGAAGAATAAACTGTTTAGTAACTATTGTATTTGTTAATCAGGCATCATGTGTTCTTTAGTAGCTTCCAGTCGTGAGGTGATCAGTCACGTGCTCAGTCGACTTCAGTCTATCATCAAAGCACGTGTGTATTACAAAGGTCTTAGTGTCAGTGGGACTCCGCGACACAGTTAGTGTAATATTTTCAATTTTAGTACCTATGTCCGACAATCCAAAATTACAGATCCTAACTTTGAGGAAACTGTGCTTAAATGGCTTGAGGAATGTGACACAGAGTTATCAGACCAAGATGGCGATCCTGAATGCATTATTGCTACTGATAATGCTATCACAAGTGATCACGAAACAGCTAGTGAACTTTCCGGCAGTGAATCTGATGACCAAGATGAGAGGCAAGTTACTGAAAGTGAAGAGGATAATGACACAATTGATACAGTTAAGAAATATTTCTATGGAAAAAACAGATATAAATGGGCTGCCACTGGACCAACCCAAAAGGTAAGAACACCAGCTCGCAATATATTGAAGTCGCCAGGAAATAAAAGTACTTTACCAAAAACTGAACCGGTGAGTGCATGGCAGAAATTTTCTCACAAGATATACTGGATATCGTTGTGGATTATACAAATTTGAAAATTCAAGAATTTGGTAATAAGTCATCAGGCAGTCAGAATCGCACAAAATACAGGGAAACAAATTCTGTTGAAATAAATGTTTTTCTGCGACTTTTGTTATTAACTGCTGTTTAAATCTAATACCGAGGCTATTGAATCAATTTTTTCCACAGACGGAACCGGCTGGGAAATTTTTCAGCTGGTAATGTCAGCAAAAATATTTGCTGTTTTGTTTGCCTAAGGTTCGATACCCACGAGGAAATAATTCTAAGAATGAAAATGGATCCAACTGCAGCGATTTCACATATTTATGAAAAATTCAATCGAAATTCACAATCAGCTTACTCGTTGGGAGGTAGTGCAACTGTGGATGAAATGTTGGTCGGCTTCAGGGGCGAGTGTAAATTCAAAATGTATTTACCGAGCAAACCCGTGAAATATGGGTTAAAAGTCCAATGTCTTGTTGACGCTTGAACCCACTACATATATAATACATATATTTACTGTGGCAAGGGCACTGATTCATTAAAAAATGTTACAGATGAAGAAAAACGGTTCACTATTCCAACACAAGTTGTTATTCGTCTTTGTAAGTCTATATTTGGAAGCAACAGAAACATTACCGCTGATAATTGGTACTCTTTAATAGAGCTTACAGACTATCACATCAAAAATAAACTTGCTTACGTTGGAACTATAAAAAAAAAACTGGAAATACCCAAGGAATTTTTACCCTCAAAAACAAGACAGGCGGGATCTACATTGTATGGCTTTACAAGTAATAAAACATTGATTTATAGAGTACCAAAGAAAAACAAAGCTGTTGTCATGATTTCTTCGATGCATCACTGCATACAGGATGATAACGGTTTGCCTGAAATTAATGCCTATTATAATTATACAAAATCTGGAGTAGATGCTGTAGATGAAAAATTCAGTAAATATTGCTGTAGCAGAAGAACACAGCCTTGGCCTATGGCTCTGTTTTATAGATTTGTGGATATGTGTTCAATAAATGTATATATCATACATCAGTCTTGTGCCAACGCAAATCAGCTAGACAGACTCGATTTTTTAAAATTATTGGCCAAACAACTATATGAGCCGCTCCTTCGTAAAAGATCTCAGAAAACAAATTTACCAAGAGAGCTAGAAGCGGGTATTCGCAGAATTTTGAAGCTGGCACCTGAGGAACCAGCTGATGCTCGAGAAGTGTAGCCTAGAAATCAGAGGAAGTATTGTTCCATCTGTGACCCAAAATTAAAAAAAAAAACTGTTTATTTATGTGTTGAATGCAATAAACCTATTTGTTTGCAATGCTCTAAAAAATATGTGTTCAATGTATTGAAAATCTAGAAGACTCCTACATTTATTATCTTTTATAGTAGGCGTTTTTAAACCAATGTCAGTTTTTTACAGTTTTAATTAAGAAGTTACTTTAATCTGTTTTTTTGTTTGTAATATGGACCTTAGTGAACATGTTTTTAATACGAACATTTTTAATTTTACAGTTTTTAAGAAACTAAGAGCAGTAACGTTTATTGTTGTTAAAAAACACACACACAATATTTTTGTCCTACATTTTCTTTGCTTTAGTTTGTTACGCAGTTGGTTATAAATATAAATGTTGTTTTCTTGCATGTCTTTGATTATTTATACAACAAAAACGAAGCAGTTTTCCAATAACATTGAAAAAACACCTTTTTTATTTTGGAGTCCCAAGGACTCCGCAACGCACTGAGTGTTAAAATTTCTGGCTACGCCGGTTAAGGGTTAAGTTTAACACCAACTGGTGTTTCCAACTTGATAGGTGAGTTTAAGTACAAAGATGACCGTGAACATCTCGAAACGGCCTTCACTATGCAGGACGTGGAGTACTCGCTTAAAGCAACAGCTAACACATCTCCAGGTAAAGACAGGTTTACTTACAAAATATTAAGCATGATGACAAACTTAGCTAAAACGATCTTGTTAGACTTATTCAATAATTGGTGGCAAAAAGAGTATACATTGAAGAGTCAAAGGAAGTAGATATTTGTTTAATTTATAAACACAGCAAAGACATACGACTCTATACCTCCTTTAGACCGATTTATCTTACAAAAACTTTCGAGAGAATGGTCAAACTTAGACTTGAGTGGCATATTGAACATAATTCGTTACTACCTGAAGGCCAATATGGATTTCGACGAGGTCGAGGTACTAAAGATGCCTGGTTACTGATGTCCAAGCGGCAATCCCAAACAATGACTATCTAATTTGCTTGTTTTGCATTGTATTCCGATGGAAAATGCAAAAAATGCAATATTATATAGGGCGTGTTCGATTGAGAAAAAAAATTGGATAACCAGCGACTTATGAGCCATCCTGTGATTGCAAAAATAATTTCATAAGATGCAGCTCCAGACACCGGATAATTAACGTATACAATTTTTTCTCGTATCTTGTATAATAATGTATATATTGAGCTTTACTCTAGAAATGCGTCGGCCTGTATATACGAAAACAGATAAAAACTGAAACTAACCCGGATATGGGTCATATAGGGCATAGTTTGCGCTCATTTGACGAAATCTTTTCAAAATTCAAAGGCCATTAAAATTATATCCAACTCTATGTGTAAACTTGTGATGGACAAAAATAAAGATCAATGTAAGAAGAAGAGCAAGCCTATATTTCTATTACATATGTCAGAAAAGAAAATATTTATTTATCTGTCACCTTGAAAGTAGATCTGACATTTGTCAAAATAATTTGTCAGTTGAATCTGACATGTACTGTTGCCATAGACTATTATGCACTGTTATATTACGTCTTATAAGAATCTTTTTGGAGTACGAAAGCTTATTTTAGTGTTTTAATATTTTTAGCCCCCTTAACCCGAAATGGTTTTTTTTTTGTCTATAAAATTACATAAGTTGTGTTTATCATACAGAAATATTTCGTCTTGGGTCCTCATTTGGCGTCCAGAGTAACCAAAATTTTTTGCATTAAATGCCTATAACTTTTTTTCCTTTTAACTTAGAAATCTAAATTTCATTTAGCTAGTTTAAATTTAATGATAGAAACACGCGTACGAAATTTTAATGATATAGCTTTGTTATTTCCGGATATATAAAAAATTTCCGCAAGAAAACACAAAATTTTCCGGGAAAAACTGGTCCCATTTTCTTGGCTACTGAACTTATCCAAGCCATTTGCAAAAGGAAGGCACCCACGAAATTTTACCAAAATCGGTCCATTATTTTTCAAGTCATCGATGTGACACGTAAATATATATATATATATATATATATATATATATATATATATATATATATATATATATATATATATATATATATATATATATATATATATATATATAAATTGAAACTGACCCCGAATAGGTGTTCTAGGGGTCCTAGTTCGCGCTCATTTGAGGAAAATTTTTGCAAATTTCGAAATTCGCTATCTTCTAATTAGTGAATTTTTTAAAGAAAATTCACTAAAAAGAACAACTTGATAAGGAACTTTGCTACAACACACTAAAAAAACTAACGGGACGCAGCAAGTGCGTTATGGTAGTGAATTTTTATTAAATGCTTCAAATTTCAATAACTCACTTTTCTATAAACTTAGAAAGTTTAATTTTGGTATGTAGTAAGATCTTCCCTAATGCAAGATACCCATTAAAATAACTTTGTAATTTTCGGAGAAAAAATTTTTTTTTCGAAAGAAAATTAAAAATTTGAATCCTAACTCAATTTTTTATAAACTTAGAATGTTGAATTTTGGTACGTACTAAGGTCTCTCCTAAGGCAATATATCCGTTAAAGTTCATCAGAAGAGCTTTGTAATTTTCGGAGAAAAAATTTTTTTTTGAAAGAAAACTCAAAATTTTCTTGGAAAACCCCGTCCGATTTTCCTGGCTAACGAACTCATCCAAGCCATTAATAAAAGAAAGGCACTTGCCGAGTTTTATCGAAATAGGTTAATTATTTTTTGAGTTATCAGAAGGATATATATATATATATATATATATATATATATATATATATATATATATATATATATATATATATATATATAAACATATAAAAATTCAAACTGACCCCGGATATGGGTTCTAGGGGTCCTAGTTCGCGCTCATTTGAAAATTTTTTTGCAAAGTCCCACCATACCTCTCTATTAGTGATTTTTTAAAAATAAAAATTCACTAATAAATAACTAATCGCGTTTCATGCTTGATAATGAAAAAGCAGGCATAAACAATTTCAGTACCTTTTTTGGACAAAAAAGAAGACAAAACATCCTTTTAGTGAATTTTATTAAAAAGATTTACTAATAAGGAGATCCCAACTTTTGAATCTTGAAAAAAAAATCAAATTAGCGCTAATTAGGCCCCCTAGAACACATATCCCGGGTCAGTTTCAATTTTTATATGTTTATATATATATATATATATATATATATATATATATATATATATATATATATATATATATATATATATATATATATATATATATATATATATATATATATATATAATATATATATAATATATATAATATACATATATATCATACCGATTTTAAATAAATTTGGTGAATACCTTCCTTTTGCAAGTGGCTTGGACAAGTACGTTCGCCAGGAAAATTGGCCCAGGTTTGCCCGGAAAATGTTGTGTTTTCTTTCAAAAAAAAAATTATATATCCGGAATTAACAAAGTAAGGGCAACCAAATTTGGTACGCGCGTTTATATCGTTATACGTAAGTTATCTACCATTTTAGCTCTGTAGGTCAAAAGACAAAAAAGTTATAGGCATTTAAAGAAAAATAAATAAGGGTTTTCCTCAAAACGTCAAAGTTGCGATTTAAAACGTCAAAATTGGCAACATTTAGGGAAAGAACTTGGATCTAATACGGGCTATGGAAATAAAATTTCTCAAGAAGAATGTTTTACAAACCCTGAAGTCTTAGTTTCAATTCTCATTGTCCTTCATTTTTCTAAAATGTTTCCAGAAAATTCATTTCAAATAGACCCTTTCTCCGATGCTGGGCAGTAGTTTTAGCTATAGAGTTTATCGTTTAATGGTACCTATATAATTTTTGCCGAATTTTCGTAAAATCTCAATAAAGTTCAATATATCTGTTATTATACAAGATATGGAAAAAATGTATATATTAATTATAGGGTGTCTTGAACTACATCTTAAAAAACTATTTCTACAATCACAGGATGGCCCATAAGTCGTTGATGTTACAATTTTTTTTAATCAAGCACGCCTTATGTTGCATGTTTGTAAGAAAAGAAATTCTGGATGCAGCAAGTGCGTTTTGGTAGTGAATTTTGATCAAATGCGTCATATTTGACGAGCTCAATTTGCTATTAACCTATAAGGTTGACCAAGAAACGAGTTTTTTCCGGAACACTTCAAGCTTACTTTCGGAAATTTTTGTGCATTTTCAAACAATAAAGTTATTTTGATGAAACATGGCACATTGTTTTTACTATATTGGTTATACTGATAACCAAATTTTATGCCTGCTTTCTTAAAAAAAATGCACATATTTCCTATTAAAAACATTTTAATGAAAATTCACTACCATAACGCACTTGCTGCGCCCCGAACTTTTATTTTTTATAGAGCAGGCATCAAATTTGGTTACCAGTATATAAAGTAAAAACAATATGCCATGTTCCCTCAACATAACTTTATTATTTGCAAATGTACAACAATTTCTGAAAGTAAACTTAAAGTGTTCCCGAAAAAACTCGTTTCTTGGTCAACCTTATAGGCTAATAGCAAATTGGGCTATTCAAATATGAAGCATTTGATCAAAATTCGCTACCATAACGCACTTGCTGCGTCCAGAATTTCTTTTCTTACAAACATGCATTATATTTCGATGGAAAATGCAAAAATGCAATAACATAAGGCGTGTTTGATAAAAAAAAAGATAATTTGTATCACCAACGACTTATGGGCCTGCCTGTGATTGTACAAATCTTTTTTTAAGATGTAGCTCAAGACACCCTATAATTAATATACACAAATTTTTTTCATATCTTGTATAATAACGGATATATTGAACTTTATTGATTTGTTACGAAAATTCGACAAAACTTATATACCATTAAACGATAAACTCTATAGCTAAGACTACCGCCAAACATCAGAGAAAGGGTCTATTTTAAATGAATTTTCTGCAAATATTTTAGTAAAATGAAGGACAATGACGGTTGAAACTAAGACTTCAGGGTTTGTAAAACATTCTTCTTAAGACATTTTCTTTCCATAGTCCGTATTAGATTCAAGTTCTTTGCCTAAATGTTGCGAATTTTGACGTTTTAAATTGCCACTTTGACGTTTTGAGGAAAACCCCAATTTATTTTTCTTTAATAGCTCGTAACTTTGTGTCTTTCGACCTACAGCGCTAAATTTTGGTAGTTAATTTACCTATATCGATATAAAACGACGTACCAAATTTGGTTGCCCTTACTTTGTTGTTTCCGGAGATATGAATTTTTTTCTAACGAAAACACAAAATTTTCCGGGAAAACCTCGGCCGATTTTCCTGGCTAACGAACTTATCCAAGCCACTTACAAAAGGAAGGTATTCACCAAATTTTGTCAAAATCGGCCAATTATTTTTTGAGTTATCGGTGTGATACATATACATATATATATATATATATATATATATATATATATATATATATATATATATATATATATATATATATATATATATATATATATATATATATATATATATATATATATATATATATATATATATAAACATATAAAAATAGAAACTGACCCCGGATATGTGTTCTAGGGGGCCTAATTAGCGGTCACTTGAAGAAATTTTTTCAAAATTCAAAAGTCGGGATCTCCTCATTAGCGATTTTTTTTAAAGAAAATTCACTAAAAGGATAAAACGGAGTTAGGAAAATTTTGGATATCTAGTATTGATGGGTCGTTATTTAACTATCTATTATTTTTACACGGTTGTCGAGCCGCAACGGTAACCACCAGTTATGGATTTATAAAAATAACAGGTACACAATAACTCTTTTTACACTAAACTATAATTCGGAGTCGTTCCTCTTTCAGTTCCACTGCAACTAGGTTCGATGAATAAACATCGGTTTTCATCGGCAACTATTAAATTTAACTATTTAAAGGGATGAATGGACATGAGACTGGGAATGCTAAATATGTATGGGTATGCTATACAGTATAGAGCGGACTTTACTTCATAACATATTACTTAACACTTAACCCGTTATTTATACTAGTGTGCTCGCTCTCGCTCACAGCTTTGGGAATGTAGGATAGTATCGATCGACTATCCACTTCAAAATAACAGATAAATAAATGAAGCTGTTATTTTCAACGGTTATTATTAAAATACGTTAACGGCTCCAACTGTTAATAGAAACTAACCGTTTTGCACATCACTAATATCTAGTGGTTCCTGCATAGATAGATATTTGGTAACTTACCTATTGATATTTAGCTACACACCACTCACAAAAGTATAATTATGATAGTATGTATAAACAGGAAAAAATCACCAAAAATAAATCTTATTTATTACAGTGCTTTAGCTAACACGTTTGGTAATGTAATAAATGCGACCCGCTGTACCCGAACAACAGGCGGTTGTTCCCCACTTCAGTATTACACAGGGTATGGCATTCGGAGAAGACATTAAATCGGCGTATCGCCTTTGACGGTAAATATTCATAGAAGTGATGTCACTGCCTTCTCAAAATTATGGCCTAAACTGGAAAATCGGCATTATTATAAAATAAATATTTTGTCTACCAAAATTATTTTGAACGTTAGAGCTCTAGTACCTATTTATTATAAATTAAAAGTCTGGACGCAGCAAGTGCGTTATGGTAGTGAATTTTCATAGAAATGATCTGACACCAAATATTTTTTTCTAACTTATTTTTCTTTTACCATAGAAATATAAATTTTGATATATAGTTTCCTCTTAGTACCAAATTGGGTTACCATACCATAGCTTTTCTATTTGTTGAGATAATAAAAATGTCCGAAAGAAAACCCAAAATTTTCCCGGAAAACCTGGTTCGATTTTCCTGGCTATATATATATATATATATATATATATATATATATATATATATATATATACTTAAAAAATTGTGGGAAAGCCGTCAGTTGCAAAATAAAACTCCTTATTAAAAGCCGAGCTTTCGGAAAAGTTTATTCCATTCTCAAGGCTACAATATATATATATATATATATATATATATATATATATATATATATATATATATATATATATATATATATATATATATATATATATATATATATATATATATATATATTGATACCGACCCCGGAAATGATTTGTAGGGGTCCTAGTTCGCGCTAATTTGAGGAATTTTTTTCAGTATTCAAAATGTGAAAACTGGAACCTGTGATGAGCACTAATAAGTACACTTGGAGAGCCCAAATCACCACAACGCATATTTCAGAGACCTTACGATCGTTTCGTTGACCATGTCAACATCTTCAGAGAGAGAGAGAGAAATTCTAAAATTAAACTACTAGCTACCGTGTATTTATATCGCGTCTAGGTAAATGAACTAGTCAGAAGTAAAATTGTCATCGAAGACCTGTCGTTTGTTTATTGTGTAGTAAAACTACGAGGTCGAAGACCTGCTTTAATCTTCTGGTCGACAACTTTATGAGCCCTTATCTAATATAAGGATAATAGGTTTAAAAGGAACGGTACCGAGTTATTTTAGGAATCTGCATGTTCCCTTTCGATCTAGAAATTTACTATGTGGATATTGAAGCTACCCGGCAACCACATCTGGCGGGACAAACACAATAACCTCCGCTCATCTTTTTATATAGAAAAGTAAACCATGAGCCAAACACCCAGGTTTAGTTTTACACCTATAAAGCAATACGGCTATGGTAGCCAGCCTTCCAGCACTAAGTGAGTGGTGAACGTGTCGCTACCTAGTTGCGGAACCAAGTAGTATGTTGTCACGCCAGTCATGCCGTACTGACGAGCTCTAATTAGAGTAAAACTGGTCTACGGTTCTAATTGTTGTGAGAATGCATCTAGCCTTACATACTTTGTCCCTATATTAGGGTAGAAATGGGCCAGGGCTAACAATTTACTAAATTGTTAGTTGGTTGTATACAGTCTCTATTTTTTAACACTTTGTGTTATTTGGAGCTGGCGTGACAACATACTACTTCGTTCCGCAACTAGGTGGCGACACGTTCACCAATCACTTAGTGTTGGAAGGCTGGCTACCTTAGCCGTATTGCTTTATAGGTGTATTTTCGCAGCAATTAGTATGCCGTACTGACGAGCTCTAATTAGAGCGAAACCAGTCTACGCTTCTAATTGTTGTGAGAATGCATCTAGTCTTACATCGTTCTGATTACTAATAGAGTGTAACAAAACAAAAAAACTTATTCTCTGGAAAAACGGCTAAAAATGCTGGCATTGAATTTGAATACAGTGAAAATAGCCTTTAAAGATTTTTTTGCTTCTAACCAAATTGAAATTCTATTAAAGAGGAGGCAAGGTACATTGGATCCAAGAAGAATTATCTAGGGCATTTAGTGTAAGGTAGTGAATTATTACTTTTTAAAATTATTTCAAACACTTAAAAATAGAAGATATTTCATCAAGCAAGCATATATTTATTAAAGAAGCTCTCTAAACTATCCTTCACCTGCATTATCCACACTGCAGCAGTGGGCTGCAAATGATAATTTGACAAATAGCACCCTTGAAGATATTTTAAATCATATGGAGAAAGTTCGAATGAGATGTTGTGAAGGGAATGGAATAGAGATATCGTGACAGTTTCTAATTAATCTCAAGTATTAAAAGTTTTAAAATATAATTAATGGCGCATAGGAACCACTAGTTACAGTGCAATAAGTAGTGGTAATATTGAAAAGAATGTACAGGTCAGGTATTTAACAGACAAAATTTCAAGAACCATGTCTTTAAATTTACAGACAAAGTTCAACAGATTAAACAGGAAATTTACAGTCATTCTTATAGTATCCCTCTAACACTGTTCAAGTTCGAATTTGCTTACCTTATTTTGGAAAGTTCAAGTTATGATGCTTCAGATATTGGATTGCTTGCATGAAAATTTCTACCAGTTCAGAGAAAAAGAGTTACATGGACTCACCCAATGTTCCTTTATTGAGTTACCTGATGACCCTATGAAGATGCCTTCCAAGTGGGATCAACAATGAGCACCTGAGACAGGTTCACAGACTCCGATTTGGTTGGTGGACTTATTGCTCCAATATTAGGAAACCATTTGACAACTATGTCGATGTTCTGAATTCACTTGACGGAAATTTTGCAAATCGCAATTTAAAACGTGAATTGGCCCAAGTGAAATTCACTGCCAATTGACTTGTGTGTGTTGTCTTCATTCATGGCTGCGGTCGTCAGACCATTCTCACATTTTGCCAGTTTACTTAAAGTTCGGTAATAACCAGGAAGTCTCTCTGATTAAGGCAGGAAATCAACAGGTCGAAACAAGTAACCACAACTAAACTCGCGTTTTTATGCTGAATACAATGTTTATTAAAACTCGAAAATCGTTTAAATTACTTTAAACAATCACTGACAATAATCATTAGGTAGTATAGATAACAGAAAGGATTTTATCACCCCCTTTTAAGATAATTTAATAGCCACCGAAACTAAGGGGTGTTTATTCGACAAGAGCCAGGCAAAGACTCCCTGCTAACGTGTCGAGTTCTGTAATTCCTAACCGCTGCACGCAAAAATTCTTACCGTGACCGTTGGTGGCTGTGCGCGAGCTCTTTCTAGGCTCCATTCGTCGAATGAGATAAAACGAGACTTCCAATTGGTGGCGAAGTCACGACGTTTCTTATACACACCTCCACAATAATGGACTCGTTCGTTCGTTTGGTAACCGATTTTCTATATTTCATCATAATTACGTCAGCTTCTGTTATTTACCTAGAATCTCAGGACAATAGAGATATTCATTTTCCCCAACAAAAATGTAACGTTTTTCAATATTTAGATTTCGACGTATATTATAGGGAATTCAGTACGGTTCTTACGATACAGAATTTCTTAGCGAATTTTCATCAAAATTATTTTGAAACCTAAAACTTGAAATGTTTATTATAGATAGGGTTTTTGGTATTATTTAGATACTTGGGGGCTTTCTAAGTGTATTTTGAACCAATAGTGATTTCAGATAAGAAGTGAATCGTTACAACATGTAGTTTTGGATATTTTTTATTTTATTTATTTGTATAATAATATTAATAGTGGTGCTTTTTATTCTTACTTAAGCCTACTTAAGATCTTGATACTACTTAAGGGAATTAGACAGGGACACATATTCTTCATGCCAATGGGGCCTATTATGGCAACTTTTCTCTTTGACATACAGAAGGGCCACTAACGTCATGGGTACATATAAAGGATAGAGACAAATGACACATAAACGTAAAGCCTAGTTTTTTTCATATTTTTAGTTGGAGTTTTTTAATTAACTTATATATTAGCAAATATATGTTTTTATTACTTTCCAGTTGTAAAAGTTGTTCCAAATTAAAGGGTTGCTCAACGTCTTTTAAGTTGTGTATTCTGTTTATGAATTCATTTCTGTAATCCCATACAATTGAGCACTCTAGTAAAACATGTTGTGCGCTTCCTTCTTCACTACATTCGCAATATGGGTCATTTTTAAGCTTGAGTTTGTGTAAATGGGTAGGTAACAAGGAGTGGTTAAATCTCAAACGACATATGCTAGTTACCATTCCTCTAGGATGTCCAGCAAACCATAGCCAACAAACAAATCAATCCATGTATAAATAACTTAACAACACAAAAATACACTTAAAGTCTCTAAGGTGCTGCTTTAATAGCTTTTACCAACTAGACCCAAAATACTCATCCACTGAATATAGTGTCTTCCGGAGCAGAAGCCTTTTAACCTCTCTGCTAAATAATGATTCGGGCATTTCCTTCAAGTCCCTTGGCAGTCTGTTATAGAGCTTCAAACCCAAATAATTTGCACCCAATTGCGTTCTAGCCAGTCTTTGATGTAGTATGCTAAAGTTAGATTTTTCCAGGTATCATAGGTATGTAATTGCCCACTGGCCAAAAATAAGTCTTTATTTTGATGCACATATTTTAAGCAGGAATAAATGAAGACTGCTACTACGGTGAGTATACGTTTCTGATCGAATAACCCACGATAACCAAGACATGTTGCACAAGACACACAGGGCTTCTTTCTGCTTCAGGAGCACTTGTTGCAAGCCTGTACTGCATCTTCACAGAAGCACACCATAACCAGCGGTATAGTGGAAGTTGAAAAAATGTGCCATCTTGCAAGCATCTCGGCCTACCACAGATTTCATTCGCCGCATTGTAAAAATAGCATATACAATTCTCCAAGCAAGAACGAAACATGAGCATACCAGGCAAGGCCATCCTCCAGAATTACACTAAGAAGATTTAGCCTCGACCCACCGCTGTGTCCCGCAGCCAGCACCAGTCGTTGTGTCTTATTTAGGTTTAATTTTAGAGAGTTTTGTCTAAACCACTTATCTACTTGGTCTAGGCAGTACGGAGACCCAGATCAATCGTTGCCGTTGCTCTGTTAACAAAGCTGGTATCATCGGCATAAATATCGATCGCACGATCGCATTAGAATCAATGTTGGGGGCAGATCATTCATATAGATGATAAAAAGTAACGGGCCCAAAACGGAACGCTGCTAAACACCACACTCTACTGTCATCTCATCGGATAGCTGTTTATCCCAATATACAGCCTGCATTCTATCCTCCAAGACTCAAAGAGTGCTGTACCTATGACAACATAATGTTCCAGCTTTCCCAACAAAACACACTTTGAAACAGTATCAAATGCCTTAATCAGATCAGAAGCTACAACTTCAACATGATTTTTTCATCGAATGCCTCGGCAATATTCATAACAAGTTTGGTCAAGGCAGTGTCGGTTGAACGTGTGGGTCTAAAGCCATGTTGGCGTGGATCTAATATCTTGTATCTTTTAATGAATGCCAGAAACCTTCTCTTAAGGAGGTCTTCAAATATCTTTGATAGAATCGGAAGTAGCGAGATAGGCCGGTAGTTGTCACAATCATCCAAACTGCCACCTTTATGTATTGCAGTCACTTTTCCCAGCTTTAGCTTTTTAGGAAAGTTGCTTTGGATCATATACTGATTAAGCACCTCACACAAACAGCTAACTATGATAGGAAATACTTTCTTAACACAGTGGCGGCTCGTGGGTGCCTTATATGGGTTCTTGAGTTAGATTGTCTATTAGGAACCAGTGGCGCCGCAGGAGAAAATTTTCAAGGTCACGCGTTTTCCCGGCACTTCAGAATTTCAATGAAAAATTCTTTTATACAAAAATATAGACTCCCAGAAGAATATTTTTTGGGAAATTGGTAGCTATTTGAAATAATATTTTATCACGAACATTGAGGGCAAAAATAAATTAAAATAACGAGTGGCAACATATGAAAAAAATTGAGATAGGTATCTTACTGTTTCTTGTAGACGAAATCAGCTCGCCTGTCCTTATTGTTTACAAAAATGTTAATTATTTTTTTTATTAAAGTCCCGGATTTTTTCACCATTTTTTGTTGTTGATGGATAACATTTCCAATGCTGTAAGTCTGTCTTGTCTTATGGTATTTCCTAAAAATGTCTTTCTGAAGTGGTCGTTGGAATCATTGCTATAATATTAAATAGTTTACAGATTTCTGAAAATGCTTCGTTAAGGTTATTTTCCTTTAGAAAATTCAAGAAAGCATTAACACCTTCCATAGATTTCATATCTTCTCGGTTGCATAAAGTAATTAATTCTGTTCTAAGTTTCCCCGTGTCAAAAAATTATAGCACTGAACACTAGCTTGAAAATCGTTTTTTGGGAAGTTTACTTTGTAAGAACCAAACCGGGTGTTGACAACAAATGGTCTGTGAAAGAATATCTATCTTCTAATTGTGACATAATAACATCACATACTTCTATTGCAGTACCCACATAACCACTTAACTCTGTCGTAGATACTATTATTAAATTTTTGTGAAAAACTTTGCGATTTTCCCAAGTCTGTTTTGGAAATAATCAAGTCGGGTATCGGCCTTCCTGATCATTTAACTTCCGTTCGGATCTCGTGCATTATGTCTTTATTAGTCAATAAAAAGTTCATCGAATTCATTTTGAAACGTTTCACAATCAAAAACAGTAAAACACACTTCTCAGCGAAGAAAATAAACAACACTTAAAACGGTCAGTGAATATGTGTGACCCCTTCAGCCGATTTTACAATCGAGTATAACGACATCCTTGCTGTGTTCGGTATGCAAGCCGATGACAAACGAGGGCTAGATAACTATTTTGTAGGTGGTAGGTGGTAGTGGACTTTTCCTTTACGTGATAATAAAGGATATTTTCACGCTTGAGGAGGTACCACCCCGTACATCAAGGGGCCGGTGAAGTGCCAACGGACGTTTCCGGTTTTGGTGTATGAGTCGGCTTCGCTTATAAACAAAAATGATAATAGCTCCTCCTTCTACAAAAGCTTCCGGAGATAAACTACCCCTTCATTCGGATCTCAGAGAGAGGGGTGTGCAGAGGGCACTGGCATCAAGATTTAACACATTCTTCTCGAATATATATGGCGAAATTATAACACGAACTCCGTCCACCATTTTCTCCAGGCTAATAGGCCCCAACTCCTCTTCCTCACCGAAATCCAAATCAGTGCCAAAACAGCCACTAATCACCTTAACTTCCCGGGGTATGAGCTCCTTACTTCCTTTAGATTGCATGGAGGGGTGTGCGCATATGTCCGTAGCAATTTACACTGCACCGGACTCCCCAATTTGAAAGCTGGAAGAAAATAAATACTTTGGATGAAACACTTTCTCGGGGCTGCAACTAAATGCAACTGTTGCATTTACTGGTCACCTTCTTAAAACAACTTTGTCCCGATCTTCGACTTCCTTTCTGCAAAAACCGACCATCTGATTTCTGAATATTCTTCCTCCGAGGTCACTATTCTTGGTGACTTCAATGTCCACAATAAGGAATGGCTAGGATCTTCAAAAACTGATCCACAAGGGAGAGCAGCGGATGTCTTCGCAGTCAGTAATTCTTTAGCCAGTATGGTTCACCAGCCTACTTACTTTCCTCGCATCCCAACACACAGCTCAAATCCCTTGGATCTCTTTCTTACTACAAAACCTGAATGCTATAAGACATCAGCCCCCATTGGTCGCTCAGACCACGGCATGGTCACTGCTTCCTGCGCAATGCAACCCGAGGTCACACAGTCATCACACTCACGTATCGTTTGGTACTACAACTCCGCAAACTAAGACAGAATGCGGGATTACTTTTCCTCATTTTTATGGGCGTCTGTCTGCTTCTCTCATCCTGACCCCTGTGATATCTCAGAAAACGTCACCGAAAAAATCCAAGCCGGCATGGAGTTATTTATTTCACGTACACAGAAAGCCTCTTTAGCCACTCAAAAGCCCTGGTTCTCCAAATCCTGTGACAAAGCCAACTTTAAAAGTTCAAAGCTCACAAAACGCTTCTACACAATCCCAGTCAAGTAAACCGTCAAGCATTTAACGACGCAAGAAACCGCTATGTCCGCATTCTTTCTGATGCAAAAAACTCGTTTAATAACCACATCAAAAACAAAGTCCTCTCAAGGTCCAACGGCAGCAAACCCTTCTGGACTCTTGTTAAATCTAATCCGCGACAGGCAGCATGGATTCCATCAGCGCAGATCAACTGCCGACCTCCTTTTCTTTGTCACCCATTCATGGAGCAAGTCTATGGAACTACACGGTGAATCGCAGATTGTCGCTGTAGACATATCCAAAGCATTCGACCAGGTCTGGCACGCAGCGCTGCTCAATAAACTTCTGGCCTATAACCACTACTCAACCAAAACTCTGTACCTGAACATCAAATTTCGTCTCCAACCGGAGCATTTCTGTTGTCGTGGATGGCCATTCATCTAAACTGTATCCAATTAATGCAGGAGTTCTTCAACGTTCAGCTTTAATCCCTTCTTTGTTTCTTCTACACATCACTGACCTCATCTCTAGCACATCCAACCCAGTTCACAGTTACGTGGATGACAGCACCCTCCACTCAAATATACAATATTTTAAGCCAGACTCATGGAGGATTCTGTCTCTGTGGATCTCCAAAAAATATTAGACTGGGGAAGTAGAAATCATGTACAATTCAATTCCACCAAATCCCAGTCTCGCCGTGTGTCTCATAAGAGGTACACCAGCTCTAGACCCATCACAATGAATAACCAAGTTATTCATAGTAATGCGTGCTTTTCGTTTGTTGGCATTTCTGTGGATCGAAATTTCAATTGGCACCAACATGTCACATCAATTGCAGAAGCGGCTGCTAAGAAATTAGGCTTCCTCTTCCGGGCTCGTAAATACTTTTCACCAGCTAATCTCTATACCTTATATACTTCACAAATAAGGCCAAACCTCGTATACTGCTCAAACATCTGGGGTGCCGCTTCCGCTTCTACACTCGCTATCCTGGATTTAATTCAGAAGAGAGCTATACGTCATCGGTGACCCTACCCTCACCCAAAGGCTGCCATCACTTGCCCACCGACGTGCCGTTGGTGACCTCTCTCTTTTATAGATATCTGCACGGGCACTGCTCAGAGGAGCTTTCTACCATAGCTCCTCCACCTGCTGCCCCCAACAGATGTACCAGGAGAACAGAGCGAATGCACCCTTTTACTGCCCAGGTCACCAGACATAGAACATATTGTTATGCCCGCTCTTTTGTCCCGAGGACTTCCAAGTTGTGGAATCCCTTGCCGGCACATGTCTTTCCTTCTCCTCTGAACCTCCAAACCTTTAGTCCAGAATTAACAAGTTGCCTCTTTCCTCCTTGTCGACACCAAGGGTACGATAGTATTTAGGCTGTAAGCTCTCGTGGTGTGTTGTTGAAATAAAAAAAATGTGCCCACACCTTTAAATCGATAACCATATTCAAAGGCGCAAGCACGCGCAATGCGACCACGGTGTCCGGATACAAAGTCAAAGTCTAGAGTACGGTGGCGCGATGCTGGGTCAATAATAATTAGAATATGGATAGTTTGTTGTATATAATTAATTGATATTATTGTAACATTGTAACAGTCATTTATAGAAAATGAAAAGAAAAGACATATATTTTTCTATTGCAATGTGGGCTGGGCACGGCCCCTGTGCTCCTTATCACCAGCCGCCACTGCTTCAACAATGGAACTGTCATTCCATATATATCAGATGACTGCTTATTTTTAAAAATTTTCACAATATTAGTCAGTTTTTCATTGGTTGTGTGCAGATTTCTATTCTTTTTATTATGTTGCATACCCATCGCCTCTTTTACTGAAACATCAAAGCAACTAAACACATTTATACCGACATTTGTAAAATGATTATTAAATGCAGCCTTTGTTGCAAGACGGCGGGGGCACAATCTCCTCATTTAGTGCCCATCATAGCGTAAGCATAAGGTCTAATATTACATGCCTACTTTTTTATCTACTGTACGGAGATAAGGCAAATCAAGATTACAAATGGTAAATTCCTTTTTTATGTCTTTAAAATTGAGCAACACACAATACAGTTAATCTGTATATGGAGTTGCTTGAACCTAAATTCATCACCTAATAAATAAATATGCTACCTTATAATAAAACCACTCCTGACTACAGGTGCGGTGGAACTTCTAACAAAACTGTTCTAAGCACATATACAGAAGAAACTACCAAATTACAGATACAAGATCAGTGCTTTGTTGAGACGCTGAACATTACATTTCCAAAAAAGAACAGGCCATTCTCTTGAACCTAATTGAAGAGCTAAAGCCAACAGATTATGTAAAAGCCATAGCTGTAATCATATGAGCAAAAAATATACAGTGTGCTTCACTAATGTCTAATGGAAGAATATGTATATATTTAACAAAAACTTAGTTAGTGTACAACTTAATGGAACAACATAAAACTATAAAAATAGAGAATTATAATGTACAAGTACGCAGGTTAGTAACCCTGTCCAAAAGAATTATAATATCAAATGTATGTCCTTCAATTCCCCATACTATTATGGGAAATAATGTAACACAACTCACTGGATTAAAGTTGGTATCACCGATAACCTTTCTTAGAGCGGGCCTTGAAGGGGGAGATTTCATGGACATATTGAGTTTCAGAAGACAAATTTATGTAGTACCTTCTGAACCAAACATCAAAATACCATCCTCTCTACTTAAAATCAAATCTATGAAGAAACACCGTACAGAATATTTCTGACCAGTGACAACATGGAATGTTACATATGTATGCAAAAAGGACATGTAGCAAATGCATATCCTAATAGAACATCAGAGGAAACAACCATTACTGGCCCATGAGTGCGCATAACAAAAAAAAAATGTCTTAACTAATATTATAATAGTCCTAGTACGCATCTATAATTTTATCCACGGTTAAGATGGCGTCGACTCTGTCCCTGAAATCCGACTTACTATAAATAACACTCTAGAGCTGAGCCACAATCACAGTTGCTGTGAATATTTGGATGTACAATGCAATAAGCAAAAAGCCTTTTGTATATTTATTTATAATTGTATATTTTGCTTTTGATGTTGCATTACTACCATATTAATAATAACACTGTCAACTAATAATTACCATTAATACTTACATTTTTATTAGAGCTTGCAAACTGTCACGCAACACTTAACAATGTATTCTGTGTTCACAACCACAACTACACTAGTATAACGAGAGCAGGCGCGTAAATCTGCTAGCGAATGTTCATTTTGGGGGATTCCCATGTATATTCTTTTCAGTCGTCTCTAAAGTGATGGAAAAGTATATAAACAACGAATTCCTAAAATTTCTTGAAAAACACGGTCTAATCCACGACAGATAGTATGGATTCCGTCAGCGCAGATCAACTGCCGACCTCCTTACCTTTGTCACCCATTCTTAGAACAAGCCTATGGAACTACACGGTGAATCCCAGATTGTCGCTCTAGACATATCCAAAGCATTTGACCAAGTCTGGCACGCAGCGCTGCTTAATAAACTTCCACCACCAAAACTCTGTACCTGAACAGAAAATGTCCTCTCCAAACGGAGCATTTCTGTTGTCGTTGATGGCCATTCCTCTAAACTGTATCCAATTAATGCAGGAGTCCCTCAAGATTCAGCTTTAATCCCTACTTTGTTTCTTCTCCACATCAATGACCTCCTCTCTAGCACATCCAACCCAGTTCACAGTTTCGCGGACGACAGCACCCTTCACTCAAATATACAATAATCTTAGCCCGTCTCTTTAGCCCAATTAGATGAGGATCGCACACTCATGGAGGGTTCTGTCTCTGTGGATCTCCAAAAAATATTGGACTGGGGAAGTATAAATCTTGTACAATTCAACTCCACCAAATCTCAGTCTTGCCTTTTGTCTCAATAAGAGATACACCAGCTCTAGACCCATCACAATGAACAACCAAGTTTTTCGAAGTAATAAGTCCTTTTCACTTGTTGGCATTTCTGTGGAGAGAAATCTCGATTGGCACCAACATATGACATCAATTTCAGAAGCGGCTGCTAAGAAATTAGATTTCCTCTTCCGGGCTCGCAAATACTTTTCACCAGCTAATCTCTATACCTTATATACTTCACAAATAAGGCCAAACCTCGAATTCTGCTCCCACATGTGGCGTGCCGCTGCCGCTTCTATGCTCGCTATCTTGGACTCCATTCGGAAGAGAGATATACGTCTCATCAGTGATCCTACCCTCACCCAAAGGCTGCCATCCCTTGCACAGCGACGTGCCGTTGGTGACCTCTCTCTCTTTTATAGATATCTGCACGGGCACTGCTCCGAGGAGCTTTCTTCCATAGTTCCTCCACCTGCTGCCCCCAACAGATCTACCAGGGGACAGAGCGAATGCACCCTTTTACTGTCCAGGTCACCAGACATAGAACATCTTGTTATGCCCGCTCTTTTGTACCGAGGACTTCCAAGTTGTGGAATTCCTTGCCGGCACATGTTTTTCCTTCTCCTCCCAACCTCCAAACCTTCAAGTCCAGAATTAACAAGTTGCCTCTTTCCTCCTTATCGACACCCATGTTACGATAGTATTTAGGCTGTGAACCCTCGTGGTGTGTCTAGTACGTTCCGTGTCTTGATATTTGGTGATGCATCTAAAGTTGCATGTGAGCGCTAATTGGTTTAAACAATACCAAATAATCAGAAATACGCAAAATACAATCACGGAAACTCGAATATCGACAATACAAGAGACAGATCCGAGTAATCCTAGCAAACTACCAGCTCCATCTACATCTCAATCTATCTCAGGAAACAATGATAAGGAACCAGAGCTTCCAAATAACACAATGCCACCACCACTAGCCACCATAACAAACAGAAGCCAAAAGATTAACATCACAAGAAAAGCCCAATCTTGAAACCTCGTGGAAAACAATAGACGACAGACGGGCCATATAAATGCTTTCTCCTTACAAGCATGCATTAAAATTGGATGGAAAATGCAATAGTGCTACAATAAATGAGCTGTTCCATTGAAAAAAAAAAACCTGTATCACCAACGACTTATGTGCCATTCTGTGAATGTCAACATAATTTTACAAGATGTGGCTCAAAATACCCTATAAATAACTTTTATAATATTTTCCTGTATCTTGTATTATAATCGATATATTAATCTTTACACTAAAAATGCACCACCCTGTATTTATCTAAACATTTGATAACTGAAATTGACCCGGAAGTTCGCACTCCTTTGAAGAATTATTTAAAAAAAATAAAGTCGCCGTCTTCTCAATAACGATTTTTTTCTACGAAAATTCGCAAAAAAAGTATAGACTATTATACCACAAACTCTATAACTGAAACTACTGCCAAATCATCAGGAAAGGGGTCTATTTAAAATCAATTTTCTGCAAATATTTTAGTAAAATGAAGGACAATGATGGTTGAAGTCGTAACTTAAGGCTTTGTAAAACACATTTATTATGACATTAGCCCGTATTTGTTTCAGGTTTTTCGTCTAAAAATTGCAAATTTTGACGTTTCGAATCGCGACTTTGCCATTTTAAGAAGAAAAACTATAAAAAATTCAAAGTAATTCTTTTTGTTATTTCTTGACCTTTTGCGTCAAAAAACCTAATCTTTGTCTGTAATATACAATAAATCTTGTTATCCACACAAAATATTTTGGTTTTGTGCATTTCTCTGGTCATCAGTAGCATCCTTTTAGTGAATTTTCTTAGAAAAAATTCACTACTGAGGAGATCTCGACTTTTGAATTTTGAAAAAATTTCTTCAAATCAGCGCGATCTAGGACCCATAGAACCCATATCCGGGGTCAGTTTCAATTTTTATATGTTTATATATATATATATATATATATATATATATATATATATATATATATATATATATATATATATATATATATATATATATATATATATATATATATCACACCGATAACTCAAAAAATAATGGGCCGATTTTGATAAAATTTGGCATGTACGTTTCTTTTGTAAATGGCTTTGATAGGTTCGTTAGTCAGGAAAATCGGACAAGGTTTTCCAGGAAAATTTTGAGTTTTCATTCGAAAAAAATTCTTATCTCAAAAAGTAATAAGCCGATTTCAATAAAATTTGGCATGTGCCTTCCCTTTGTAAATGGCTTTGACAAGTGTGTTAGTCAGGAAAATTTGACAAGGTTTTCCGGGAAAATTTTGAGTTTTCATTCGAAATAAATTTTTATTTCAAAGAATAATAGGCCGATTTTGATAAAATTTGACATGTACCTTCCTTTTGTAAATGGCTTTGACATGTTCGTTAATCAGAAAAATCGGACAAGGTTTTCCGAAAAAATGTTGAGTTTTCATTTGAAAAAAATTTTTATCTTAAAAAATAAAAAATCTACGATAACCAAATTTGGTAGGTAGGTTTACGATATAAAAAGTAAACTATACACCAAAATTAAGATTTCTATGTTACAAGAAAAAAAAGTTATAATAAAATATTTTGTGCCAGATCATTTCTATTAAATGTCTATATTTTTATTTCCTTTTAACATAGATACCTGAATTTTGGCGTGTAGGGTAAGTTTAATAGTGTAAACCTAAGTACCAAATGTGGTTGCTATAGCATTGTTCTTTTCGGGGATACAAAAATGTTCTGAAGGAAAATCCAAAATTTTCCAGGAAAAACTGGTCCGATTTTCCTGGACAACGAACTTATCCAAGCCACTTGCAAAAGGAAGGCAACACAAATCTCCTCATTAGTGATTTTTTCAAGAAAATTCACTAATATATATTGGTGTTTGGGCAGGGAATATAAAATATTATCGTTTTAAAGGTAGCATATTCACTTATTGATGTGGCACAATATTCTATTATCTTAATATTAAAAATAAAATGTATGAGTTCTCTGCTGAGAAATTTATTGTAAAAGTTATAAACCTACTATTTTATATGTGTACAAATATATTTTAGTGAATTTTTATTAAAAAAATTCACTAATAGAGAGGTATCGATGGTGAGACTTTGCAAAAATTCTTTCAAATGAGCGCAAATTAGGACCCCTAGAACCCATATCCGGGGTCAGTTTGAATTTATATATATATATATATATATATATATATATATATATATATATATATATATATATATATATATATATATATATATATGTATCCGTCTGATAACTCAAAAAATAATTAACCGATTTAGATGAAACTCGGCAAGTGCCTTTCTTTTATTAATGGCTTGGATGAGTTCGTTGGCCAGGAAAATCGGACGGGGTTTTCCGGGAAAATTTTGAGTTTTCTTTCAAAAAAAATTTTTTTTCCCGAAAATTTCGATAAAATTTCGTCTACATATTGCTTTGGGAAATACCTAACTATGTGCCAAAATTCAGCTTTCTAGGGTTACAGAAAATTGATCTATTCAAATTTGAAACATTTATGTTTAAATCATAAGTATGTGGTTGCTGTTGGTTAGTCAATGCTTTTCTTATTGACTCATGAAATTCATTTGTAAGTTTCCGAGAAATGTCAATAATACTGAATTCACTGATTGTTAATCATTGGAAGCATTTACGATTATATATAACCCTATTGTAATGTATTATCATTTATCACCTCTGTAGTATAATTATTTTTGCCTTACAACTCGCAGCGTTTTTAGTCAATTGTTGTTATTAATAGTCAATAGTTTCTTTCCGAATACACAAACCTTCCATTGGCTTCTGCCGCTGTTACAGTCCTTTTATTTAGAGCTAGAGTTGTAGCCACTCATACAAACAGTGTTTTTTAACCACGTGGCTGGGCGACTGGCCGAATTCATTCCCAGTTGCTGTTGATTTACTCATATTCTCTTAATATGTTTGAAGATGTGGTGTCTACTTCATTCCAAGTCACTATTAACCGACTATTTATGAAATCAAATAAGTAAATTAAATCGATTGTCATAAAATATGTAGTGTATTAAGACAAGGGAAAACGAAATAAAACATATATAACTGTGCACATTTTGATTATATTTTAGGGTGCTTGAGAGAGGTATTGTCACAGCATAATATCTTATTAAAGTTCATTTGTAAATAGGTTTAATTTTTATATGTTTATATATATATATATATATATATATATATATATATATATATATATATATATATATATATATATATAATATATATATATATATACATATATATATATATATATATATATATATATATATATATATATATATATATATATATATATATATATATAATATATATATATATACATATATATATATATATATATATATATATATATATATATATATATATATATATATATATATATATATATATATATATATATGATAACTCAAAAAATAATTAACCGATTTCGATGAAACTTGGCAAGTGCCTGTCTTTTATTAATGGCTTGGATGAGTTCGTTATCCAGAAAAATCAGACGGGGTTTTCCGGAAAAATTATGAGTTTTCTTTCGAAAAAGTTTTTTTTCTCCGAAAGTAACAAAGCTGTTTCAATGAAATTTACTATATATGTTGCCTCAACCTTACCACGTACCAAAATTCAACTTTCTAAGTTTAGAGAAAATTGAGTTATTCAAATTTTAAATTTTCTTTCGAAAAAAATTTTTTTCTCCGAAAATTACAAAGTTATTTTAATGAAATTTTGTGGATATCTTGCCTTAGGAAAAACCTTACTACGCATTGAAATTAAACTCTCTAAGTTTATAGAAAATTGAGTTATTTAAATTTGAAGCATTTAATAAAAATTCACTACCATAACGCACTTGCTGCGTCCCGAGTTTTTTTCACTTCTAAACGTCACACGGTCTGGGATAGACATAATTAAACTCAATGAAAGGCTTCTGATCCAGACAATAAAATTTATTTACAAATATATACCTACCTAAATATGATGTGGCAAAATTATTTACTTGTTATGGTAGCCTAAAGAACTATTAGTTTACGAATCCATTATAAGATGTACGAAATTTTTTGCTTAGAAGTTGATTGAAAAAATTACAAACCTACTATTTAGTACGTGTACAAATCCTAAGTGAGTGGTGAGACACGAAGCAACGTGCCGCCACCTAGTTGCAGAACCAAGTAGTATGTTGTCACGCCAACTCCAAATAACACAAAGTGTTAAAAAATCGAGACTGTATACAACCAACTAACAATTTAGTAAATTGTCGGCCCTGGCACATTTCCACCCTCATATAGGGACAAAGTATGTAAGACTAGATGTATTGTCGCCACAATTAGAACCGTAGACCGGTTTCGCTCTAATTAGTGCTCTTCAGTATGGCATACTAATTGTAGCGAAAATACACCTGCCTACACCTACAGCCTTCCAACGCTAAGTGAGTGGTGAGACACGGTTCTAATTGTGGCGAGAATACATCTATCCTTACATACTTTGTCCCTATATTAGGGTAGAAATGGGCCAGGGCTGACAATTTACTAAATTGTTAGTTGGTTGTATACAGTCTCCACTTTTTAATACTTTGTGTTTTTTAGAGCTGGCGTGACAAGATACTACTTGGTTCCGCAACTAGGTGGCGGCACGTTGCTTCGTGTCTCACCACTCACTTAGTGTTGGAAGGCTGGCTACCATAGCCGTATTACTTTATAGGTGTATTTTCGCTACAATTAGTATGCCGTACTGAAGAGCGCTAAGTAGAGCGAAACCGGTCTACGGTTCTAATTGTGGCGAGAATACATCTAGCCTTACACGTGTACAAATACATACCTAACTAAATATTATCAACTTAAATAATTTACTCATTATGATTAATTCCATTTTATCATTAAATGAGGCATATTAAGTAAACTATAAATAAAAACTAGGTTGTGGTTTAGAAGCAGACAATTATGTCCAATTTGAGGCATAATAAATTTATAATTTCATAAATGTTAATTTATTTTTTAATTTTTTTAAAGATTAATAATTGAATTCATTAATTTGAAAACAACTAATTAAAACTTCAGTAGATTTCTATTATAGTGTATAAAATCTTAATTTCAACTTATTCCTAAATGTTTAATCGTGTTATGAATTAAAAGAAAAACAATGCTTGGAAAAGGTGAACATAGAATTACGTCTGATTTTAATATTTGATGCACTATTATTCTCCTATATTTAAAATGGAGTAACCATGTGACGTATTCCCGCGCTACTATGTGATGGTTGAGAGTTACCATGCAACCTTTCTAATCTATAAACCTTGACCCAGCCTAACCGTCACTGTTTCACAAAGGAAGCTTGATGAAAAAATATACTCAGTGGTTTGCCATTACCTTCCAAATGAATTTTTCAGCTCACGATGCGCCCAGGTTATCAGCCGTTTAAGTACTAATCGTGCCCGACGTTGCTTAACTTAGGCGATCACAGCGATGTGACTGTTGCCCTGCCACAAGACCCTTAGCACAGAACAATCATTAACATTTTTATCAATCCTCTGGTAGGAAGATTATTTTTTTCTCTTTCAGTGGCTATATCTGCCTCAAAGGCAGATATTACCAAAATACGACAATTTTACAGTTCTAAATCATGAGATTCAATGAATTTGTTTCTTCTCACAACAATGTGATTTAAAGACTATTCGAAAGTTTAAAACATAAAAATATATAATCTTTAACTTAAGTACACAAATGAAAAGTAGTACAATATTTTTTGTAAAACCTTCTTTTAGTCTCATTGTCAGTCTTGTTATCTACAGGTTACTAAAAATATCATCTATAACACTTTTAACAACATTATATTTCAATGTATTCTGAAACATAAAAAAAATACTTGGAGAAATTGAAATCGAAACAAAAACTGAAAACACTTGTATTAGGGAAAAATGAAGGAACTGAATTATTCCTCGCGACACAATGTCGAAATCACAAATCTTGTAGAGATTGACCACAAATTTGGTAGCGCTTTAAAATATATGATCTCTGGTTTTTTATTTGTAGTGAATTGAATCCGGTATGATTGATGAAAAAACTACTATAGCCTTGGCTTTTTTGGGCACATAAGAAACAAGAGTAAACTCTTTGGTGAACCTGTATATTCTTGTGTCGATCTCTTTTGCCTCTTAGGTATAAATTATGGTGGCATCTGTGGGTTTTTCTTTCCCTGTCGTTTTTATATTTCAGCAACACGCCACGAGGGCTTACAGCGTAAATACTATCGCACCGTAGGTGTCGACAAGGAGGAAAGAGGCAGCTTGTTAATTCTGGACTTGAAGGTTTGGAGGTTCAGAGGAGAAGGAAAAACATGTGCCGGCAAGGAATTCCACAACTTGGAAGTCCTCGGGACAAAAGAGCGGGCATAACAAGATGTTCTATGTCTGGTGACCTGGACAGTAAAAGGGTGCATTCGCCCTGTTCCCCTGGTAGGTCTGCTGGGGGCAGCAGCTGGAGGAACTATGGAAGAAAGCTCCTCTGAGCAGTTCCCGTGCAGATATATATATATATATATATATATATATATATATATATATATATATATATATATATATATATATATAAAGAGAGAGAGAGGTCACGTCGGTGGGCAAGGGATGGCAGCCTTTGGGTGAGGGTAAAACCATTTTTCCATGGGGTTTGTGCGAGCTCTATTGACGTAAAATAATTGTTAAATGTCACGATCCTGTTCGTTTTGTGAATACACTTAGTCAGACGAACCACGACTTGGGAAGGAGTTTGCAGTTTTCGTTCATCTGGTGAAGGAGTTGCACCGTCGGTTCCTTTCCCACAATAAATGTATGCATTATAAAAATATGCATTGTGGGCATCAGCAAAACAAATAAGTTTTAGACTGTACTTAGTAGGCTTGTTAGGCATGTATACAGAAAAACGGTAGACGACCTCGAGAGGGGACCAACGCTTCATCGACACACGCATAAGCACCCACAACATAAGACTGCTGAAAGTTACGAATGAAATCGTTGAAGATTTCCGAGACTGCAGCTGCTGGGTCTGCCCTTAGTCCTTCACTTCGGCTGGCTGCATCATTGAAACGGAGTGCTTTTGTCCACACGAAACACTTCTTTGGTCATTATAGCTCGAAAACAGGCCTTTCGGTGCTAGATGTTGGGAACAATGAACGTAATGATTCTCTTGGAGATTTGAAGATGGACCATAGGGCGAACAATCCAATCAGAGCATTGATTTACTTCAGTGTCTGTGTCCTTATAAGCGCTGCCGTCTTTCCTAGAGATTTTGCCCCTTATCTTTTCTAATTTGATATTAGTGTACCCTACTACTTATTCCACCACCTGCTTAGAAACGAAAAAAACGCCAAACCTCCTCTGGATTCAGATTGTTGCCAAGTGTGAGTGCGGGTCCCTGCAGCTTGGATAGCCTGACTTTGATATTGTTGCAGCTACCGGTTTGTGTTGCAGATGCTACTGGCTTGGAGTGCCACTGGAATCAACTGCTTCTTCCTCAATATATTACCACAGGTGTGTTATTAGCATCTATCATATCATCGTCATCCTCAAGAGTTCCAATATATTCTGCTCATGAATATGAATGTTAGTTGTCAGAGCAATAACTTGTAGCAGGCGAATTTCCTAGACCAGCATCTTCAATTTCGACCAGACAATCATCAGCATCTATTTCATAATCAGTGCCGTGATCAGAAGAAAATATTTGTGTATCTTCTGGTACATATGAGTCCCCAGAAGACAACTCTTTATCGGATTTTTTTGTAATTAGCAGACGCAAGTTCCACGAGTCTTTTAGTACGACTAGAAATATTAATAGGACCTTTCCAGTCATATTTAAAAAAATGTAAAAAAAAGATTAAGCTAATTTAGGGGAAAATAATAATAAAAAGAAAATATAAAAGAAGAAAAGACAAAAAGGATGCAAAGTTATGTACATAAATCGTAATACAGTTGTGAAAAAATACATGAGATACAATTTATTTAGTGTGTCTGTAGGAACATCTGCTTGAGAAGCAGACATCAAAACATATAACTGAGGGAATATCTGCCCATTGACATCGTAGGTTTCAGAAAATAAGAGCTTACCTGAACGGGGTGCACGCTGCAGTTGCGAGGACTTTATCACCTCGAAGGTAATATGCGTAGTGAAGCACATAAGAAGGCTAATGACTGTCGGATGGCTTTTAGCACTCTCAACGTTGATAATAGGAACTGTGTCTGTCTTTCAGGCAGATGCTCCCATCAAAGGGGTTTATATCATGATACTGTTACGTTTTCTCCGGGTTCTGGATAAGTGAGACTTTTAATTTTAACAAAACAACTTTATTTACACTCTAAATATGGATACAATAAAATTTCTAGAATGTCTCTCTCACAAAACACTTAATTTACTGTCTACAATTACTAATCTGCACACAAGTCTCTACACTGGTACTACAGTAGCTACTCTCTTAACACTTTACACTGCTTCTTCAAGTCACTACCACATTCTCTTACTGAACTGAACTAACTAACTCGGGCTGGCTTGCTTTCGCTTTTATATACTCGCCGTACCTTCCCCTCCTTTCTAGAGCGTTCCATTCCAGAACGTTCCAGGACCTTCTTTTACTAGAAGGTTCTGTGAATACAGATCGGTCCCGTGTGTATACAGGGGGATGTATATACAGGATGATCCAAATGTGGTCACCACTCCTATGTTACACAAGAGGTGTTTCTCGAACTATAAGATCTCTCTGCGTATACAGGGTGTAAGGGTTCTCTGCGTATACAGGGTGTATATACAGGGTGTTCGGAATGTGCAGACCTCAGTTATCCGTTCCGACGGGGTACAAGTTGGTAACTTCGTTATTTCTGGTCCTAGAGGGTTGAGACTTCGCCTGAGGGGGGTCACCCCAGCCACCCCCAGGGGGTGGGGGTGGGGAGGCGGTGTTGCCAGACTGTGCAAAAATTCCCAGATGTTGGGGGAAATTCTGGATATGTGGCAACACCGCACCTACGTCTATTGAAGTGCTTTGTAACAATACTATGTTTACTGCTATTTCTAAACATCACCACATTGAAAGGCATATTTTACAACTTTTCAAATATAAACCCTTTTATTTCAAGATCTGTAAACTATGTTTTATTAGCTTATGTACATTTTGAAAAACTTTCTTGTTTTTGTCAAATCAGTGACAGCAATCAAATAATACTAGATTAATTATCTTGTCAAGCTGAATACCACATTTACTAACTTTATATGTTCTTTTCAGGTGAGTATCCGAAATTTGCACAGTGTGAACGTAAGTAATCATTTAAATTTAGTAGAACGATATTTTTAACATCAGTTCAAGATTAGTGTTTGGTGTAGAATAATCGGATATTATATCTTAGGTTTACAAGAGTTACTGCCAAATCTAAATGAAACTTTCTACCCATATCTTTAACAAAACATGTTTATTAATCTTATTGACGAAGAACCCTTAAATTTAAAGCTAAATAGGTATTTTATGCAAGAAGATGCATCGCCAGACTTTTCTGTTCAAGTGCGAAATTACCAGCCCCGGCTCTACGATTCTTTCGAACCGGGGCAGAAACTTGAAACTAGCGCCACCTCTCTAAAAAAATTTCGGTACTTACGTAAAATCGGGACTCCTAACTGTTTTTATTTCTTCTACTCCGAGGAGTAAAAAAATAAGTTTAAAAAAGTTTGAATGGAAAGTTTGAAAAAAATGATTTTAAATTAAAATTCCCACCATTACGTCTGATTTTAATATTCAATGCACTATTATGTTTCTATAGTTAAAATGAAGTGTGTGACGTATTCCCCCGCTACTATGTGATTGGTTGAGAGTTACCATGCAACCTTTCTAATCTATAAGCCTTGACTCAGCCTAACCGTCACTGTTTCACAATGGAAACTTGATGGAAAAATATACTTAGTGGTTTGCCACTACTTTCCAAATGAATTTTTCAGCTCACGATGCGCCCAAGTTGTCAGCTGTTTAAGTACTAATCGTACCCGACGTTGCTTAAATTAGGCGATCACAACGATGTGACTGTTGCCCTGCCACAAGATGGCAGGGTAGGAAGATGATTTTTTTCTCTTTCAGTGGCTATATCTGCCTCAAAGGCAGATATTACCAAAATACGTCCATTTTACAGTTCTAAATCATGAGATTCAATGAATTTCTTTCTTTTCACAACAATATTATTTAAAGACTTTATTCGAAAGTTTAAAAAATAAAAATATATAATCTTTAACTTAAGTACACAAATGAATAGTAGTACAATATTTTTTATAAAACCTTCTTTTAGTCTCATTGTCAGTCTTGTTATCTACAGGTTACTAAAAATATCATCTATAACACTTTTAACAACATTATATTTCAATGTATTGTGAAACATAAAAAAATAATTGGAGAAATTGAAGTCGATCAAAAACTAAAAACACTTATGTATTAGGGGAAAATAAAGAAACTGAATAATTATTATTCGCGACACAATGTCGAAATCACAAATATTCTACAGATTGACCAAAAATTTGATAGCGCTTTAAAAGATATGAAAGTCGGGGTCTCATCATTAGTGATTTTTTTAAAGAAAATTCACTAAAAGAAGGCATACGTGTTGAGATACGCTAAAATCAACAGTTTCATAAATAACTACGATCGCTGTTATAACGAGGTTTAAAGCAGAAACATACCTACCTCATATTCGGCTGAAAAATTTAATTACAAATTTATACATTGTTTGTTTCATATGTGTAGCCGGCAAACTTTTAATTAAATTATCGACATTTTAGTTCACACACCACGTGGAGTATTCGTTAACCAATAATTTGATTACATGGAATGGATTTGGATTATATCTCCCCAATGATCTGCCATTAAATGTTTTGAATATTACAAATTTACTATGGGTTCGAGTTTTGTTGATAAATGTCTATCAATCAGAATGTTGCTGACAATGCTAGGTACGTTTGGAATTCAGAGTACGTGTAGTTAATGAATATTTTTTGGGTTTAATCAAATTAGAATCTTTGCACACTTAAGTTCACTGAATCTAGATTAAAAACAAAATATGCTTCAGAAAAACCATTGTTTCACAGCAATCATAAATAATTATTTCTTTGAACAACTGTTAATAAACATTGCTAAAAGTCGGTAATCACTAGAAATTAAATTTACAAGTTTCGGCGCAAAAACTCCAGCGACAAAACTGTGCCTTTATCTAAACTGCCAGCAAGTGTGAGACGATAATCGATCAGTCTCAGAATGATTTGCGTTACTCAGTAAACGACAAACTCAAATGTCCAAACCATACTCGACCTTTATCGAATTTTCTTTAAAAAAATCACTAATGAGGAGACCCTGGCTTTTTAAATTTCTGCAAATGAGCGCGAACTAGGCCCTCTAGAACCAATATCCAGGGTCAGTTTCAATTATATATATATATATATATATATATATATATATATATATATATATATATATATATATATATATATATATATATATATATATATATATATATATATATATATATGTATATATGTACATATCACACTGACAACTCCGAAAAAAAATAAGCCGATTTTGATCAAATTTTCTGAGTATCTGCCTTTTATAAATGTCTTGGCGAAATTCGCTAACCAGGAAAATCAGCCCAGGTTTTCCCAGAGAAATTTGTGTTTTCCTTCAGAAAAAAATATATCTCTGGAAATAACAAGGTATGGGCAACCAAACTTGGTACACGTGTTTGTATTATAAAGAGTGAACCATGTACCAAAATTTAGGTCTGTAAGTTTAAACAAAAAAGAGTTATGGACATTTAAAGAAAATTTGGGTTTGTCCTCATAACGCCAAAGTCGCGATTTAAACGTCAAAATTGGCAACATTTAGGCAAAGAGCCTGAAATAAATACGGATTATGTAAAGAAATTGTCGCAAGAAGAGTGTTATGCAAACCCTTAAGTTTCAGCTTCAACCATCATTATCCTTCATTTTGCTAAAATAGTCCCAGAAATCTCATTTCAAATAGACCCTTTACCAGATACTTTGGCGGTAGTTTAAGTTAGGTTTATGGGTTAACGGTATATAATTATTCGCAAATTTTCGCAAAAAAAAATCGTTATGGAGGAGATCGCAACTTTTGAATTTTAAGAAGATTTCTTCAAATGAGCGCAAACCAGGCTCCCTAGAATCGATATTCGGGTTAAGTTTCAGTTTTAATCTGTTTACATATATACAGAGTGACGCATTTCTACGATAAAGCTCAATATAATTTTTATTATACAAGAGACGAGAGAAAGTTGTATTTGTACGTTGAGCTGCATCCTGTATAATTATTTTGACAATCACAGCGTGACCCAGATGTCGTTGGTGATACCTACAAATTTTTTTTCGAACACCTTTATATTATTGTATTTTTGCATCTTTTATCGAAATATGATGCATGTTTGTAGTAAACAAAACTGAGACGCAGATACTTCACTTTTCTAAATATGAATTAAGTTTCCTTCTGGAAACCTTTGTAACTTTATTGAAACTGGTAATACAAGTTTCTTTTAAGAGACTTACACTATCTACAGACAAAGCAAAATGTAATTTTTTAGCTTAAAATGTGCGCGTACTAGGACCTCTAAAATCGATCTTAAAGGTCTGTGTAAGCTTAAAGTATTAATTCTAGTAATATGCCGTATAATAATAGTGTACAATTTTAATGAAAATTCACTACCATAGCGCACTTGCTGCGCCCCGAAATTTTTACATATCACCATGAGAATAACACTAATAGCTTAAGATTTGGTGATCGTGTTGGTCGAGCAGTAGCGGCTCGTGCCTTAATGCATTGGGGGTGCGCAAGAAAAAAAAAGTTCGGGGTGCAGCAAGTGCGTTATGGTAGTGAATTTTTATTAAATGCTTCAAATTTGAATAACTTAAGTTTCTACGAACTTAGAAAGTTGAATTTTGGTGTATAGTAGGGTCGTACCCAGGGCAACATATCCAAAATTTCATCAAAATAACTTTGTAATTTTCAGAGAAAAAATTTTATTTCAAAAGAAAACTCAAAATTTGAATAACTCATTTTTCTAAAAATGTAGAAAGTATAATTTTAGTGTAGTAAGGTCTTTTACAAGGCAACATATGCACCAAATTTCATTAAAATAGCTTTGTAATTTTCGGAGAGAAAGATTTTTTTTAAACAAAACCCAAAATTTTTCTGAAAAATCTTATCCGATTTTTCTGACTAACGAACTCATCCAAGCCATTAATAAAAGAAAGGCACTTGCCGAGTTTCATTGAAATCAGTTGCTTATTTTTTGAGTTATCGGTTGGATACAGACGTACACATACACACCTATATATATATATATATATATATATATATATATATATATATATATATATATATATATATATATATATATATATATATATAAACATATATAAACATATAAAAATTGAAACTGACCCCGGATATGGGTTCTAGTGGTCCTAGTTCGCGCTCATTTGAAAAAATTTTTGCAAAGTCTCTCCATCGATACCTTCTATTAGTGAATTTTTTTAAATAAAAATTCATTGAAAATGAAGAGCTCGCCTATTTTTACCCGAAAATGTATTATAAAAAAACCTACTTACTAAATTAACTAAACTTAATAATTATTAACTATACTTACCAAGTTTTCCTCTAGTAAGTTATAGGTTATAGTAGTTAAAAAGTCCCTTAAAAAGTTAAGCCTTAAATTTAAAATATTATCCACTGAATTAATCACAGTATGACAATTATTTTGTCCACTTATAAAGCAACCCGAACTAGTAGCCATCATAGTAATAATAATTGTCTTGTTAGAACATGTAAACAACAACGAAATGATCTAATTAAAATCAATCCGACGCGCAGCACTACACGAAAATTACTAAACACATGCTAGACACAGACACGCTCTGCCAAAATTCCACTGCAAACTGCAAGTGTGGAATTTGAGAGCGCACACCAGATTGCTTATTCGGTCGTTTTCGACGATGATACTCGATCATTTCGCACTGAAGTATCGCATTTCCTCAAGAGCGCCGAAAAATACACACCGCCGGCAACTGATGTATATATGGATATTTGGATATGGATGTATATAATGATAACGTCTGCAACCAACCATTAACACTATACTTATTCTGATGCTGTATCAATGGCTGCCGACTCTGCGATCCTCGATCCTCGCTATACTTATTTTGTTTGTTGAATGCAGGAATACAGGAGATAAAAAAGCAAATAAAAATTTATTAAAATATAACATAGCAAAAATATTATTATTTTTTCACGGCAGGCGGCAGTGCGCGAGCACAGGCGCACTTATTGAGGAGCCGCCCCTGAGGTCGAGGTACTATTACACATTGATTTGGTGATGTGCTTGTGCTCCATCCTGCTGGAACCATATAGGGTTTGCTGGAACTAGTAGGTGTGCTTAATCAGAGTGTAGGTTTGCCAAAGTTGGAACGACATTATTTTGGAGCGCTGCTAAATACCTATCTTGACTAAAATTGCCATCAATAAAAAGGTACCAATAACATGGTTTCCAACTATTCCTGCCCAAACATACACTTTTTAGGGTATTGTGTATGCTCTTCTTTCATCCAGTAGGATTTTCTCTAGACCAGTAGGCACAATTTTGACGATCAGCATGGTCGTAAAATGGAAAACTGCACTCACCAAAAAACGAAATATATTCTAGGTGTTTTCTAAACGACCATCATTTGTTCACAAAAAGACGTTCCTTTATCAAAATCGTCTTCCATGAGCTCTTGAGTTTGCATCAATTAATAGTGATGCATCTTGCTTACTTTTGGTATTGGAATAATCTATGAACAGTTAACATCCAATTTTTTGGCTGCTAGTCGACTCAAACAATGTGGCTTTTCCTCAAATTCAAGCATTACATCCAATTTAGTATCATTACTAGGTGCATTAGAAGTTTTTTTTATCTGCCCTACATGTGTAAGCTCGCGAAATTGCTTTTCAATTTTACTAATCGTCTCTTGGGATATAGGGGGCGAATCGGGACTTTTTTTTTAGTTAGGAAGGCAACTTAGATCTGCGATCGTGTTTTATCTCCGCAACCAATAATCTATAAAGTTGTTATTTTATTTACTCAGATAAGGGGTCATTTTCTGGAGCAATTCAACACAAGCTTCTAGGATCTTCATTCTCCGGAAGGGGTGCATACCGGTAGTCTATGGATTGAAAGGCAGAGAAACATGTAGAACGGTTTTCAAAAAAAGTGGACTGCTCACCTTTCCGCCATTGTATGTGTTTGAAAACCTGTGTTTTTATAAAGAAACACTACGATGGGTTTTTGAGTTACAGCCAAATTTCTCATGTTTACAATACTCGTGGTATAGCTGCTCGATATCTCGTTCAACCATATACAAATCTGACCAACATACAGAAGTGTTCTGTGGCAAACATTAATGTTCTATAACTCATTGTCTGAAAGCCTGAGGACTCTTAATTCTCTTAAGTTTAAACGGCAAATCCATTCACTATTGGTGGATATGGAAATATCTAAAATTAAAAAAAATAACCAGGACAATATCACGCTATGTTATCGATTGCCTACCTAAAACGACATTTTGATGTTAAACCTTTTGCTTCCAGAAATTATCGTTGCTGTTCTGTAGGATTTTATACATGCGATTTCATTTTTACGTTTTCATTAGGTTTATTTATTTGTACAAACTTATATTTGCAATTTTAGGTTTGTCGTATACCTTTATGTTAAGGGAGCGGAGGATAATTATGGAATAACTTTTAGAACTAGGATAATTTTGACATGGTAACGATGTAACAAAATTTAATAAATAAAATAAAATTCAACAATTCTTACAACTAATTTAACTAAATGAATTTAAAACCGACAAAATCTCTACTTATCTCTACATAATTAAAATCAAAAAGTCTCGTTAATGTTTACCAACACCACTACTTATAACCTTGCTTGGTCTACATAATTCACAAATTGCAAACCTCATCAGTCAGCATTCCTTATACTGTACGCTGCAATTCCAACTTTTTTTTAAATTTCAACAACACACCACGAGGGCTTACAGACTAAGTACTATCGTACCGTGGGTGTCGACAAGGAGGAAAGAGGCAGCTTGTTAATTCTGGACTTGAAGGTTTGGAGGTTCGGAGGAGAAGAAAAAACATGTGACGGCAAGGAATTCCACAACTTGGAAGTCCTCGGGACAAAAGAGCGAGCATAACAAGATGTTCTAAGTCTGGTGACCTGCACAGTAAAAGGGTGCATTCGCTCTGTTCCCCTGGTAGATCTGTTGGGGGCAGCAGGTGGGGGAACTATGGAGGAAAGCTCCTCTGAGCAGTGCCCGTGCAGATATCTATAAAAGAGAGAGAGGTCACCAACGGCACGTCGGTGGGCAAGGGATGGCAGCCTTTGGGTGAGGGTAGGGTCACCGATGAGACGTATAGCTCTCTTTTGAATGGAGTCTAGGATAGCGAGTGTAGAAGTGGTAGCGGAACTCCAGATGTGGGAGCAGTATTCGAGGTTTGGTCTTATTTGTGAAGTATATAAGGTATAGAGATTAGCTGGTGATAAGTATTTGCGAGCCCGGAAGAGGAAACCTAATTTCTTAGCACCTGCTTCTGCAATTGATGTGACATGTTGGTGCCAATTAAGATTTCGATCCACAGAAATGCCAACAAGAGAAAAGGACTCATTACTATGAATAACTTGGTTGTTCATTGTGATGGGTCTAGGGCTGGTGTATCTCTTGTGAGAAAGAAAGCAAGACTTAGTGGGGTTGAATTGTACAAGATTTCTACTTCCCCAGTCTAATATTTTTTGGAGATCCACGGAAACAGAACCCTCCATGAGTCTGCGATCCTCATCTAATTGGGATAAAGAGACAGGCTTAGAATATTGTATATTTGAATGGAGGGTGCTGTCGTCCGCATAGCTGTGAACTGCGTTGGATGTGCTAGAGAGGAGGTCATTGATGTGGAGAAGAAATAAAGTAGGGGCTAAAGCTGAACCTTGAGGAACTCCTGCATTAATTGGATACAGTTTAGAGAAATGGCCATCCACAACAACAGATATGTTCCTGTTGGAGGGGAAATTTGCTGCCCAGGTACAAAGTTTTGGTGGTAGGCCATAGGCCCAAAGTTTATTAAGCGGCGCTGCGTGCCAGACCTGGTCGAATGCTTTGGATATGTCTAGAGCAACAATCTGGGATTCACCGTGTTGTTCCATAGACTTGTTCCAAGAATGGGCGACAAAGGTAAGGAGGTCGGCAGTCGATCTGCGCTGACGGAATCCATACTGCCTGTCGTGGATTAGACTATGTTTTTCGAGAAATTTTAGTAATTCGGTGTGTATATGCTTTCTCATCACTTTAGAGAGGACAGAAAGGAGAGAAATAGGCCTGTAGTTGCTAGGAAGCGCTTTGGATCCTTTCTTGGGGATGGGTTGTACTCGAGCAGTTTTCCAGTTACTAGGGAATATGCCTTTATTATAAGATATCTGAAACAGACGAGTCAGGACAGGAGCAAGATCTGGTGCGCATTTTTTGAGAACAATTGCTGGGATCTCGTCAAGGCCACATGCTTTCCTGGTATTAAGAGAAGAGAGCATATTTCGTACCTTTTTAGTTTTGAAAATGATATCCGTCATTTAATGTGCGACATTGGGGACTGTTGGTGGTTGAACATTTGGAGGTGGGTTAAAAGTAGAATTGCCGGCAAACAACGAAGCAAAAAGTTCAGCCTTACCCAGGGCGGTAGAAATAATTTCATCCCCTGAGACAAGAGGTGGGAACGTGCTTTTGCAGAAATTTTTCCCAATAAATTTAGCAAGAGTCCAGAAGGGTTTGCCGCCGTTGGAGCTTAAGAGGACTTTGCTTTTGATGTGGTTATTAAACGAGTTTTTTGCCTCAGAAAGAATGCGGACATAGCGGTTTCTTGCGTCGTTAAATGCTTGACGATTTTCTTGACTGGGATTGTGTAGAAGCGTTTTGTGAGCTTTGACCTTTTCAAGTCTGGCGTTGTCACAGGATTTAGAGAACCAGGGCTTTTGAGTGGCTAAAGAGGTTTCCTGTGTACGTCGGGTAAATAATTCCATGCCAGTTTGGATAATTTCGGTGACGTTTTGTGAAATATCAGATGGGTCAAAATGAGAGAAGCAGACAGACGCCCATGGAAATGAGGGAAAGTAATCCCGCATTTCGTCCCAGTTTGCGGAGTTGTAGTGCCAAACGATACGTGAGTGTGATGACGGTGTGACCTCGGGTTGCATTGCGCAGGAAGCAGTGACCATGCCGTGGTCTGAACGACCAAGGGGGGCGGTGACTGATATCTTATAGCATTCAGGTTGTGTAGTAAGAAGGAGATCCAAGGGATTTGAGCTGTGTGTTGGGATACGAGGAAAGTAAGTAGGTTGCTGAACCATATTGGCTAAAGAATTGCTGACTGCAAAGGCCTCCGCAGCTCCCCCTTGTGGATCGGTTTTTGAAGATCCTACCCATTCCTTATTGTGGACATTGAAGTCACAAAGAATAGTGACCGCGGAGGAGGGATATTTAGAAATCAGATAGTCGGTTTTTTCAGAAAGGTAGTCAAAGAGCTGGACAAAGTTGTTGTCAGAAGGTGACCGGTAAATGAATTTAGTTGCAGCCCTGAGAGAGAGTTTTATCCATAGTATGTGTTTTCTTCCAGCTTCTAAATTGGGGAGTCTGGTGCAGGGTAGATTGCTACTGACGTATGCGCACACGCCTACATGCAATCTAAAGGAAGTAAGGAGCTCATAGCCCGGGAAATTAAGGTGATTAGTGGCTGTTTTGGCACTGATTTGGGTTTCGGTGAGGAAGAGGAGTTGGGGCCTGTTAGCCTGAAGAAATGGTGGACAGAGTTCAGGTTAGAATTTAGGCCACATATATTCGAAAAGGATATGTTAAATCTTGTTTATTATTTATCTTAACATGTAATGTAATATTTTATTGCCAATAATTATGATATTTATGTGACCTACTTAATATATACGAATTATTCTAGTTTATGGTAACGAATTTTCGTAGAAATATTATAATATAAACATAATATTAAAATATATTTTCATGACTAGGAACGGCCGCCTGGATAGTTTTCTGTTCTATGAACACTTTCCTTATTTGTTTGTTATAAAGTGTTAGTGTAGTGTGACTTTTTTATTAACGCGATCCACACGTTTATATATATATATATATATATATATATATATATATATATATATATATATATATATATATATATATATATATATATATATATATGGAACGAAATATACATTGTTATTATTGCTATTATGCATTTCTGTTAAACAAACAATGTTTCTGAATTGTAGTTAACAACTTGCAACCACTATTATGCGGTAACAATCACACAGCAAGTTGCTAAGGCGTTTTAAACAAAACTAACATTGCCAACTATGAAGAATGTTAATAACTTTTTATGCACTATTTTTAACCGATACCGCCTAAAAAGACTGATTAACTGTTTTTTTTTTCATTATCAAGAATGAAACGCGATTAGTTATTAACTTTTTAGTGTATTGTGGCGAAGTTCGTCAATCTTAAAATTTCTTTTTTACTCTTCATTTTTGCAAAAAGTTATGAAGCCGTAGCATTTTCGAACAGATAATGAAGATATATTTCAAATGAGGTATCAAAAGCCGCTTCTTTTTATTTAAAAATTTGGGAGTTGCCATTTGAAGGGTGTCTAATGTAAGGGTGAAGATTACACGTTACAGGATACCATTTTTTAAATATATATTTGACGTGTTTCGAAATTTTTTATAAATGTTGACAATAAATGGAAATAATGTTAAAATCATAAGTAATACAGTGTGTCCCAAACTGGATGGGAATGTATTTCTATCTCCGTTATTATTAGAGATAGCGAGAGAGTTAAATTAGCAATGTTTTTTAGAATGTCATGCTCGTTCCAAATATGACTTGTATTTTCCCTGCCTCTTTTCGTTTTCGAGTTATTTCGAAACAATAAAAATTTGTCGATTTCTTTTTTCTTCAATGTGTGAGTAGGCGTAGATCTGACATGTCTAAGACTTGCACATTATCACGACACTTTTTACAGAGTCATCTTTTTGTGCTATTCTCAACTTTGGATTGTCATTTGTTTTTGAGCTACAGGTGTCAATGTTTGTTTTTATTATGGCAACCATATTGGATTTTTTGATCATGTGATAGCCTGTGAAAAGAGCTTTCCAGTTATGTACAACATGCTTGAGAAATCTTGTAATTGCACTGACAATTTTGAGAAAACCGTTTTAAGGATAGTAGGCTATGAAATCCAATACCAGAAAACAATTGACAAAAAAAGTGTTCAAAAGGTAGTAGGCCATGGAGTCTAACAATAGACTTTTACTTTTAACATAATTTTTCGTAATGATTCACGATAAAAAAAGGAACTTTAAGCACACCAATGAATAGGTCCCTTATTACAAATTAGATTTTACATTACAGCATTATCCTAAAAAAATGTTATAATTTAATTAAATAAGTCTTTACTTATTTAATTAAATTATAACATTTTTTTAGGATAATGTAATGTAAAATATAATTTGTAATTTGTCAAGTTAATTACTAAACTTACTAATAGAACTCAATAAAAAGCAGATTAATGATTTTCGAAGACGCCTTTGAAAATTGTTTGATTTTTAAAAGTATGTCAACTGAAAAACAACAGAAGAAAGGTTGCTATGGATATAACACTATCGCGACAATTAAGAATACTGTCATTCTTAATTATCTGAACAATCTGAGGTGTATTTAACACGTTGCTTAAAATTTTGTACTAAATAGTTTGTTTCCTGTTTATTTTAAACATTATTCAACAATATGTTCAGTAATGAAGAATATTTTGACATGTTGAAATGTTATATTTGTTCTAACCGAAATACTGAGGCAGCTGCAAATTCATATCAAAACAACGACCCAGAAAGACGACAACCAAACACCAAAATATTTCGCAGAATAGTGACCAATCTATTGAACGACGGTAGCTTCCACGCAAAGAAACTACTAATGCCTAGAAATGAAGAAAGAAATAATGCCGTCTTAGAAGTTTCAAACGAAAACCCTCCCCAATCTGTTCGGTTTTATGGTGAAAAAATTGACGTTCCAAAAAGTACGGTACACCGTGTATTAAAACAAAGTCATTACCATCCATACAAACCTACAATCGTACAGGGCTTAAATGTTGACGATTACCCTAAGCGATTTCAATTCTGCAGATGGTATCAAGGACAATGTCAGCAAGATGAAAATTTTCATTTGAAAATAATATGGTCATAATAGGCATTATTGGGCCAATGAAAATCCCCATCTAAAGGAAGAAAGACAGATTTGGTATTAATGTTTGGTGCGACTTATTAGGTAAAAACATTTATTTTTATTTGTAGATTAGACAGTTAATTTAAAAAAAATTAAGGTAATTTCAATGTTGGTCCGCTCTTTTTGAAAATAATTAAACTGGAGAAAGGTATCTTAATCCATTGAGAAATGATATCTTATCAACAATTAGAAGAGTTCATGATAATTTAGACGAGATTTGGTACCAACAAGATGGTTGTACAGCTCACAATGCTAGGATTGACAGATATATTTTTGTACCAAAATGTTAATAATTGGGTCATTTGTAACAATGGGCCGGTTCATTGGTGTGCTCGAAGTCCTGATATAACACCCGTGGATTTTTATTTTTGGGGTATTCTGAAGAATGATGTGTACAAATTCGATCCACCACAAAATACCAATACGAAACAGAATCACGGAAGCTATAAATCATAATAACCAAGACACCCTCACCAGAGTTTGCAGGCATGTTTCAAAAAGGTGTATAAAGTGCATTGAACAAAACGGTGGCCATATTGAACAATTTTCTATTTATTCAATTTTTAAGTTTCTATTTTATTATTTGTTGAGTTCTGTTTCTCATTGTGTTGCTGTGTTAAGTTTAAGTTTCTATTTGCTATTGGCGGGTTTCATTATTAAACTGTTTCACATAATATTACCTAGCATTATTACCTAATTAGGTATATTGTAAATTAAATCACAATATTTTTTTATCGTTAATCATTACGGTAAATTGTGTTAAAAGTAGAAGTCTATTGTTAGACTCCACGGCCTACTGCTTTTTGAACACTTTTTTTGTCATTTGTTTTCTGGTATTGGATTTCATAGCCTACTATCCTCAAAACGGTTTTCTCAAAATTGTCAGTGCAAGATTTCTCAAGCATGTTGTACATCATTGGAAAGCTCTTTTCGCAGGCTATCACATGAGCAAAAAATCTAATATGGCTGCCATAATAAAAACAAACGTTGATACCTGTAGCTCAAAAACAAATGACAATCTAAAGTTGAGAATAGCTCAAAAAGATTACTCTGTAAAAAGTGTCCTGATAATGTGGAAGTCTTAGACATGTCAGATCAATGCCTACTTAGATATTGAAGAAAAAAGAAATCAACAAATTTCAGGTTTTTCAAAATAACTCGAAAACGAAAAGAGGCAGGGCAAAATACAAGTCATATTTGGAACAAGCAGGAAACTCTACAAAACATTGTTAATTTAACCGTCTCCCTGTCTCTAATAATAACGGAGATAGCAATACATTCCCATCCAGTTTGGGACACATTGTACAATATTCGAAGCACTTTCCTGTCTTATTGAAGTTTGGTCCCTTCTGATTAGCATTGTCCAATTTTTTCTGAAACATTTGGCAAATTAAAAGTATAGTTATCAAACGGATATATTTTTGACCAGGCTCTGTAGTTTGCAGATATATTTACTGCTTTAACCTTATTGAACTCTGAACGCACAAGAATCCATCGCAAAGTTAACGTAACATTTATAATAATAGGAAACTTCTGTTAACTTTATCGGACAGACTTAGCAACTACTTCTTTTCTTTGCGTAAAAAAAGTTGATTTAATATACGAAACTTTGAAAGTTTTAGAAAACCTCACTCTTTTTAGAACTTCTAGATTTATTTTATATTGCCTGACTCAGGAGCGGGTACAAAAGTATTGTGTTTGCTAGAATAGAAATTGGAGAAAGTTTGTCTATCAAAATTCTGCTATGACTGATATCAGCAGAAGTTAACATGCTGTATATGATGTAAGCCACATTAATGTATATAACTAGAATACCCAAGCATGGGGCATTTCAGGGTGGTGCCAGCCCTTATCATTTTCCCTCTGCCCCGAACCTCCAAACCTTCAAGTCCAGAATTAACAAGTTGCCTCTTTCCTCCTTGTTAACACCCACGGTACGATAGTACTTAGTCTGTAAGCCCTCGTCGTTTGTGGAGTACGGCTCACAATTGAATTCTGAAAATTCACGGACGCGAGATTCTTAAAATTTTCAGTTCACTGAAAATATTGACGTTAGTATGGGATATACCGGAAGTAGACGTCAACTTTCTTATTTCAAATAGAAGATGGTCTTTCTTTTTATTACGGATCTAGATTTCCCGTCAAGTTTCCTGGTAGGTTTTACTAACATTTTTCTCAACCATTTTCGAGATAGTTGACTTTTTTCAAAAATGTCTTAATAAACATTGTCACATTTACATACCTGTATCACTCTTATTTTTAAACCTGAAGAATTGAAATTGTAAAGTGCAAATTCTAAAATGCCACAAAATATTTGTAATTTGCTAAAGCTAGTAGAAGTTAAACAGGGTGTCCGAAATCGACCGGTCAATCGTGACAACTTTAAAACCTAATAACTCTCTTATTTTAAATAGCACACCCTACATTTTATAACGTTGGTTCATGTACTTTTTATTGCTATTTCGATTGGTATTAGCATTCCCTATACCTGAGTCCCATCGATTTAAAGATATTTTAACATTATTTGCGATAAGAAATTATTATTAATCAGTTTATCAGGTTGCCTAGGAGATGAAAATTTTAAACTTCATCTTCCGACATAAGTAAAATATGCGAGGGCTTTTGAATACAACTTTTATTTAGGAGGAGTATAATTAATTATTAACAGAAGATGACGTGTAGTTGCAAAGAGATTTCCACATAAACACAGATCAAGTCGGTACACGATCAGGATACTACTAAACAATTTCTAAGAATGGAGTGTTTCGACCAAAATGTTATAAGAGTAAAGCATTATTGGAGAACAAAGAGATTTGTGTGTTACCACTTCACAATAAATGTTCGAAATTTTCAACGTTCACTTCGAGGCATATTTCCGATAAGAAATAATTATTAGTAAGTTTATCAGGTTGCATAGAAAATTACAATTTTAAACGTCATCTTCCGACGGTAAACTTAATAGTTGTACTGTAAAGTACGTTTGTCAATTGTATTTTGATAAAAGAGAGTATTTTCCACAATAATGGCACACTTCAATTAATCAAACGATGACTTTTTGAATTTAATTATTATTTACGGGGAGTGTAATCGAATTGTTAGCAGAACATATCGTGTGTTTGCGGAGAGATTTCCAGATAGACATAGATCAACTCCTGACATGATCAGAAGACTATTGAGAAATTGTTCTGAGAATGAAAAGTTTCGTTTAGAAGGTAATACAAATAAACCGCTATTGGACAATAAAGAGACACAAATAAATCTTTTGGCATTTTTTACTGCTTATCCGCATGCGTCAATCAGAGACTGCAGTAGAAATTTGCATCTTTCGAGAGGAACTATTCACAGAATTCAAAAAATTAACAAATGGGCACCATTTTCGTTCACTTTAATACACCATTTAGAACCTGGGGATTTTTTCAGGCGTGCAGAATTATCCGAATGGTATCTTTTGAAAATTCAAGAAGATGAAAATTTTTCAAGCAAAATTATATGATGCGATGAGTCAAAATTTTCAAAGAGGGGCATGTTCAATCGTCACAGCAGTCATTATTGGTCGGACGAAAATTTCCAGGACTCTTGGAGTTTCAATGTCTTTTGCGCAGTAAAATACAATAGAATTTTTGCCCTTAACATTTATGATGAGAACTTAACAGAAGCACCAAAGAGGGTGCGAAATATAGAGCATGTATTAGCAAAGAACCTGCCGCTTAATTGGCATGTATATTTGTAGGTCGATACCCCTTATTGAGACTATATATATATATATATATATATATATATATATATATATATATATATATATATATATATATATATATATATATATATATATATATATATATATATATATATATATATATATATATATATTGGAATGTTGCACTACACTGTAATCACTTTGAATTATACGTACACTTTCGTTGTTTGCTGTACTTTCGGTGATTTTTTATTTGTTTTCGTGGACTGCAGTTTCGAACCTTCCTGGTTCATCATCAGCACTCTACTGACCCTGATAGTTCTTGAGTTCTTGTGTGTTCTCTTTCGAAGATTGTATGGCTTTTATTAAGTTTTGTTTAAATGTTTGTACTTGGATTTGTTCTGTGATTAATTGTTTCGTATTGTTTATTTGTTGAATGTAGTATTGCTCCCAGGTTTGCATTTTTTTGTGGTATTTAGTATGTTTTATTAGTTGTAATTGGTTGATATCTGGTTTTTAGTTTTTCTGTTGTGAATGTGTGTCGCTACGTTTGATTTGTAGCTAGGTTCGTGGATTTTATCTAATGCTGCTATATATTTATTGAAAATGGTTTCTATTGATTTTTTTGTCATTCCTCTATATTTTTATTGCATGTGTTACATTCTATTTGATATATTCCGCTCAATGTATGTGGGCTGTGTTTTTGTTTTTTATTTATTTTGTTTATTAATTATTTTGTTATTGGTTTTGTAGCTCATTTTTAAGTCATATCGTTGGAGTGTGTGTGTTATTTTTTTTGATGTGGTGGTTATAAGTGAATGTTGTGTATTTTTTGTTTGTTTCTGTTGTTTTGTTTTCGTTTTTGTTGATTTGTTTGTTCTTGATTGCTTTTACGAGCATTTCTATTGTATTCTTGTTGTATCCATTTCTTTGTGCTATTTCTATTATGATGTTGTATTCCTCTTCTCGTTCGTCATTATGGAGTGGCACATTTAGCATTCTGTTTATTAAGTATGTGTATGCGCCCATTTTGTGTGTGGGTGGGTGTATTGAGTGTTTGGGTATAGTGATGTCTGTTTGTGTAGGTTTTGTGTATATTTTGTATTCAATCTGGTTTCCTTTTCTCATTAGTGTTAATAGGAAGTTTATGGTGTTGTTTGATTCTTTTTCTATTGTGAATTTATGTTTTTGTTGATTAGGTTTATTTTTTTGAGGATATTATCTGCGTTGGTTTTTTTATTGTCATATATAACTAATATATCATCGACGTATCTTATCCAGTTTATGTTTGGGTCTGTTTCTTTTATGATGGTGTTGATATTATCTTCTAACTGTTGCATGTATATTTCTGCCATAATGCTTGATAGTGGAGATCTTCTTGGATGTAATATTTTTCGTTGAGTTCAACGTAATTTTGTTTCGATATGATGTTCAATATTTCGTTGATTTGTGTTTTTTTTTGTTGTTCTTTTGCATTTTTTTTAAATAACAACAAAAAACAACAAGTCAACGAAATATTAAACATAATACTGAAACAAAATTACTTTGAATTCAACTATGTATGTTCTGGCACCTCGCTCTAAGTCTTGTATTGTATGTACTGTTTCGCCTATCTGCTAAGTTATCAGTGTAATTAGTCAGGACACGGTCAATTAAGTCAGGGGCATTCGTCACGGTACTTAAAAGGTTAAGCGGATTGCAGGTATTTGTTGAGTGAGGTAATCGAGAAATAAAATTTTCTATTGAATTTATTGTCTTTTTATGTGTTTGTAATGAAGATATAATATGTTTCCAAGTAATCGGAATACGAAGACCATCATCTCTCTTATTTAAACAATCGGGACGTTTTTCGATCTCGATCGCTTCGCGGATAATTATGGTTTTAAAGTTGTAAACCGGGGCTATTCTCTTGGCATTGTCGAAGTCTATTTTGTGTCCTGTATGAATATTATGCAAGGCCAGCACCGATGAGGAGTCGGATTTTATAACCGCGAGGATGTGTTCACATATATATATATATATATATATATATATATATATATATATATATATATATATATATATATATATATATATATATATATATATATATATATATATATATATATATATATATATATATATATCAAAACAAAATTGAAACTGACTGCGGATATGGGTTCCCCGTGTCCAAGTTTGGGCGCATTAAAAAAAAATATTTAAAAACTAAAAATCTACCCATTAATGAGTGAAGATTGGAACCTGTGATGAGCACTGATAAGTACAATTTGGAAAACCCAATTCATCACAATACAGTTTTTTAGACCTGACGATTGTCATCAGAGAGACGAATACACTTTATTTCCTTTGTTAGCGAAAAGATCGTCAGGTAGAAAAACTGTATTGTCATAAACTGGGTTCTCCAAATTGTAGTCATCTTCCCATTAGCAATTTTTTCCACGAAAATTCGCTAAAAGAGCACTGTGTGACGAAACTGGTCATTCGCTTCAAGAAATAGGTGTGAAAATCTTTCTAATTTACATTTTATGTTTAATTGAATAAATTTCATTAGGTGGAAATAAACAAGCTAAAAATTCTGTGACTAACTGAACTAAAAAAACATTTTATTAGATGAACACAACGGTAAGAAGTTAAATTCGAGCTGGTACATTTATTTTTATAAACAGGAAATTCAACTGTTGCTTGTCTCTTTGTATTAAATTTAGTTCCGTAAAGCTGAATTAATGCAACTGTTATGTATATAAAGCTTCTACCCCAAACAATATTATCCGCAAATAAACGTAAAGTGATTTAATAATAAGCTCCTGCTTTATTACCATTATGCACAAAACAAACTACACAGACTGCAATTCAATTTAGTTGCCAGGCTGAATCTAGTTCAGTATTGTGCGATGTACCCCGATTCAGGATATTAAATATATTAAAAACTGCACGTTGCGATGTCCTCGTCTAGAAAAGGGTTGACAGGTGTATAGCGTTATTTTAAATACACTATATAAGCTGTCAGTTAAACTTTTTATTCACGACTGTGGCTCTAATGCAGCAGGAAAGCCGGTAAATTGTTTTGAAATTTTAGATAGATTTTCTTTAATTAGTCTAACATATTTTGGAGGAAGCCACTTAAAAAATGACAAATCCATGAGATTATCTGGATTTTCCGGTGGACAGCATTGATTGAATCCTTGCAATGCCGATTTAATCGCTTTGCAAACCTTTATTCTTTTAGTGAATTTTCGTAGAAAAAATTCACTAATGGGGAGATCCCGACTTTTGAATTTTGAAACATTTTTTGCAAATGAGCGCGAACTAGGACCACTAGAACCAATATCCGGGGTCAGTTTCAATTTTTATATGTTTATATATATATATATATATATATATATATATATATATATATATATATATATATATATATATATATATGTATGTATGTATGTATGTATCACACCGATAACTCAAAAAATAATATACTGATTTTGATAAAAATTGGCATATGCCTTCCTTTTGTAAGTGGCTTAGATAAGTTTGTTAGCCAGGAAAATCGAACCAGGTTTTCCGGGAAAATTTTGGGTTTTCTTTCGAAAACAATTTTTATCTCAAAAAATAGAGAAGCTATGGTAACCAAATTTGGTACGTAAGTTTAAGATATTAAAAGCACACTATATACCAAAATTTATGTTTCTATGTTAAAAGAAAAAAGTCATAAAAAATATTTCGTGCTAGATCATTTCTATGAAAATTCACCACCATAACGCACTTGCTGCGTCCAGACTTTTATTCTATAAATATACCCAGCAGTTATTAAAGTTTATTTCAAGGTACATAATCCAGATAAAAAATGTTCGGGATCCAGCAAGTGCGTTATGGTGTTGAATTTTCATAAGAATAATATATTATAGTGATTTAGCCTTATATTAAAAGTCTGGACGCAGCAAGTGCGTTATGGAAGTGAATTTTCATAAAAATGTTTTTAATAGCAAATGCGAGCAGGCAGCAATCTGATTACCGGTATAGCCTATGTAGTAGAAGCAATGTACTATATTTTATCAAAATTACTTATTGTTTGAAAATGTACACAAATTTTCCGAAACTAAACTTAAAGGTTAGTTTCCTAGCCAACAAACTTTACGTTAATAGCAAATTGAATTATGAAATTTGGAGGATTTAATGAAAATTGGCTACCAAAACGCACTTACTGCGTCCAGATTTTTTTCTTACAAACATGCATCACATTTCGATAAAAATGCAAAAATGCATTAACGAATTTGTTCTAGAAAAAATGTGCAAATGGCAACCTGCCGCAGCCATATACTGTCCTAAGAACTAACTAGGAATTTGTTCTACGAAAATTAGCTAAAAATTATAGACCGTTAAACCATAAACCTCACTAAACCTACAGCGAAAGCATCAGAGAAAGGGTCTATTTGAAATGAATTTTATGTAAACATTTTGGTAAAATGAACGGCAATGACGGTTGAATCTGAAAGTTAAGGGTTTGCAGAACACTCTTCTTGCAACATTTTCTTTTCACAATCTGTATTTGTTTCACGTTCTTTGTCTAAACATTGCACATTTTGACGTTTCAAATTGCGACTTTGACGTTTTGAGGAAAACTCCAATTTTTTTTCTTTAAAAACCCGTAACTTTTTTGCCTTTAAACTTAGAGACCTAAATGTGGTTCACACTTTATAATTCAAATATGTGTACCAAATTTGGTTGCTCTTACTTTGTTATTTCCGGAGATATAAATTTTTTTAGAAAGAAAACACAACTTTTTTCAGGAAAACCTGGGCCGATTTTCCTAGCTAACGAACTTATCTAAGCCACTTACAAAAGAAAGGTACTCACCAAATTTGATTAAGATCGGCTTATTATTTCTTGAGTTATCGGTGTGACATATATATATATATATATATATATATATATATATATATATATATATATATATATATATATATATATATATATATATATATATATATATATATATATATATATATATATATATATATATATATATATATATATATATATATAAATTCACACTGACGCCGGATATGTGTTCTAGGGGGCCTAATTAGCGCTCATTTGAAGATTTTTTTTATTCAAAGGTCGGGACATCCTTTTTTAAGAAAATTAACTATTTATCTCATTTCAGTCGTCTCTAAAGTGTTGAAAAAGTATATAAACACCAAATTACTAAAATTTCTTGAAAAACGCAGTCTAACCCACGACAGGCAGTATGGATTCCGTCAGCGCAGATCAGCTGCCGACCTCCTTTCCTTTGTCACCCATTCTTGGAACAAGTCTATGGAGATACACGGTGAATCCCAAATTGTCGTTCTAGACAGATCCAAAACATTCGACCAGGTCTGGCACGCAGCGCTGCTTAATAAACTTCCGGCCTATGGCCTACCACCAAAACTCTGTGCCTGGACAGCAAATTTCCTCTCCAACCGGAGCATTTCTGGTGTCGTGGATGGTCATTCCTCTAAACTGTATCCAATTAGTGCAGAAGTCCCTCAAGGTTCAGCTTTAGCCCTTACTTTGTTTCTTCTCCACATCAATGACCTACTCTCTAGCACATCCAACCCAGTTCACAGTTACGCTGACGACAGCACCTTCCACTCAAATATACAATATTCTAAGCTTGTCTCTTTACTGAGTTAGATGAGGATCGCAGACTCATGGAGGGTTCTGTCTCTGTGAATCTCCAAAAAATATTAGACTGGGGAAGTATAAATCTTGTACAATTCAACTCCACCAAATCTCAGTCTCTCAGTCCACCACAATAAACAACCAAGTTATTCAAAGTAATGAGTCCTTTTCATCTGTTGGCATTTCTGTGGATCGAAATCTCAATTGGCACCAACATGTCACATCAATTGCAGGAGCGGCTGCTAAGAAATCAGGTTTCCTCTTCCGGGTTCGCAAATCGTTTTCACCAGCTAATCTTTATACCTTATGTACTTCACAAATGAGGCCAAACCTCGAATACTGCTCCAACATCTGGGGTGCCGTTGCCGCTTCTACACTCGCTATCCTGGACTCCATTCAGAAGAGAGCTATGCGTCTCATCGGTGACCCTACCCTCAACCAAAGCCTGCCATCCCTTGCCCACCGACGTGCCGTTGGTGACCCCTCTCTCTTTTATAGATATCTGCACGGGCACTGCTCAGAGGAGCTTTCTTCCATAGTTTCTCCACCTGCTGCCCCCAAGAGATCTACGAGGGGAACAGAGGGAATGCACCCTTTTACTGTCCAGGTCAACAGACATAGAACATCTTGTTATGCCCGCTCTTTTGTACCGAGGACTTCCAAGTTTTGGAATTCCTTGCCGGCACATGTTATTCCTTCTCCTCCGAACCTCCAAACCTTCAAGTTCAGAATTAACAAGTTGCCTCTTTCCTCCTTGTCGACACCCATGGTACGGTGTGTTGTTGAAATAATAATTTTAAAAAACATGAAGCATAAGCTTTTTTATGCAAAAATATATAATAAAGCAACATCGGTGGGGGCATTTTTTTTCAATTGCTCATAGCAGTCAACGTGTTAATTATTGCAAAGAGCTAACAAGTCTATTACAGAAGAAAAGAGCAGTTTATTGTCGTCTGATATTATTAAGTAAGCTTACAATCCTCTTTAAATAATTAATTTTGACAAAGCATAGTAAATAGAGGTTTAGTCTTTAGCGACGTCTTTGAGACATAAGCTGAAACTGACTTTAGGTAACTAAATACGTACATCTGATGAAGATATTAAGAAGCTTCTGGAAGTTTAAAGTTGTCGTAATTCTCCAAGCTTCCTTGCAAGTCCTCTAATGAAATAAATATTTAAATGCTCTAACGGAAAATTTAAATCTCCTCGGAAAATTTATGGGCGAATATAAATTTACTATATACAGAGTGTATATGACTAAAAAAGTCTGGACGTAGCAAGTGAGTTATGGCAGCGAATTTTCATACAAATATGTCTCTTTAATGCAAGCAGGCATCAATTTGATTACCGGGATAACCAATATAGTAGAAACAATGTACCATATTTTATCAAAATGTACACAAATTTTCCGAAAATAAACTTAAAATGTTTCCCAGAAAACTCGTTTCCTTACCGAGGAACGTAAGGTTAATAGCAAATTGAGTTATTGAATTGTGAAGCATGAAAATTCGCTACTAAAACGCACTTACTGCGTCTCGATTTTATTACAAACATGCATCATATGTTGATGGAAAATGCAAAAATGCAATACGGAATGTTCAAAAAAAATTGTAGGTATCACCAACGACTTACGGCCATCCTGTGATTGTCAAAATAATTATAATACGCAGCTCAAGACACCCTATGAGTAACGCACAAAATTTTTTCTCGTATCTCGCATAATAACAATTATATTGAGCTCTACCGTAGAAATGCGTCACCCTGTATATATGTAAACAGAAAGTTAACCCGGATATGGATTCTAGGGGGCCTAGTTTGCGCTCATTTGAGGAAATCTTTTTAGAACTCAAAAGCCGCAGTCTCCTTATTAACGAATTTTTTCTACGAAAATTAGCTAAAAATTATAGACTATTAAACCATAAACTTAAGTAAAACTACAGCCAAATCATCAGAGAAAGTGTCTATTTGAAATGAAGTTTCTGGAAATATTTTATTAAAATTAAGGACAATGATGGTTGAGGCTGAAATTTAAGGGTTTGGAGAACATTTTTTACATAATCCGTATTTCTTTCAGGTTGCTTGCCTAAAAGTTGCCAATTTTGACGTTTAAAAATGCGACTTTTTACGTTTTGAGGAAAACCCCAGTTTTTTCTTTAATTGCCTCTAACTTTCTTGTCTTTAAACTTACAGACTTAAATGTTGGTAAATGGTTCACCCTTATATATATATATATATATATATATATATATATATATATATATATATATATATATATATATATATATATATATAAAATGTAACTGGCGCCGGAAATGATTTCTAGGGGTCCTAATTTGCGCTCATTTAAAGAAATTTGAATGTGAATTTTTTTAGAAAGTTCACTAAAATCAGAATAACTTTGAAACAATTAAAGGTAAATAAGGATAGATGTTGTTGGTTTATAGATAATTTTACGTACAATCCAAATCTGTGAAAATATACAGGTGTTGCATTTAAAATAACAAAGTGGACGGCTACTTTTTAAGAAAATTCACTAAAAATCGCTAAGTACCTAGTCACGTAATCTGATTGTTTATTATATATCGTACAATTTGTAAATTAGTGGTCGAAATTCAATGTATTAAAGCTCAGCTCAGAATCCAACTGATCAATTAAAACAAAGAATTCTTTAATCCAATTAAACTGATCAGATTTTTCTGACTGACATATTTGTCCAAGCCACTTGCAAAAGAAAGATACTGACCAAATTTGAGCAAAATCCGCCCATTATTTTTTGAGTTATCGGTGTGATACGTATATATAGATACTCAGTAAGTTGTTGCGAATATGCATCGAGTCTTACATACTTTGCTCTATATTGGGGTAGAAATCGGCCAGGGCTGACAATTTTCTAAATTGTTCGTTATCTGTATCCAGTCTCTATTTTTTTAACACTTTGTGTTATTTGGAGCTGGCGTGACAGCATACTACTTGGTTCCGCAACTAGGTGGCGGCACGTCCACCACTTACTGAGTATTTTAAGACTGGCTATACGATAGCCGTATTACTTTTGGTGCATTTTTGCTGCAATTAGTATGCCGTACTGAAGAGCTCTAATGAGAGCGAAACCGGTCTACGGTTCTAATTGTTGCGAATATGCATCGAGTCTTACATACTTTGTCCCTATATTGGGGTAGAAATGGGCCAGGGCTGACAATTTTCTAAATTGTTAGTTAGATGTATCCAGTCTCTATTTTTTTAACACTTTGTGTTATTTGGACCTGGCGTGACAGCACACTACTTGGTTCCGCAACTAGGTAGCGGCACGTCCACCACTTACTGAGTATTTTAAGACTGGCTATACGATAGCCGTATTACTTTTGGTGCATTTTTGCTGCAATTAGTATGCCGTACTGAAGAGCTCTAAAATGAGAGCGAAACCGGTCTACGGTTCTAATTGTTGCGAATATGCATCGAGTCTTACGTATATATATATATATATATATATATATATATATATATATATATATATATATATATATATATATATATATATATACATATATATATATATATATATATATATATATATATATATATATATATATATATATATATATATATATATATATATATATATATAATAATGGGCAGATTTTGCCCAAATTTGCTCAGTATCTTTCTTTTGCAAGTGACTTGGACAAATATGTCAGCCAGAAAAATCTGATCAGTTAAATTAGATTAAATAATTCTTTGTTTTAATTGATCAGTTGGATTCTGAGCTTTAATACATCGAATTTCGTCCACTAATTTACAAATTGTACGATATATATATATATATATATATATATATATATATATATATATATATATATATATATATATTGGAACTAAACCCGAATATGTGTTCTGGGGAGCCTAATTAGCGCTCATTTGAAGACATTTTTCCAAAATTCTAAAGTTGAGATGTCCTCATTAGTGATTTTTTTTAAAGAAGATTCACTAAATTCACAATAGGTTTGAAACAATTGTAGATGGTTGACGTTGGTTCACACAGAATTTACGTATAATCCAAATCTGTAAAAATATGCAGGCTGTTCCATTTAAAATAATAAAGTTGAAGGCCATTTCCGATTAAACCGGAACTGATATCGACTCCAAATTATTTTACAAAGAAAGAGCGTTATATCTTACATAAATGCTAACTTTCAGAATTGAAAAACGTTATTGACTAGATACACGTCCAACCAACGCCTTTCGTGATATGCCCCGTATATCATTGCGCAGCTTATTATCACTCACTATCATCTCTTTCACAGCTCGATAGCTACTCTGTTTTACCTTAAATGAAAAGCTTTCTTTACTGCTTTGTATGCTAAAATAATATATCTCTGGTAAAACATCATAATTCACTTGGTTACCACAAAGCGACGTCGCTACTTACCAACTAAAGCCAAAACGACTCCTTAGCCAAACAAATTGCTCACAGGAAGCTGCTGGTATAGCTGACACAGGGATAACCACCAACAGCAGCAGTAAACATGAAAGACTTGAAATTAATTAGTGAAATGTATTCAAATATTTGGTTCCGCGAGTTGGAAAGGCACACCACTTGAATGTCTCGAGTATCTGTTGGCTCTGTAGAGAATGATAAAAGAAACGGCATATAGAATCACAAAATAAACACTTCTGAAACTGGATATGCTTCTAGATCGTCTTTTAGGCTTTAATTTAGATTTTATGTTCTTTTACATGATTTAGGAACTTGAGCAGTGCATTTCTGAAACTTGATATTAAAAAAATGTTTTTTATTGAAATGTGAAATCCACCATTTAGTAATTTAAAATGAGGTAGTGCTGCTGTTTTATTTTTCAAGGAGTTTTTTATTCAAAAGCGTTAAAATGAAATATTCACATTGAGGCCATTGCAAAATATTCTCCTACTACACTTAAAACATGGTAGTTGTTTCCTATGTGTTTTGAAACACTAAAGTATCAAAAATAGATCGCCTATATCTCCAGAGATGTAAAAAAGAGGTCCAGTGAATCTTCTGCCTTACATAAGGGGCAATTAACTAGAGCAGCTGATGCCGCTCTGCAGGGGCGTAGCAACCGGGTGTGGAAGGAGTGCGATGCACATGGGCTCATGTGATAGAGGCGGCCAGAGCCAAAGTGCCAATGGGACCTTGGACCTTATTTAATACTTACCATTTTTATCATTTCTTACAGAAGGTTGTCCAGGTGTTCAGTCCTATTGTCGCTCAGGATTTGGTTCCTATCAACATGCTTGAGGAGAGATCCAATACCAAAATTTGTCAAGAACTTATACAGCAAATCAGTGCCATTCAATCTCTATAGCATTGTTCAGAAATTCAGTAGATCGGTGATGAAGAGGGAACTCAGATCAGCATACGCCAAAAAGGACGAAACTGACTTGAGGTTGAGGATCGTACACGACACATTAACAGATTTTCCCCTGAGGATGACCTATTTGAGGGTAGAAACGCATCGGGAGTGAAGTAAGTTTTGGTGCCTGGAGGAGAAGCCGCTACATTCAACGTTTAACTACCATTTTTATTTGTTTATTTTAATTATTTTTTTGTGATAAGTAAAGGACACAGAGGAGGAAAAAATACTATTCATAAGATTAAGTATATTTACTATATAGATAAATAAATAGACTAATTAATTAATTTATTATACATTTTCTTGGACGCCCTCGTGACCAGGTTGCTAGGTGCCAGCCTGCTAAGCGAGAAGTCCCGGGTTCGATTCCTGGGCGAGCCAACGAGAAGTTGACTTTGTCTGGAAAATTAGTAAAAAATAGTGAATGATGGGAAATGAATGTGCTAATAGGCTGAGATGCCGCAGACAATAATATTATTAAAAAAATACATTTTCTTATGTTCTTTTAAGTTTATAAACACAGAAACATACAGTACAAATCAAATATAAAGTTTAGGTTTACATATAAATCATTTACTTTAACTAAACTTAACTTTTCTTGCTTTAATTGAAGCAAAGATGCTAATTATTTCACTTAAATTTAATTTACCTGCTCTTTCATTTTCAATGCTTAAAATCACCAAAATGCCAACAAGTGAAAAGGACGCATTACTTTGAATAACTTGGTTGTTCATTGTGATGAGTGTAAGGTTGGTGCATCTCTTATGAGATAGAAAGCAACACTGAGATTTGGTGAGGTTGAATTGTACAAGATTTCTACTTTCCCAGTCTAATATTTTTTGAAGATCCACGGAGACAGAACCCTCCATGCGTTTGCGATCCTTATCTAATTGGGCTAAAGAGACAGGCTTAGAATAGTGTATATTTAAGTGGAGGGTGCTGTCGTCCGCGTAACTGTGAACTGGCTTGTGCTAGAGAGGAGGTCATTGAGGTGGAGAAGAAACAAAGTAGGGGCTAAAGCTGAACCTTGAGGAACTCCTGCATTAATTGGATACAGTTTAGGGGAATGGCCATCCACGACAACTGAAATCCTCCGGCTGGAAAGAAAATGTGCTGTCCAGGTAAAGAGTTTGGGTGGTAAGCCATAGGTCAGGAGTGTATTAAGCAGCGCTGCGTGCCAGACCAAATGCTTTGGATATGTCTAGAGCGACGATTTACCTTGTAGTTACATAGACTTGTTCCAAGAATGGGCGACAAAGAATGGAGGTCGGCAGTTGATCTGAGTTGACGGAATCCATACTGCCTGTCGTGGAGTAGACTGTGTTTTTAAAGAAATTTTAGTAATTCGGTGTTTATATACTTTTCCATCACTTTAGAGACGACTGAAAGGAGAGAAAAAGGCCTGTAGTTGCTAGGAAGCGCTTTGGATCCTTTCTTGGGAACAGGTTGTACTCGAGCTGTTTTCCAGTTACTAGGGAATATGCCTCTATTGTAAGATGTCTGAAACAGACGAGTCAGGGCAGGAGTTCTGGTGCGCATTTTTTGAGAACAATTGCTGGGATCTCGTCAAGGCCGGATGATTTCCTGGTATTAAGAGAAGAGAGGGTCGTTAAATTCTTGACGGTTTTTTTGACTGGGGTTGTGTAGAAGCGTTTTGTGAGATTTGACGTTTTCAAGTCTGGCCTTGTCACATGATTTAGAAAACTAGGGCTTTTGAGTGGCTGAAGAGGTTTTCTGTGTACATGGAATAAATAATTCCATGCCGGCTTGGATAGTTTCGGTGACGTTTTGTGAGATATTAGAGGGGCCAGGATGAGAGAAGCAGACAGACGCCGATGGAAATGAGGAAAAGTAATCCCGCATTTCGTCCCAGTTCGCGAAGTTGTAGTGTCAAACGATACGTGGGTGTGATGACTGTGTGGCCTCGGGTTGCATTGCGCAGGAAGCAGTGACCATGTCTGGTCTTAGCGACCAAAGAGGGCGGTGACTGGTATATTATAGCATTCAGGTTTTGTAGTCAGAAGGAGATCTAAGGGATTTGAGCTCTGTGTTGGGGTTCGAGGGAAGTAAGTAGGTTGCTGAACCATATTGGCTAAAGAATTGCTGACTGCAAAGGCCTCCGCTGCTCTCCTTTGTGGATCGGTTTTTGAAGATCCTGGCCATTCCTTATTATGGATATTGAAGTCACCAAGAATAGTGACCCCGAAGGAAGGATATTCAGAAATCAGATGATCGGTTTTTTCAGAAAGGTAGTCGAAGAGCTGGACAAAGTTGTTGCCAGAAGGTGACCGGTAAATGCAACAGATGAATTTAGTTGCAGCCCTGAGAGAGAGAGAGAGAGTGGGAGAGAGAGAGAGAGTTTCATCCAAAGTATGTCCTTTCCTCCAGATTCCAAATTGGGGAGTCTGGTGCAGGGTAGATTGCTACGGACGTATGCGCACACGGCTCCATGCAATCTAAAGGAAGTAAGCAGCTCACACTCTGGGAAATTAAAATAATTAGTGGCTGTTTTGGCACTGAGTTGGGTTTCGGTGAAGAAGAGGAGTTGGGGCAAATTAGTCTGGAGGAAATGGTGGACGGAGTTGAGGTTAGAATTTAGAACACATATATTCGAGAAGGATATGTTAAATCTTGATGCCAGCGCTCCCTGTATACCTCTCTCCCGGAGATCCAAATGGAGGGGTATTTTATCTCCGGAATCTTTTGTACATGGAGGAGCCATCATCATTTTTGTTCATAAGGGAAACCGACTCATACACCAGAACCGGAAACGTCCGTTTGGACTTCACCGGCTGCTTGATGTAAGGGGTGGTACGTCCTCGGGCGTGAAAAAATCCTTTACTATCACGTAAAGGAACTCTGAAATATCACGCAAATAAAACGGTAGTTGACGTGTGCCTAGATGGAACAGGGGGCATCGCGGTTTCCTCCTATGTAGAAGGTTACGCGATCCAATCCAGCTCGATGAATGTATGTTTTTTTATGTTTTATTATGACATTTGGAAAAACAATAGTGCACAGATTTCATACGTTTTGAACAAAATCTCATTTTTGTTTAAAACACCTAAATAAGTTTGTCACCTTTGAGTCTGAAATTATAATTTTGTTATTGTTAATATTGAAAAAGTGTGGATACAGCAAGTGCGAATTTTGATAAAAATGTGTTTAATAGCAAATATATGGTTTTTTTTTAGTAGGCATAAAATTTAGTTGCCAGTATAGTAGAAACAATGTGCCATGTTTCATCAAAATAACTTTATTGTTTGAAAATGTCCGAAAGTAAACTTAAAGTGTTCCCGAAAAAAATAACTGGTTTCTTGGTCAACCTTATAGGCAAATAGCAAATTGGGCTATTCAAATTTGAAGTATTTAATGAAAATTCGCTACCATAACGGACTTGCTGCGTCCAGAATTTCCTTTTAATTATATGTGTAGTTAGTCAAACAATATCTGCCAAAGAAAATTGGAATGCAACAGTAAAAAGTTTTAGTAACATCTGGGCAAACTTCTCAAAGATTCACTACCAAATGCACCTTCTAGATCATGACTTTGTTAACAGAGATGAGCATCCATTGCTGGCCACAGCCATCTTGTTTAATAGCGTTAACGACAATTCTGTTTTCACTTCATTTTCTGTAAACTGTAACGTTTACTCATTTGACTAAAACACTAAACCGTGTTTAGAAACGTGAACAAAAATTTATATTCCACGTTTGGCCTATTGTCTTATAAAATGTTAAAATAGGCGCCCATCATGCATCGAATACAAAGGCTCATATAAAGCAGACATGTGTCATTGAAATTTAAATTCAATGGTTGCGTCGATGGCAGGTGAAATTCAGCTTCACTCCGCCATATTCCTGAAAAATTTACAACGTCATTACTTTTGTATGAGACAGTTTTATATTTGTGGCAGAACACAGACGTAAAACAGAATTTGCTTCCTACTATAAAAAGCTACTTCACATTGCACTTCCAAATCTAATACATCGTCGAATTTATACAATCGGTGTTACCAACATATGTCCCTAAAATAACATTCCGAAGACTGCACTACTTTTTGTGTGTGAATAATATACAGTGCTTTCATTTCAAAACTAGCCACCCTTAATAATTTCTTTATCAAGGAAATATGGTTAAAAAACAGGTCAATTGGGATTTCGATGGGCACGTTCAAAAACAGTATTTTTGGAATTTTACTTTTCACTCCCTAAGCCCCAATCACCCCAACATTATAATTTTAAATGACACCCCCTAGCTTGAGATACATCATTTTAAAGACATTTAAAATCCTAATCCAACGGCGTTTACGACATTTAAATCCACCAGCAACTTTTGAATTTAGAGGAAGAAAACGTCATCAAATTCGAAATATTAAAAAATGATTATTTAATAGTTTAAGACAAAAACCTACTTTATTAAGTTTTTTAGGGCTTACAGCCTAAATACTATCGTACCGTGGGTGTCGACAAGGAGGAAAGAGGCAACTTGTTAATTCTGGACTTGAAGGTTTGGAGGTTCGGAGGAGAAGGAAAAACATGTGCCGGCAAAGAATTCCATAGCTTGGAAGTCCTCGGTACAAAAGAGCGGGCATAACAGGATGTTCTATGTCTGGAGACCTGGACAGTAAAAGGGTGCATTCGCTCTGTTCCCCTGGTAGATCTGTTGGGGGCAGCAGGTGGAAGAACTATGGAAGAAAGCTCCTCTGAGCAGTGCCCGTGCAGATATCTATAAAAGAGAGAGAGAGGTCACCAACGGCACGTCGGTGGGCAAGGGATGGCAGCCTTTGGGTGAGTGTAGGGTCACCGATGAGACGTATAGCTCTCTTCTGAAAGCGGCAGCGGCACCCCAGATGTGGGAGCAGTATTCGAGGCTTGGCCTTATTTGTGAAGTATATAAGGTATAGAGATTAGCTGGTGAAAAGTATTTGCGAGCCCGAAAGAGGAAGCCTAATTTCTTAGCAGCCGATTCTGCAATTGAAGTGACATGTTGGTGCCAATTGAGACCTCGATCCACAGAAATGCCAACAAGTGAAAAGAACTCATTACTTTGGATAACTTGGTTGTTCATTGTGATGGGTCTAGGGCTGGTGTGCTCAAAGTGTTCTCCGTTGTTAGCTAAACAATAAAATAGCCGATCGACGAATTCTCGTCTAACGTTTTGAAATGTTTCTGTGGTAATTTTTCGGAAAGCTTGGGTGATCCTATCTTTTAGAACTTGAATATTCTCTGGTGGAGGATTATGGTACATAACTGATTTCAAATAACCCCAAAGGAAGAAGTCCAGTGGTGTTAAGTCCGTTTGTCGGGAAATCTTTGATTAAGCCACCCGCGAACACGAAAGGCATAGTGTGGTGGTGCACCGGCCTTGGTGGTAGTGCAAATTTTGTTCATCTAGCAGTGGATTGCCTTCTTCATTAAGTTGGTTTTCTAAGGACTCTGTTATGAATGGGTCAATATAATTTCCAAAAAAATTTAAATACAAATCACCAGTTAAATTTTCTTAAATAAACAAAGGGCCTATTATTTTATTTCAAAGAATTCCCGCCCAGGCATTAATTTTTTGTGGAAACTGTGTATGACACTCTACGAGCACTCGTGAATTTTGATTATCCCAATATCTACAGTTGTGTACAAAACCATTCAGAAAGAACGTCGATTCATCACTAAAGCAAATATTCTTCACCAAATTCCTATCGTCTTGAATTCTGGCAGTCATTAATTCACAGAATTAAATCCTTCTATCATCATCATCCTCGCCGAGTTCATGGAGAATGGTAAATTTATAAGGAAATAACTTGCAAAGTTTTAATACTTTATGTATGGAACCGACGGAAATATTCGTTAATGCAGCGACTTTTGGAACTGAAGTCGTAGGTTCAGCGGCAAAAATCCTAAAACCTCAATTTGTGCAGCTTCGTTAAGAACTCGTGGTTGCTTATTTGCTTTCTTACATACTGAGCCAGTTTCTTCAAATTTTCGTGCGGTTTGAAGTTTTCAAAATTTCAAAATTTATTCACAACAGACTCGGTTTTAACTCATTGCAGCAGTCGTCAAGCAATCGAACACTAAATACGAATAAGTAACAAAGTTATCAAGAAAGTGAAACTGGCTCATTTTATCTGAAATTTATCGCTAAATTAGACATGGGCGTTATCGTTCCCATATCACCTCGTACCAGGAAAATTGATAGCCGCAAATGGCACCGGGGAGCTAAATTTGCAACAGCATTACGCTCAGAAAAATTATCAATAAAAACAGTTCAAATGTTAGAAAAAAAAACGACAGACGACTATTTTATTGTTAAGCTAACTACGGAGGGCACTTTGGGCACTTAATAAAGTAGGTTTTTGTCTTAAACTATTAAATACATATTATTTTAATATTTCCAAGTTGATGACGTTTTTTTTCTTCTAAATTCAAAAGTTGGCGGTGGATTTAAATTTCGTGAACGCCGTTGGATTAGGATTTTAAATACCTTTAAAATGATGTATCTCAAGCTAGGGGGTGTCTTTTAAAATTATAAAGTTGTGGTGACTGGGGCCTAGGGGGCGAAAAGTAAAATTCCGAAAATACAGTTTTTGAACGTGCCTCTTGAAATCCCAATTGACCTGTTTTTCTTTTGAACCAGGTTTCTTTGATAAAGCCATTATTAAGGGTGGCTAGTTTTCAAATGAAAGCACTGTAGATGCAATATGCTGAAAGGATAATTAAATAATAAGTAAAACGTACATTTATCTAAAGTAATCAATAAATAAATAGAAATATCTCGGGACGCAGCAGGCGCCTTATAGTAGTGAATTTTCATAAGAATTGTACACTATTATTATACGCCATATTACGAAAATTAATATTTTAAATCAGGCTAGATGCATTCTGGCCACAATTAAAACCGTAGACCGGTTTCGCTCTAATTAGAGCTCTTCAGTACGACATACTAGTTGTACCGAAAATACACCTATAAGGTAAAGCGGCTATGGTAGCCAGCCTTTCAACACTAAGTGAGTGGTGAGACACGAAGAAACGTGCCGCCACCTAGTTGCGGAATAAAGTAGTATGTTTTCACGGCAGCTTAAAAATAATACAGTGTTAAAAAATAGAGACTGTATACAACCAACTAACAATTTAGTTAAGTGTCAGCCCTGGCCCATTTCTACCCTAATATAGAGACAAAGTGTGTAAGGCTAGATGTATTTTCGCCACAATTAGAACCGTGCACCGGTTTCGCTCTAATTAGAGCTGACCAGTACGGCATAGTAATTGTAGCAAAAATACACCTCAAAATAACACTTGGTGTTATTTTGAGCTGGCGTGACAACATACTACTTGGTTCCGCAACTAGGTGGCGGCACCTTGCTTCGTGTCTCACCACTCACTTAGTGTTGGAAGGCTGGCTACCATAGCCGTTTTACTTTATAGGTGTATTTTCGCTACAGTATGTATGTTTTACTGAAGAACTCTAATTAGAGCGAAACCGGTCTACGGTTCTAATTGTGGCGAGAATACATCTTGCCTTACATACTTTATCCCTATAGTAGGGTAGAAATGGGCCAGGGCTGACAATTTACTAAATTGTTAATTGGTTGTATACAGTCTCTATTTTTTACCACTTTGTGTTATTTGGACCTGGCGTGACAACATACTACTTGGTTCCGCAACTAGGTGGCGGCAAGTTGCTTCTTGTCTCATCACTCACTTAGTAATGCTTTAAACTTAGCCAGACCTTCAAGATCGATTTTAGAGATCTTTTGAAAGTGTTACCATCAATATCTCTCTATTATCAAAAAAATCCTCTGTTCTACACCTTTAGAGAAAAATATCACAAACTCAATTTTCTATGAAGCTAGAAAATTAAGTTTTGGTATATTTGTAGGGGGTGTAAGTCTCTCTAAAAGAAACCTGTCGTACAAATTTCATAACAGTTACAAAAGCTTTTCAGGAGGACACTTAATTCATATTTAGCAAAGTAAAGTATCTGCCAAATTATAAACGTAGCAGTTAATTTTCCTTATTGAATCATTTCGTTTTAGTTAACTCAATAAATCCGGCTTTCCAACAGCTAAAAAAAGCTTTTGAAAAACAAATTTTCTATTAATGAATTTTCTCAATAAAAAATCAATTACAACAATAACAAAATGTTTGCTGAAAATTATAATTTAGACTCAAGGGTGGCAAAGTTATTCAGGCTTTTACAACAAAAATGAAATCTTGTTCTCGTCGTATGAAATCTGTACATCATTGTTTCTCCAAATGTCGAAGTTAAGTAACAAAAAAAAACGATAATTTATCGACCGTGTTCGATTTCGGTACCTTCAGCTAAGATACGTTAAATAGAGCTTCGTTTACCTGATAGTCGACGCCGACTTCATGCCCGGGGAAATTTTATATTATATTAAAAGTAAACGTAACAATTAATTACAGAAATCATAGAATTGTTACTTGAAATACATTCAACTACTATTTCTATCTTAGATGACGCCTTGTGTTTAAGTTTAAAGATAAGGAAAAAACTGTCTTAAAATCATTTTTATACAGACGTGACTTGGTTTTGTTTACATTTCTACTATAGTATGCTACATTTTCAGTTAAAAAATGTAATTGGGGCCGTTCATCAAGCTACAAATATAGGTTATTTTAAAATTGATTTATTCCACCAGTTAAAAAACAATCACTGGGCAATTTTCCACTTTCATATTTTATGTCGTCTGTCATTTGCGATATTTGTGGCCGAAATTTCATAATTGTTTGTACGGGTAGGATGTTTTATTTATGTTATTTATTTTGTTTGGTTATCGCTGATGTAGGGTTTATACCTGTTGTATGAATCAATCTACGCATGGCAGTTAACCACCCTGCCTAGCAGCCATTGGACTTTGACCACTAAGTCGTTTCAACTTATGTCTTTCAGATTCTAGTTTTAATTTGGACAAACTCTCAATTATGTGAACCAAATTACTAAAAGTAGATAACAGTGGTATATTTACACCATTTCTAGCGACATGTAAAGTCTCATTCCAGTTGCTCTAACACTTTCAAAAAGATAGCGTTTTCAAAAATAGTCTTGTATATTTTTGGGTGAATCAATGGCCGTTATAGGTGATTTATGAACTCTTCCGCGGTCTTAATACAATGAAGGTATGTCAGGTTTCATTCAAATCAGTTAAGTATTTTTTGAGTTATCGCTCTCGGATCCATACATACATATAAAGAATTTTTTAACGCAGCATTTTGCACACTATACAAGGAGAAAGGTTCAGGGCAAGGCCACAAGGAGAGAACCGCATACACGTGTTTAAAGTTTATTAGCTATCATCAGTACGGTATAGCCAGGTGAAGAAGGGAACACGTTGGATGAAGGAGCAAAAACACATGGAGTCACAACAGGCAACCAGTGCACATTTGCACATTTATTCGGAAGACCCTCAATTCGAGGGCAACAACCAAAATGGCCACGGAGGTAAAGAAATCACCTGCGTGAGCATCGGGAACTAGGAGTTATACTATTTACAACAGGATATTCTAACGCGGCATTTTGTACACTGTATACTATACAAGGAGAAAAGTTAAGGACAAGGCCGCAAAGTGACAACCGCGTACACGTGTTTCAAGCTTATTAAGCTATTACCAGTACGGTATAGCCAGGTAAAGTTCTTTATTCAGAAACATTCTAGTGAGCTAAAAAACATTAGGAGATTCGTTCAGTTCAAAAGACTCACTTGCATCCTTCTGCCTCATTACCCATTGGTTACAAATGTTGAAAGTTGGGATGGAATATCCACAGGTTAAATATTTATCTGAACTTAAGACCAAAATTTCCAATCCAAGACAATTTGCTAGAAATAATTAAAGTCAAAACCAGAAATTGGAACTCAAAATTCCGAAGTTAAATGACAAAAAGGTAGCAATTTAATTTGGCAACTAATGCTCGATAATTTTATTCGGCAACACTTGCCGTAAAATTAATATCTAACAATTTTATTTCGCAACTTTTACCTATAATCCTATCCAGTGTAATGAGGGGGGGGGGGGGTGTTTACGTGCCTTTTGCTTTTCTTTAATACAAAGATTTTAAATGACTGTAAACTCGAATTATTATTGTTACTAAAATTTAAATGATTATTTATTCAGGTACGTTTTAGTGAATTTTCTTAAAAAAAATTCACTAATGAGGAGATCCCGACTTTTGAATTTTGAGAAAATTTCTTCAAATGAGCGCTAATTAGGCACCCCAGAACACATATTCGGGGTCGGTTTAAATTTTTATATGTTTATATATATATATATATATATATATATATATATATATATATATATATATATATATATATATATATATTATATATATATATATATATATATATATATATATATATATATATATATATATTTATATATATATATATGTATCACACCGATAACTCAAAAAATAATGGGCCGATTTTGATTAAATTTGGTGAATAAATTCCTTTTGCAAATGGCTTGGATAAGTTTGTTAGCCAGGAAAATCAGTCTAGGTTTTCCCGGAAAATTTTGTGTTTTCTTTCGAAAAAAATTTATATCTCCGGAATTAACAAAGTAAGGGCAACCAAATTTCATATGCGAATTTACGTGCCTTTTGCTTTTCTTTAATACAAAGATTTTAAATGACTGTAAACTCGAATTATTATTGTTACTAAAATTTAAGTGATTATTTATTCAGGTACGTTTTAGTGAATTTTCTTAAAAAAAATTCACTAATGAGGAGATCCCGACTTTTGAATTTTGAGAAAATTTCTTCAAATGAGCGCTAATTAGGCACCCCAGAACACATATCCGGGGTCGGTTTAAATTTTTATATGTTTATATATATATTTATATATATATATATATATATATATATATATATATATATATATATATATATATATATATATATATATATATATATATATATATATATATATATATATATATATATATATATATATATATATATATATATATATATATATATATATATATATATATATATATATATATATATATATATATATATATATATATATATGTATCACACCGATAACTCAAAAAATAATGGGCCGATTTTGATTAAATTTGGTGAATAAATTCCTTTTGCAAATGGCTTGGATAAGTTTGTTAGCCAGGAAAATCAGTCTAGGTTTTCCCGGAAAATTTTGTGTTTTCTTTCGAAAAAAATTTATATCTCCGGAATTAACAAAGTAAGGGCAACCAAATTTCATATGCGAATTTACTTCATTATAGGCAAGTTACCAACCAAAATTTAGCTCCGTAGGTTAAAGGATAAAAAAGTTACAGGCATTCAAAGAAAAATAAATTTGGATTTTCCTCAAAACGTCAAAATTGCGATTTTAAACGTCAAAATTGGTGAGTACATTCCTTTCGCAAGTCGCTTGAATAATTTTGTTAGCCAGGAAAATCCGCCGAGGTTTTCCCGGAAAAATTTGTGTTTTCTTTCGCAAAATATTTATATCTCCAAAATTAACAACGTAAGGGCAACCAAATTTGGTAAGCTGGTTTATATCGTTATAGGTGTGCCACCTACCAAAATTTAGCTCTGTAGGTCAAAAGACAAAAAAGTTATGGGCATTCAAAGAAAAATAAATTGGGGGTTTCCTCAAAACGTCAAAGTGACAATTGAAAACGTCAAAATTCGCAACATTTAGGCAAATAACTTGAATCTAATACGATCTATGGAAAGAAAATGTCTCAAGAAGAATGTTTTACATACACCGAACTCTTAGTTTCAACCGTCATTGTCCTTCATTTTACTAAAATATTTCCAGAAAATTCATTTCTAATAGACACTTTCTCTGATGCTTGGCAGTAGCCTTAGCTATAGAGTTTATTGTTTAATGGTATATAATTTTTGTCGAATTTTCGTAAAAAATCAATAAAGCTCAATATATTCGTTATTATACAAGATATGAAAAAATATTGTATACATTAATTATACGGTGTTTTGAGCTACATCTTAAAAAATTATTGCGACAATCACAGGCTGGCCCATAAGTCGTTGGTGATACAAATAATATTTTTTTTGTCGAAAACGCCTAATTTTTTTTGCATTTTCCATCGAAATATAATGCATGTTTGTAAGTTAAGAAATTCTGGAAGCAGCATGTGCGTTGTGGTTGCGAATTTTGATTAAATGCTTCATATTTGAAAAGCTCCATTTGCTATTAACCTATAAGGTTGACCAGGAAACGGATTTTTTCAGTAACACTTTTGGTTTACTTTTGGAAATTTCTGTACGTTTTCAAACAATCAAGTTATTTTGATGAAACATGGCACATTGTTTTTACTATATATGTTATACTGGTAATCAAATTTGATGCCTGCTTTTTCTATATAGTTTATACTGGTAACCAAAATTGATGTCTGCTTTCTTAAAAAGAAAACACACATATTTGCAATAAAAACATTTTTATGAAAATTCACTACCATAACGCATTTGCTGCGTCCCGAGATTTTTTAAAACTCGGCAACGTTCGAGCGGCAGAACGTGTATTCAACAAACCACCCCATTTACCTTGAAAACAATGCTTAAGTTTTACGACCTTCAAGGGAGGTCTTGGCTAACTTTATTTGGAACACTAAAACCGAGCGTCTGAGATCAAATTCCCAAAATTTTACTATATATTCAGCCTTAGTGTATACCGAATTTCAAACACGTCACAATCATTTTAACAAGGACTGTTCAAGAAACTCTTGTTTAGGGAGTCTTATGCTAAGAGTAAAACCCCGCATCTAGTTTGAAAATGGCTTTAATACAAAATAAAATTTAAACGGATAAAGATTTTAACAACACAATAAATTCTTTAATTTCAAGGTTTCCGTATGATTAAAATTATACTAAAAATTCTTCATCCCAATAATATGAATCCTAAGGGTTATTTAAACCGAAGGGTGTAGGGGGTTAGAATGGATTAAATGTTACACAAAGTTGATACCGGTGAAAACTACATTTGTTCTCGTCCCCGGCATAATTATATAAGCCCAATAATTAACTCCCTCTTAGCTTAATTACAGCTCTCAATTTTAGCTAACATCGCTTGTAGCTCCCAACTAAACCATTAAGGCCCCAAGCCTTATCTTGTACTTGGTCTTATAAAATTCACAAAAATTCCCTACCTACTAAAATCCCTTATAAAGAACATCTAAATTTTAACGGTATTCCATTCACCCTGATTATAAGTCCAGCGCCCTACGGCTCAATCATCTATACTAATTTAGCTTACAGCCCATATGGTTCAAAATATCTATACAATATTAGTTTTAAAATTACATCGGTACCCGAGACAGCTAGCCTCTCAAATAAAAGACAAATTAAGCAATAGTTAGACATGAAACGGATTTATCAAACCCCTTGGGCACTAAGAGAGCCTTGTATCTTGCTTACCAGCCCCTCCATCGGCCGTTCAACCACGCGCGTCTGCGATAATCGCCCTTTTTAAACACTCCTAATTCACTCTCTGAAATCATCACCCAAACTTCTAAATATTCTCTGATTATATCAAGAAAGAAAACCCTGGACATTTTTGTCGCGGCGGTACTCCCCAGACCCCGAGGCGGCCGAGTTCACACTAACTTTTTAGACACGTATTTTCTATTCCACCTAGTAAATTCCGAGTTTGCACTTTTCTATGTGGAAACTAACTGACCTCGTTGTAGACCATAACCCTAAACTTGCAAATCCAGCATTCCTCTATCCACTATGCTTCAAGTGACCCGGTTGAACTCGCAACTTGAGCAGTTGATTGTCTATAGTTTCAACATGCGCAGCCTAGATAATTATGCATATTCCCATCATATTTATGATCGCTTGAAGTATTTGTTGTGGCGATTTTTCATAAATTTTTTTAGAGATCCAATCCAGTCATTCTATTTATTTCTTGCAATAAAAATACAGATACGAAATTAGGTAAGCACCTTGCTTACACCAGCAACACTTGCCCAACAGCTCTGCTATTAAGAAATAATAATCTAGAAGTTTGAAATTCATAGAAATGAACCTCTTATGACTCACCATCATCCCCGATGAGGCTTTATACAAAGTTTGCAGACACAAAATTATCAGCTCCCATTGTGACACTATTAGAATATAATGACTGTTACTATTAATTATGAGTTTGAAATCGCTGAGCCACGCAAGCCAACGGCACACCACACACTCGTCAGTGGAATGACAATCTCACAACCGTATTTCTGTCTTATTTAACACACATCCCTGCGCGTGCCTTTTTAATCAAGGTTTTGCAGCTGACCATTTTCTCGCTTCTTATTAGATGAAGCAATCCTGTGTCCTCAGATTCAAGCGGCTATGGAATTTTACAGACTTTTAAGAGGACTAACGTATGTATCGAGTTCATAGAATTATCTATAAAACGTAGGAGTTATATATTGACGTAAGAAGAACTGACTCTGTTGGCGGACAAACTGCGTTTTGTTTTAAATCTTTAGCGATGGAATTATTCTCCTTTTCTATATAGAGAAACAAGAAGTAGTGTTATTTCCATTTAGATATTTCACAAATGGATAAGTTCTTTGTATCAAGTACATTGTATAAAAATCCATTTCCTCACTTATTCATTTCTCAAGGAACTAAAAGGTTTTTCTGATGTGATTTTTTACTTCACAATTAATGGTCATTTATATTTAGCGGGTTAGCAGTTAAATATTTTTACTTTTAGCTAGTAATATTCCTCTTAAAAATCTCGAACAAGAAGGCAGAACGGTGTTTACCAAGTAGCGAATTTTCATAACGCTGTATGACGAAATTTTGTTCGCTCATTTCCAATTAAAAAAATATTAGCCATTAAACATTTTTAAAGCCTTTGCTTAGATTATTAAAATGTAAGCTGACTTAAAAAGTCGAGCGTAGCAAGCCTTGATTAACTAACCAGCCGTTAAATAGTTAATCGATCTTTGTGAACCTGGGCATTGGACATTGGTCTATGTAACGAGATCTAGATAGGTGTAACATGAAATGCATGCCGTGGGGTTAAAATATTCTTTCAAGAGACCTAGAAATCAAGCCATCTTGAGTGAAGTAAGCAACTTGATACCAAGAGTATCTTGGTACATTAGTATAGACGATAATTTTAATAATAATGATAATATAAATTTTATTGCCTTAATAATGCACTACACACAAATTTACAATCATATTGATTATATTAGTTTCTAACAAAGAAAATAGAGAAATATAAATATTAATTAATTAATTAATTTATTAGCGAATTTTCATTAAGAAAAACTCGCCAATGGAGAGATCTCGATGAAAAGTTTGTGAAAAAATGTCTTCAGATGAGCGCGTATATGGGCCCCCAGAACTGAAAATCAAGGTCCGTTAAATTATATATATATATATATATATATATATATATATATATATATATATATATATATATATATATATATGTATATGTATCTATCCGAGCAATAACTCAAAACTAAAAAAATACTGAAAATAAACTGATTTCAATCAAAGTTGAGAAATATCTTGTATGCGCTAAAACCGACGCGAGTTCGTTAATCAGCCTTTATGCTCAGGTTTTTCCGGTGAAAAATCGGGAAAAACTTTTTGAACACGCTATAATTTTGCAAGTATCAGAGTAACTGATAAGTACACTTAGAGAACCCAAATCACCACAACACAAGTTCTAAAGCTGGTCAGCTCTTTAATAGTTGGCTATTGTGGTATACTTGCAATATGGTAGATGGTAGTGGAATTATCCTTTACGTGATAGTAAAGGATTTTTTCACGACCGAGGAGGTACCCCCCCCCCTTGCATCAAGTGCCGGTGAAGTCCCAACGGACGTGTCCGGCTCTGGTGTATGAGTCGGTTTCCCTTATAAACAAAAATGATGATGGCTCCTCCTTGTAGAAAATATTCCGGAGGTAAAAGAGATTTACAATATCCTTCTCGAATATATGTGGCCTAAATTCTAAACTGAACTCCGTCCACCATTTCCTTCAGGATAATAGGCCCCAACTCCTCTTCCTGACCGAAACTCAAATCAGTGCCAAAACAGCCACTAATCACCTTAATTTCCCGGGGTATGAGCTCCTTATTTCTTTTAGATTGCATGGAGGCGTGTGCGCGTACGTCCGTAGCAATCTACCCTGCACCAGACTCCCCAATTTAGAAGCTGGAAGAAAAGACATACTATGGATAAATCTCTTTTTCAAGGCTGCAACTAAATTCATCTGTTGCATTTACCGGTCACTTTCTGACAACAACTTTGTCCAGCTCTTTGACTACCTTTCTGAAAAAACCGACCATCTGATCTCTGAATATCCCTCCTCCGGGGTCACTATTCTTGGTGACTTCAATGTCCGTAATAAGGAATGGCTAGAATCTTCAAAAACCGATCCACAAGGAAGAGCAGGGGAGGCCTTTGCAGTCAGCAATTCTTTAGCCAATATGGTTCAGCAACCTACTTACTTTCCTCGCATTCCAACAGACAGCTCAAATCCCTTGGATCTCCTTCTTACTACAAATCCGGACTGCTACAAGATATCAGACCACGGCATTGTCACTGCTTCCTGTGCAATGCAACCCGAGGTCATACAGTCATCACACACACGTATCGTTTGGCACTACAATTCCGCGAACTGGGACGAAATACGAGATTACTTTTCCTTATTTCCATGGGCGTCTGTCTGCTTCTCTCATCCTGACCCCTCTGATATCTCACAAAACGTCACCGAAATTATCCAAGCTGGCATGGAATTATTTATTCCACGTACACAGAAAACCTCTGCAGCCATTCAAAAGCCCTGGTTTTCTAAATCCTGTGACAGTCTGGCACGCAGCGCTGCTTAATACTTCCGGCCTATGGCCTACCACCAAAACTCTGTGCCTGGAGAGCAAATCTCCTCTCCAATCGGAGCATATCTGATGTCATGGATGTGCATTCCTCTAAACTGTATCCAATTAATGCAGGAGTTCCTCAAGGTTCAGCTTTAGCCCCTACTTTGTTTCTTCTCCACATCAATGACCTCCTCTCTAGCACACCCAACCCAGTTCACAGTTACGCGGACGACAGCACGCTCCACTCCAATATACAATATTCTAAGCCTGACTCTTTAGCCCAACTAGATGAGGATCCCAGGCTCATGGAGGGTTCTATCTCCGTGGATCTCCAAAAAATATTAGACTGGGGAAGTAGAAATTCAAATTCAACCCCACCAAATCACAGTCTTGCTTTATTTCTCATAAGAGATACACCAGCCCTAGACCCATCACAATGAACTACCAAGTTATTCAAAGTAATGAGTCCTTTTCACTTGTTGGCATCTCTGTGGCTCGAAATGTCAATTGTCACCAACATGTCACATCAATTGCAGAAGCGACTGAAAAAATTCTGAAATTTAGAATTTGTTTATCTTCTGATAATGCTGACGTGGTCAGTGAAACGATCGTAGGGTCTTTAAAAAATATGTGTTGTGGTGATTTGGGTTCTCCAAGTGTACTTATCAGGTTCCAGTTTTCACATAATCAAAGTAACTGGAATGAGACTTTACATGTGGCTAGAAATAGTGCAAATAAGACTATGTTGTGATTTTTTTAAAACTTGGTACACAATATTTAGAGTTTTCTTCCAAATTAAAAATAAAATCCCAAAGACATGCGTTGAGACGACTTAGTGGTTAAAGTTCAATGTCCAACAGACAGAGTAGTTAACTGTCATGCGTAGATTGATTCATGCAACAGGTATAAACCATACATCAACGGTAACCAAACTAAATATATATACCATGCATAAAACATACTACCCGAACTAACAATTGTGAAATATCGGCCGCACTCATATAAAATAACAGACGACATGCAACAAAAAATTTGCCAAGTGATTATTATTTAACTGGGGGATTTAATAGATTATTAAAAGACACTATATTTGTAGTTTTATTAACCGCCTCAAATAGAGCTTTATCGCAGCATAGATATATTATGCTGTTGCATAATATAGTAGAAATGTCAACAAAATCAAGCCATGTGGTTGAAGATGCATGTATGTCTCTAATTCATCGATGCAGGACGTGCAGTAATAACTGATCTGATTGGGCTCGGAAACCAAAATTGTATCTTTTACCGTTTCCGAAACCCCATGTACTTAGTTTAATCTGGGACATATATATATATATATATATATATATATATATATATATATATATATATATATATATATATATATATATATATATATATATACGTTTTGCCACATTTCCAAAACGTCCCCATCATCTGGGAATTCTTGCACAATCTGGCAACACTGCCTCCCAGCCCCCCGGGGGTGCCTGGTGTGACCCCCCACAGGCGAAGTCTCAACCTTCTAGGACCAAAAATAACGAAGTTACCAACTTGTACCCCGTCGGAACGGATAACTGAGGTCTGCGCATTCCGAACACCCTGTATACGTAGAGAGATCTTATAGTACGAGAAACACCTCTTGTGTAACATAGGAGTGATGACCACATTTAGATCATTCTGTATATACATCCCCCTGTACACACACGTGGCCGATCTGTATTCACGGAACCTTCTAGCAAAAGAAGGTCCTGGAAGATTCTGGAATGGAACACTTCCAAAATGAGGTGGAAGGTACAACGGGTATATAAAGGCGAAAGCAAGCCAGCTCAGGCAGTTCAGTTCAATTAGAGAATGTTGAAGTGACTCGAAGCAGCAGTAACCAGTATGAAGTGTTAGAGAGTAGCGACTGTAGTTCCAGTGTAGTGACTTTTGTCCAGATTAGTGATTGTAAGGCCAAATAAACGAAGTGTTTTGTGAAAGGGACATTCTAGAACTCTTACTGTATTCATAGTTAGAGAGTAAATAAAGTTGTTTTGTTAAAATTTAAAGTCTCACTTATCCAGAACCCGGCGAAAACGCAACAATATATATATATATATATATATATATATATATATATATATATATATATATATATATATATATATATATATATATATATATATATATATATATATATATATATATATATATATACATGTATATAATTTTAAACCTGTAACAGGTAGATACTGTGTAAAATGAAACATTTTTCAAAATTTGATTTGATTGTCAAATAAAACTAAAATATAGTTTCTGCTGGATATTGTGGAAAATGAATATTTGTTAAATCATTTCTCTCTATTAACCTCACTATTAACCTATACGTAAATGACAGCTGCATATATGAATATTTGGATATTCTAATTGAATTGGCGCACAAAACCCAAGCCCGTTGCCATTTGTGACATTTCAAATGTAAATTTTCATTAACTGGTTCACTCAAATAGAATCAGTAAAGAGAAGATAAGCTGAAATGTGTCCTGCACTTATCGATTGGGTTTCCGCTCGACTGCTCATCAAAAATTCAAATACGCTATTTTGGTAAAACCTCTCCCAAATACATATAGAAGGTCTACTTTGTAAATAAACGAAACTGATTATAAAAGTACAGACATCGAATGGGAATACCAAAACCTGCAGTATTTAATAGCTGCTGTGTTTGAAGTAGTCAGGTGAGCTTATGATTATTTAAAGTAGTAGTGGATTTTCGTAGAAAAATTCCCTAATGAGGATATTTCGACTTATGATATTGTGGAGCCCGATGCGTGATGTAAATCTATTGTCAACTTAAATAAATAAACAAATTGATTTACACTCAGTTAGCTCGTTTAAAACAAGGTAGTTATTGTCGTGTGTGGGCTTTTTGACTTCTAAAGCTTCAAAAAACTCTAGTTTACGTTTGTCATTATAAAAATGTAGTGATTGTATGTGGTTATTTACTGTAGGTCTATGTTCGGTACCAATAATATGTTTTACAAATGTAGATTTGTCAGCGTGGTTATTTCTAAATGCAGAAATATGTTCTTTGTATCGGGTGTTAAAATTTCTAGAAGTTTGACGTATGTAGATTACGTTACAATGTGTACAAGCTAATCTATAAACTCCAGCTTTTGTCAGAAAACAAGATTTTTCTTTAGAGTTGAATAGTAAATCACGCGTCGTGTTGTAATATTTAAAAGTTACCTTTGTATTTGTACAGGTATTTAAAATTTTTGAAATGTTTTCTGAAATGGTACCAAAATAAGTTATCGTAACGTATCTGTTGTCTTCTTTGTCTGTAATATTTGGATAAATTAAATTAATCGCAAATTTGTATTCTTTTCTCTCGATCATTTTATCTATTATTTTAACAGAGTAGCCATTATTAATGCTGTTTGCTTAATTATTGCAATTTCTTTTTCAAAATTGTTTTGTGACATAGGTATTGAAAATGCACGATATATAGTAGGCTGACAGCTTTTGTGAAAAAGGGTGACATGAATCGTAAGATACATCGTGAATTTTCAATACCTATGTCACAAAACAATTTTGAAAAATAAATTCTAATAATTAAGCAAACAGCATTTAATAATGGCTACTCTGTTAAAATAACAGATAAAATGATCGAGAGAAAAGAATACAAATTAGCGATTAATTTAATTGATCCAAATATTAGAGACAAAGAAGACAATAGATACGTTTCGATAACTTATTTTGGAACCATTTCAGAAAACGTTTCAAAAATGTTAAATACCTGTACAAATACAAAAGTAGCTTATAAATCTTACAACACGACGCGTGATTTACTATTTAACGCGAAAGAAAAATCTTGTTTCCTGACAAAAGCTGGAGTTTATAAATTAGCTTGTACACATTGTAACGTAATCTGCATACGTCAAACTTCTAGAAATTTTAACACCCGATACAAAGAACATATTTCTGCATTTTGAAATAACCACGCTGACAAATCTACATTTGTAAAACATGTTACTGATACCGAACATAGACCTACAGTAAATAACCGCATACAACCACAACATTTTTATAATAACAAGCGTTAACTAGACTTTTTTGAAGCTTTGGAAGTCAAAAATCACACACACGACAATAGCTACCTTGTTTTAAACGAGCAAACTGATTTAATGAATTCCCCTTTCTTTAATATTCTTCTTTCTAATTAAATAAGTCAAAGAAAATAAATTTAACTATTCTTTCAAAAAAGTTGTAATAAGATAATGAGTTGATGTATGTCGATATTTTCGTTGTATAGAGACTGATTTTATACTGTTATTGTTTAGTGATTTTATTGTTGTAACTGTTATCATAGTTATTATAGGCTAGTTCTATTTTTATGTTAAATATTGACATATATCACGTAGACATTTCGAAAGCCTCATCTGTCATCTGTGTTTCATTTATATTTTTATTTTGATAAATTTTTTAACCAAAACATCATATCATAACATAGCAACAGATCTTTATTTGTAGTTGTCATGATTTCGTACTAATTTAATCTTAATCTGTCTGAGAATGCTGTCAAGCAGCGAAACTATAGTCACAGAAACGTTGAAGAACATCCTAGAACATCCAGAATTCGTAAGGGCCACTTGCTCCAGTTAGTTTACGCGCTGGCTACGTTCTTCACTAACGAAAACCAACAGTGAAGCCAGAGAAGTAGTCTCCAGGTCTGTATGTAGTATGGACAAGTTTCACCAAGTAAGGGCAACAACAATCGAATTGATTTACACTATTTTATTGTATGTATAACTGCAGTTTCGCTGAAGTTCTTAGCTTTCTCAAAGACAGAATGAAAGTAAGACCTTAAAATTCCAATTACGTCGTGTTGCATGTACATTCCTAAGAATTGACATGTTTCTGTCTTCTCAGATAAACGGTATATTGGCGAAATCTCCTTGGAACTATCTGTTTTTATGAGGGCATTTATGACATAGTCAGGTCTGTAAACTCTCATCGCTTAATTATTATTTGGTGCAAATATTTTATTATTATTTTTTTTATTTCAGCAACACACCACGAGGGCTAACAGCCTAAATACTATCGTACCGTGCGTGTCGACAAGGAGGAAATAATCAACTTGTTAAATCTGGGGTTGAAGGTTTGGAGGTTCGGAGGAGAAGGAAAAACATGTGCCGGCAAGGAATTCCACAACTTGGAAGTCCTCGGGACAAAAGAATAGGCATAACAAGATGTTCTATGTTTGGTGACCTGGACAGTAAAAGGGTGCATTCGTTCTGTTCCCCTAGTAGATCTGTTGGGGGCAGCAGGTGAAGGAACTATGGAAGAAATCTCTTCTGAGCCGTGCTCGTGCAGATATCTATAGAAGAGAGAGAGAGAAAGGCCACCAACGGCACGTCGATGGGCAAGAGATGGCCACCTTTGGGTGAGGGTAGCGTCACCGATGAGACGTATAGCTCTCTTGTGAATGCAGTCCAGGATAGCGAGTGTAGAAGCGGCAGCGGCACCCTAGATGTGGGAGCAGTATTCGAGGTTAGGCCTTATTTGTGAAGTATATAAGGTATAGAGATTAGCTGGTGAAAAGTATTTGCGAGCCCGGAAGAGGAAACCTAATTTCTTAGCAGCCACTTCTACAATTGATGTGACATGTTGGTGCCAATTGAGATTTCGATCCACAGAAATGCCTACAAGTGAAAATGACTCATTACTTTGAATAACTTGGTTGTTCATTGTGATGGGTCTAGGCTGGTGTATCGCTTATGAGATAGAAAGCAAGACTGATATTTGATGAAGTTGAATTGTACAAGATTTCTACTTCCTCTCTCGTCTAATATTTTTTGGAGATTCACAGAGACAGAACCCTCCATGAGTCTGCGATTCTCATCTAATTGTGCTAAAGAGACAGGCTTAGAATATTGTATATTTGAGTGGAGGGTGCTGTCGTCCGCGTAACTGTGAACTGGGTTAAATGTGCTAGAGAGGAGGTCGTTGATATGGAGAAGAAACCAAGTAGGGGCTAAAGCTGAACCTTGAGGGACTCCTGCATTAATTGGATACAGTTTAGAGGAATGGCCATCCACAAACATAACAATGGGCTACTACTGAATTTTCTTTACAAAAATTCACGAATGAGCGCGAACTAGGCCACCTAGAACCCATATTCAGGGTCAGTTTCAATTTATATATATATATATATATATATATATATATATATATATATATATATATATAATTTGTTTATCTGTGTAGATTATACAGTACGCTAATACAATAAGTCAAAGGTTTGTGCTGTACAGTAACGTGATAAAGTATATAGTATTATATCCAATATTGCTTATCAGTAAGAATCCAAATTTCGCACTTCAAATTTTGACATACCAAAAAAAATTTCTTTGTGCTTTCAATTTTTTTCATCTAATGCCTTAACCGTTGCCTTCATTTACAACAAATCTTCATTTCTACTTTTCTACTTACAGTTCATCCTAACATGTCCATATTTTTGCCAAAACGTCGTCAAAAGTATCAAAACATATAGAAAACATGATTTTTTGTCTGTCGGTCTATCGGCCCGTTGGTCTGCCTGTCTGTATGTCTGTCTGTTAGTAGCCACTATAACTTTAAAACGAATTGAGATATCGTCTTCAAATGCCGTATAGTGCTAGCACCCGACAAACGAACGGTCCGAATTGTTTTTGGGTAAAATTGCTCCAGGGAATAGGGGATGAATGCGGGTAATTTGGTGAGAATTGAATTTTTTTCGTTAAAACTCGAGTAATATAAAATTGCAGGGTTTATTTATCAAAAAAAAACCTTGAATTTCATTAAACGCCTGGCATTCTGGGCTGAAATTAAATTTGTGGTTGAATGAAGAGGGGGGGGGGTAATACTTTGACAAAGATTTCGAATTTTTTTGCTAAGACGCCGTACACAGTCTCAAAACATATAAAAAACATTATTTTGGAACGAATTTTTTTTTGTCTTTCGGCCTGTACGTTAAAACGCACAGTAACTTTCGAACGAACTGAGAAATTCAGAAATACCGAAAAATCTTAAAATATTGAGTTAACCCTATATGTGAAAAAGCTTGTTTAAACGGATTCAAGAACTTCTCACCGGAACATGTTAACAATTTTTTTCACCCATTTTATACGAGAGATCAACCCTACCGAATGCAAATATAAATTATCTCCATCATTCACAAATAGAATCTATAAAGAGCAAAGAGGGACCGAACTGTGGCCCGCTTTTATCGATCCCGTTCCACTCGACAGTCTCATTAAAAATGAAAATGCGCTATTTTGGGAGAGCCTCGGTCTAATTCACCTCGAACATCATGTTTTGTCAATGTAAATTTTCAACGAATGTTTTTCCGAAGTTGGTTTATTGGTGAGCCCAAGGTTAAGTACTTATTTTCTTCAACTTTTCATTAAAACGGCAATAAAAAGAAAATCCTGCATACACAACAAATTCAGTAATAATAATAATATTAAAAGGCTTTATATCCAGCAAACATTATAATGTATTGTAAACGTCATCAAAGACAAAAAAGTCTGAGCGTAGCATGTGCGTTATGGTAGTGAATTAAAATAAAAATGTTTTTAATAGCACATATGTCTTTTATTTTAACGAAGGAAGGCATGAAATTTGGTTGCCAGTATAACCTTATATGGCGCATTGAAAACAAAACAGACCGATTTGCGTCCAGATATTTTTTTTAAGAAACGCAAGTTACCAGCTCTAGTTCCTTTGTAAGCCACCATTGTTTCGTTTGAAAAATCATCCCCCGAGTGATTTTTTTGCAATTTTCACGAATTTTTTGAATTAGATGTCTAACTTTGCAATATCTGTATTTTGTATCTTGAGTAATTTGTCATTAAATGTATAAAACGCCTCAACAACTTGACGTTTGATTGACATAAGGTCTGCAATATCTGGTATACGTGAACCTTCATAACAATAATCTTCATACGAGAGAAGATGTAAAATAAACATCCTCAATATTATCGAAAGAAAATCAGTAATTTATTTAGTATTTGCGGCAATGCTTTGTCCCCTTACTTGAGTACTATATAAAATGGTTTGGTCCACAATATTTCAATAGCTTCCATACAAAAAAAAAATATTACAGGGGAAATAGAACCTACTCATTGGTTATTCGGGCAAAATTGTCTTTTGTTTCCAAAAAGGTTCATCTGGCAGTATATTTTCTTTAGTCCAATTGAATGTAACTTCAACTTTTCTTCCTTTACCTTCAGAAGTTGAAGATTACATAGTCATTACTGGCGGGACTGACTCATTCGAATTACTTTCCCCATCAGAGTGCTCTGCAATAATGTATATTTTTTTGTTTTATTCATCTATGAAAAATAGCATCGCTTACCTGAAATTGGGGAGTTCACGTCTTCAACTCCTCTTGCTACTTCTTTTTCTTCATCCGATGTATCAGAACTAGCCGATGTGTCAGGGTTAGGAGGCAGTTTACATTTTTGCTTTCCGTAAATGCACTTAGTAGTTATTTCTTGGAATAAATCATCCATATTTCTACAATGACAAAAAACTTTTAGGTACTTTTATCGGACAATGTAACCATATGGCTACTATAAAAATGAAACCTTATTTTTTACAATAAGCAAATCGTCTCGAGACCCTCGGTGGTTCAGGGGTAAGAACGTGTGCCTCTGAACCGAAGGGTACTGGGTTCGATCCCAGGGTACTCCTTTCACTTTTTCAGTGCAAACTGTAACATTAACATCAACCGAGGTTCTGGCATTGTATTTGAGCAAGTTGAATGTCTGCACGTTCCGCCCTTCGCAGGGGACGTAAAGCCGTAAGTCCCATGTCCATGCGATGTTGGGTACGTTAAAGACCCCTACCCTCCTTACAGAAAGGCAGGGGTTCGGCAAAATTTCTAGGATAGTGAGGTGAAACGGCTCCCCGGGGTCGGTGATTGGCCATAGTCGCGGAAATAGGCCGACGTTAAAGAAACAAAAATACATACACACACAAATCGTCTCGGATAATTATTATTGCTCAAATATTTAGTTTATACCCCCTAGAAGCTGACACAAATAATACAACAAAAAGTTCGGAACGCTGCCAGTGCATTATAGTAGCAAATTTTCATAATAATTGTACACTATTAGTAAGGTGTATTATTAAAACCAATTCATTAAATCTAAATGCGCCTTGGCTTAAAGGTCCCAGTAAGCGACTACTTGAAGAAATTTCTATTTTCTATGGAGCTAGAAAATTAAAATTTGGTACATATATCTAAATATTGCAAGTCTCTTAAAAAAAGTTATGTTACAAAGTTCATTAAAGTTACAGAAGTTTGCCAGAAAAAAATTAATTATTTACAAGAAGAATGTACCTGCCAAATTATCAATATGACAGGTATTGTTCCTTATTAATTGCTTGGATGGTTTTGTTTTAGTCAACACAATCGAACCAGTTTTTGCAAATAAAACAACAAAAAAGGTTTTTTTTACATAGGTTTTACTATGGTTTAAGATTGAAGATTATAGCTGAATCGGAAATTGAGTTATCGGATTGGAAGTCTTTTTACGAAAATTCTCTACCACAACGTACTTGCTGCACCCAGATACTTTCCACCATTTATTTACTGTTGCTGCATCCATACTTTTTTTAAATGATCAAATATTGTAGCTCTTTATGTGAGACTGACAAATAAGGCAACCTCAAAATCATTTTTGGAAAAATATTTTAAACAAATGAAATGAAGTAACAATTTAAACATAAATTATAAATCTTGCTTCGCCGCTTCGTCACAGGGGTTCTCATCCTTCTACATGCCTACAACCACCCTCAATGCATAAACCGGAACAATATAAACAAGAAAAAGTTCTTTGGAACAACCCCAAGAAAGTTGTGGGACCTGCAGTGAATACAGGTTCTGGGCGAAGTAAACGGGATTTTAAGGAAGTATAGCTACAAAATAGGTAAAAGGTAGCTTATAGAGGTCAAACTAATCTACTTTTTTCGAACTTTCCGCTGACACTTCCTTTTTATCTTCTTCTCCGCCCAGCACCCCTATTCACTCCTGGTCCTCTAACTCTTTTAGGGACCGTTTGCAAGAAATTTTTCTTGTGGTATGTGCACCCAGAATAGGTTCTAGGCATGTTTATGATTTTTTATATAAGTCCCCCGTATGCTAAACTGCAAGTTTACAGAAAATTTTATTTTTTTCCAAAAGGAATGTACCTGCCAAATTATAAACATGGCAGGTATTTTTTCTTATTAATGGATGATCCATTTTAGTCAAATCAATCGAATCAGTTTCTGCAAACAAAATAATAAAAAAGGTTTTGTAAAAGAAATTGGTAGTTATTTTTCAACTATAGTGCACATGCTGCCTTTATATGGGTTTTACTATGTACAAAAACTGAAGATTGTAGTTTAATGGGAAATTGAGTTATCACTATTTGAAATATCTTCACACAAACTCGCTACCATAACGTACTTGCTGCACCTAAAGTCTTCTGAACACTTATTTACTATTACTGTATCAACTGTTTTTGAAAATGAAATAAATGTAAATACAAAATTTTGAAATTAAAATTTTAATAATTTACGCTTTTTTTATACGGGAGGGAGAGATGCCTCATGCAGACCTCATTCACGACACCGTAGTGCGTGGGATATCAAGGTACTGTGAGACTCGTACTTCTTGTACACGTACACCTACTCACTAAAACTCCCTCCCTACCCTAGGAGTACCGGACCTTAGTCCATACCTCCATCGGAAAGATTACACACAGTAACGTTTGGGTTTGAATGTTTCCATTCTGTTTTTGCCGCGGGGGCGTTAGCGGGTAGGTATAAACTTTGGACCCTTATGCTTATGTGGAAGTTGCACATCGTATCGAAGGCAGTAATTTACTGCTCATGTTACCTACTTTTTAATTTGGCGCTAATGTAACACCTTAAATTAAAAACTAATGGTATTCCTTATTCCCAACTAGGTGAAAACAGATATACGGATTTTTATTTTACAAAAATAACTATTCATAGATGTGTTTTAATTATCTGCGTAGCACAATAGCGATGTATCGTATTTATTACGTAGTTCTAAAAATAGATTTGAGCTTCCGTGTTTGTATTTGTTTATATAATAGAAACAAACACAATCCAAACTATTGTTCCTTAAACTTGATTAGATTGCGTGTTTTTAAGTCAACCGCATGTAAAATGAATTATTTGTTTTTTTGTATATACAACTAGGACTCTTTTACTTAAGTACGTTTTCTATAAATATAAACATTTAAATAATAAGTTGTTGTTACATAAGTAAGGGTTATAGTACGCATATATATCAACTTGAAAGATAATTTCACTAAGCCTAGGTAGCCGCGAGGATGGAAGCCCGAGCTCTCATTCTAATGTACCTGGGTTCAAATCCAGCTAGTAGTTGCTTCGCTTTTTTTAACAGAATTAAATGAATAGTGTCTGACCACGATGCATTCAGTTACAAAAATATAAAATCAGAGTTCCGATGACGTCATCACCCAATTCAAATTATTACCTATGTTTAAAGCCGAAGGCTGTCTTCTGATTGGTCAAAGAAAACGGTGTGGAAGCCGCCCAAGAAAAGTCAAATCTCTGCCCTCTGTCATTTCGGTGCCCGTCAGCTGTGATTTTGGTAATGCAGAGCCCATACTTAACCACAATTAAAATGTGTAGTTCAAATGTACCAGTCTGTCTGGCCCAACCGTCGCATTACCTACTACACTGTACATCTGATTATATATGTAATTTAAACTGCTTTATGATACTAAGTGAGTGGTAAGATACGAAGAAACGTGCCGCCACCTAGTTGCGGAACCAAGTAATATGTTGTCACGCCAGCTCCAAATAACACAAAGTGTAAAAAAATAGAGACTGTATACAACCAACTAACAATTTAGTAAATTGTCTGCCCTGGCCCATTTCTACCCTAATATAGGGACAAAGTATGTAAGGCCAGATGCATTATCGCCACAATTAGAACCGTAGACCGGTTTCGCTCTAATTAGAGCTCGTCAGTACGGCATACTAATTGTAGCGAAAATATACCTATAAAGTAATACGGATATGGTTGTCAGCCTTCCAACACCAAGTGAGTGGTAAGACACGAAAAAACGTGCCGCCACCTAGTTGCGGAACCAAGTAAGATGTTGTCACGCCAGCTCCAAATAACACAAAGTGTTAAGAAATAGAGACTGTATACAACCAACTAACAGTTTAGTAAATCGTCAGCCCTGGCCCATTTCTACCCTAATATAGGGACAAAGTATGTAAATATAGATGCATTCTCGCCGCAATTAGAACCGTATATCGGCTTCGCTCTAATTAGAGCTCGTTATTACGGCATACTAATTGTAGCGAAAATACACCTGCTTTATGATATTATGTAGTTTCCTTTACTTAAGATGTTCCATAAAGAGTAAAGGCTAAGAGTAGAGAAAACCACAATTACCTAGGTACCCTAGTTATTATACTTATATTAGTTTGTGGTGGGTGCATTTCTTCTTGAAATAATTTTGGTTCACTTTAGTAATACACTACCTATATGGATTGATTAAGAACCTGAATCTGATGTATACAACCACTTTCTTATTTGTCTGATTGGATGTTAGAATCATAATATGTTACAGTCACAGTGAAAGGCATTTGCTAAGTTATGTTAAAATTAAGAGTTGAGTTATTATTTACCTACTATTTGGATTCTATTCTAAACCAACAGTGAAGCCATAGAAGTAGTCTTCAAGTCTGTATGTAGTATGGACCAGTTTCACCAAGCAAGGGCAACAACAATCAATGAATTCTATGTAGTTGTTTTATATTCTGAGATTTTAATTTATTAGCGTAGTCGATTTCGAGGTTATGCGCAGCACGTGCTCGTTTCTCTCATGACTCCTGTCAATTGACAAATGACAAATAGTGGTGTTGTGAGATGAAACTAGAGAGATCGAGATGGCTTTTAAATGCCGTGAAAATAGGAAGCTTAACACTTACACATATTAAAACGTAGTTCTAGATTGCTTTTAAACAAATTGAATCAGTTTCATTAAAATTCCTGTTTGTTTTAATTTTTCTGATTTAGATGAGAGTTGTTATAAATGGCAGCCCCATCGATTTTTTATTGTCACATATTTTCGTAGCCTGTCCGTTTAAAACTTAATTTGAAGATTTCGTTTGCAATGGCAGCGGAACCCTGATTTATCTCTCAGGCCTTGTCTAACATTATAGGCATCCATTTAGAGTTAATTTCAGGTCATATAGTAGATGATTGATTCTTTATTTAGTTATAACTCAAGATCTACTGAACCAATTGTGTTCAAGTTTGTTAGGTAGGACCACTTGTACAATATGTAGGTGATTGTCAAGTTTTAGTTTAATATTTCTAGTAATTAACAATATACTGCGTGTTCAAACAATTTTTTCCATTTTTTTCTAAAAGTATTTGAGTGTCAAAACTGTCTAACGCACCCATCCAAGCTATCAACACAATGAAGGGAATTGGATTGGTGAAGTATTTTCTTAGTTACTGGTTGGATAATAATAATAATAATAATAATAATAATAATAATACAGTTTATTTTCAACAAAAAGCATACAAAGTAAGATACAAAATAAATTTTCAACGAAAGAACATACAAAATATTGTAAAAAATAAATATAATAAAAAAATGTTTTCTGCTATATAATAATAGTAAGGCAAACCAACTGTAAAACACAAGCGCTAAAAATAAACACCTTTTCCCACAGAAGCATAGCTTGTGTGTGGGATTTTAGGAATCTATATCAAATCGCATATTAACACAAAAAAAAACAATTATAAATTCAAGTCGCTCTGTACCCCAATCAACAAACAAACCCTTCCAACATTGCAACCGGTCACCACCATATAGGCACATACTCTTACAAGAAAATGCATCATTTCATAGATAATACATAATCACATAATCACAATTATGAACTGAACAGAACTGGCCAGCGTTCCACTATATTCTCATTTACACTTTTCTTGCACCCACTATCTCAATTCGCCATACACACATAAATACACAGCTTTGTGTTCACCACGTACTAGGGATGGGCACATTTCTTAAAACATCGATGTTAACATCGATGTTTAACATCGAAACCTACTATCGATGGTAGGAAAAACATCGGCTGGAAAAAATCGATGTTGGGAAACATCGATGTTTTCAAAATAATTGTGAATTTACTAATTCTACGTTCTTTCGAGAAAAAAAATTGTTTGTAGTTTTGTAGGCATTAGAAAATGGAAACATATTCCGATGCAGATTATGGCAGGTGCAAGTGATACAAAAAATAAGTGGCAACAAAAATAAATAAATGTTTATTGTACTGCAATAAAATAAGAAAGAATGTGTAAAACAAAAATGGAAAAACTTAACTTCTAATGACTTTAAGAATGAAAAGTAAGCTTCAAATTTAATTCTAAACTGTTAATAACACTGTTTATATATATATATATATATATATATATATATATATATATATATATATATATATATATATATATATATATATATATATATATATATATATAATTCACCAATATTAGTGATAATACTGATAATCTCACCATACAGTTTTATATACTCCAGTAATCTCTGTCAATGGACTGAAGGAATCATATTTTGCCCAAGTGTTCTCCATTTAAACGGTTTTTTTTTGCGTGGCTGTCTGTCCAGCTTTGGAAAATAAACATTCTGCCGCTGCAGAAGTCGCCACTACGGACAAGAATTTTTTCGCGACAGGGTATAAATGGGGATATACATTTTTATTATCTGACCACCATTTCAGTGGATTCTCGATAAGATTAATTAGAGGATTCTTTAAATACAAAGACATTTCGCTTAATTGTTCTTTCTCTTGTGACGCACTCTTTTGAACTAACTAAAAATGATGCGCCCATATATTGCCCTTTGGAGTACCTATAATTATGTTAAAATTTTTACCAAACATCATTGTGACAATCTAGCCTACTTACCCGTGTCCTGTTTATTATTTGTCGTTTCACTTTCTATTATTTCGCGATTGTGGTCATCATCTCCTTGCGTTTCTGCTAACAGTGATAACTGTTGTATTAGATTAACTGCTGCTGTAACATTATGAGGACTCTTAAAATAAATCTGTTTGAACCTCGGATCCAGAAAGATTGCCACGGCTAATTGTTGTACTTGTTCAACAGCAGAAAATCGTTTCCTACATTCTTGGAGAAGTGCTTCTGTTAGTGAAATACCTAAGGTGTCGTTTACATCACATTTAATGTGTAAAACTTCTTTTTCCAAATTATACGTGAGAGGGATTACAAGACTCGAACTAATATACTTTTGACCACAAATTTCTGTTCTTACTGCTTCTAACGTCTTTAGAAGTTCAATGATTTTATTCAGTTCAAAAACTTCCTTGGCTGTAACCATTGTGGGGGCAGAAGGATGTCTGTTCACTATGGTATTTATGTATTTCCGCAGTTCAAGAAAACGATTAATCATGTAGTATGTGGAATTCCGGCGGGTGGACACCTCTTGTATTAATTTTTTTCAGGTTTATGGTCGCTTGTTTGTGCATTTCGTAATTCATCAGCAGCCACTACTGAATGCCTAAACCACGTTACAATTGTTTTAATTTAGATATAACTGATCACAATTCCGAAATAGATTTTATAGCTGTGTCAGCAACTAAATTTATTTGATGAGCGAACCAATGAATGTGTCTTTTTTTGGAAAACGTTTCCTCAATAGCTTTTGTCATATTGACCGCTCCATCCGTAACAACAGTAGTAACTTTAGTTTCTAGGATACCCCATTCCTCACATATTCGTTTTAACACTCCTGAAATGTATTCGGCTGTATGCCGTTCATCTAAAAGATATACACCTAAGTCAACAGAATTCTTCAAAGTGCATAGTAACACCAATAAAACTTCTACGTTGCATATCTGTCCATATATCTGTCGTCAAACAATATCAATACAATTTTTTTTAATTTGCAAACGATATGCATTTGCAACAGGATTTGTGGGATACGTAACGATGTTTCGATGATTACAAGTAACATCGATGTTAAAAATATAACATCGAAATTACAATATCGATGTTTTAAACATCGATGTTCAATGGAAAACATCGATATTCCAAAAACATCGATGTTAGGTGCCCATCCCTACCACGTACATACCATACACCCACACACACACACACACACACACACACACACACACACACACACACACACATATATATATATATATATATATATATATATATATATATATATATATATATATATATATATATGTGTGTGTGTGTGTGTGTGTGTGTGTGTGTGTGTGTATATATGTAAACATTATAACTGGCCTTGGATTTGGGTTTGAGGGGCCCTAATTCGCGCTCATTTGAGGAAAATTTCCAAAAGTCACACCATCGATAGCTCGCTATTAGTGAATTTTCTTAACGAATATTCACTAAAAGAACAATACTTACGGCATTTACAAGATTTCATATACCATGCAACACACCGCGATACGAGACGTCAGACAGGTGGCTAGAAACTGACGACAAATAAAAATTTTCGTCTATGGCAGATTTGTGGTGTATGCAGCTAACAATATAAAGGTGTACCCATCTAGTCACGGTTCCCAATAGGGCAAGAAATAACAGGGAGTGGAGTTAGAAGTAGGTTTTTGTCAATGTAATCATATGGTTACACAGTTTGATAAAGGGTTAAACCCATGTTTCCCTAAGATTCGTGTATATTTTTCTTTGTCCTGGTATATGTGAGGTTTGGTGAAAAGTGAATTCTCGAGAAACGTTAACTCGGTTTCGTCGCTTCCAGACACAGATCATTACACTGTGCGGGTTCCGCCGATACACACTGACATGCTACATGCTACAAGCTACAAGGGAGGTTACATCGTATACTAGGTCAAGTAGGAAATAAAAAAAGCTCCTCGAGTATTACGTAACCAGGACGCTCGTCTAAATCCTTAAAGCCTGCAAAAGCTACGACACTACACTTTGCTTAATTCCCTAAGAGAAAACGATGATGGTGATACACGTTCAAGAGACAAATGACCTATGAAAGGCGTGTTTTCTTATTGTTTTTAAAGCTAGGAAGTATCACACTGGGCTTTTTATAAGGGACAAAAGGAAGAAAATTAACTTTTTACCACTTAGTTGATTACAAACTTTAATTAAAAACATAAAGTTTGAGAAGATGAGGTAATTCGTATAAATTTTTGACTTTCTTATTTTCAAGTAACACTCAAGTGATAAATATAAAGGCTGCAAAAATTGTCTTTTGAGTTTATTTCACAGAGAGACACAATCAAAATCAATACCAACAGAATGGAAACCACGAACGATCGTGAAATCTCGGCAGAAAATATGGAAAATGACAGACGACATGAAATTAAAAATTTGCCAATTGATTGTTATTTAACTGGGGGCTTCAATAAATTATTAAAATTCACTATGTTTGTAGCTTTATGAACGGCCTTAAATACAGTTTTAGCGCAGCATAGATATAATATGCTGTCGTATAATATACTAGAAATGTAAACAAAATCAAGCCAAGTCTCTATAAAAATGATTCTAAAATAGTTTCTTTTATCTTTAAACTTAAACACAAGACATCATATAAGCGCGAAAGAGTCGTGGGATGTGTTTCAATGGTAATTCTACCAATACTGTAATTAATTACGTATACTTTGAGTATAATGTCCCGGGCATGAAGCCAATCCAAACTATCACGCAAATAAAACGTTGGTTGAAGTACACTTAGATGGCGCCAGTGATATCGCCCTTGCCTCCTAAGCAGAAGGTTATGCGATCGAATCCAGCTTGATGAATGTATGTTTTAGTGAATTTTCGTAGAAAAAATGGACTAACGGGGAGATCCCGACTTTTGAATTTTGAAATTTTTTTTTGCAAATAAGCGACTACTAGGATTAGAACCCATATCCGATTAAGTTTTAATTTTTATATGTTTATATATATATATATATATATATATATATATATATATATATATATATATATATATATAAGCTCTGATAACCAAATTTCGTAGGTAGATTTACGATATAAAAATTAAGCTATACACCAAAATTTAGATTTCTATGTTACAAAAAAAGAAAGTTATAATAAAATATTTTGTTCCAGATCATTTCTATTTTCCTTACAACTCGCATCGTTTTTAGTCTATTGTTATTATTAAAAGTAAATAGTTTATTCCTAAAATTTGCTCTTACCGAACACACGTGGCTTCCATTAACTTCTGCTTTTGCCGCTGTTACAGTCTTTACTCTTAACATGACGCTTTGCTTACTCTTACTGCTAAACTATTTTACATACGTATCACCCTACAAGAACCTACTTGTATTCCACCGCATAAGACGTTCCTGTAGCTTCACTTTCGGTTTATTTTCCTCTCTTTCTTCTTTATGATTCAAAGCTCACTAGTCTGTTCTAGCGAGAATGAAAATTGTAGAAACATCCTCTTACTAGGCATCGTGTGTCCATTTGCTATGATTGTACCTTTAATTTACACTGTTAGTCAATGCTCGCTCTCTATGTAACTTTTATTTATGTGACCTAACAAATTACTTAAAATTTCCATGCAACATTTCTTTTTACGTGCCTTACGTGGTCTCCTGCTACATTCATCACCTTTATAATGTGAGGCCACTTAACATTACATTTCCTGTTCCCCTAGTTTAATTATAATAACGAGCAGATTTCCTCTTTGTAAATAGCTATTAGTCAATGATACCTTCTGCAGATAACGTACCACGGTTTCGACCGCCCTGTCTGTTATGTCGTTTTTGTTGTTAGTTAATGCTTGCTATTCGATTTCTTTTTAGTGGGCATGTACCTTCCTTTTGTAAATGGCTTGGAAAAATTCGTTAGTAATCGGACGAAGTTTTCCGGGAAAATTATGAGTTTCCTTCGAAAAAAATTTTTATCTCAAAAAATAAAAAAGCTATTAAAACCAAATTTGGTAGGTAGGTTTACGATATAAAAAGTAAACTATACACCAAAATTTAGATTTCTATGTTACAAGAAAAAAGTTATAATAAAATATTTTGTGCCAGATGATTTCTATGAAAATTCACTACCATAACGCACTTGCTGCGTCCAGGCTTTTTTCATGTTTGATTTTCACATTTGGAGAAACAAGAGTGCACATATTTCATACGTTTTGAACAAGATCTAATTTTTTTAAACGCCTGAATAAGTTTGTTACGTTTGAGTCTGAAATTTTAATTTTTTTATTGTTGATATTGAGAAAACCCGTTGGATTAAGTTGAAAAAAATGAAATCATACTAGAGATTAATACGAAAATAGAACTGCTACGTTTATAATTTGGCAGACACTTTACTTTTCTACATCTTAATTAAGTTTCCTTTTGGAAATCTTTTGTGTAACTTTAATCAAATTTGTAATACAAGTTTATTTTAAAGAGACTTACACTGTCTACAGATATAGCAAAATTTAATTCTTTATCTTCATAGAGAATTGAGTTTTGGGCATTTTTCTGAAAAGGAGTTAGAACACAAGAGTTTTTTGATAATAGAGATATATCGTTGGTAACACTTTCGAAAGAATTCTTCAAATGTGCGTGTACTAGGACCTCTAAAATGGATCTTCAAGGTCTGTGTAGGTTTGAAGTATTAACTTTACTAATATGCCTTGTAATAATAATGTACAATTCTTATGAAAATTCCATACTATAACGCAATAAGCCGTGTTTTCTAATTGTTTTTAAGGCTAGGAATTATAACACTGGGCTTTTTATAAGGGAAAAAAGCAAGAAATTTAACTTTTTACCACTTAGTTGATTACAAACTTTAATTAAAAACATAAAGTTTGAGAAGATGAGGTAATTCGTATAAATTTTTGACTTTATTATTTTCAAGTAACACTCAAGTGATAAATATAAAAGCTACAGGAATTGTCTTTTGAGTTTCTTTCACAGAGATACGTATTCAGAATTAATATCAACACAAGGGAAATTTCTTTAAAAAAAATCACTAGTGAGGAGATCGCGACTTTTGAATATTGAAACAAATTCTTTAAATGACCGCGAACTGAACCCCCTGAAACCCATATCTGCGGTGAGTTCCAATTTTTATATGTTTATATATATATATATATATATATATATATATATATATATATATATATATATATATATATATATATATATATGTATCACACCGATAGCTCAAAAATAATAAAAGGCCGTACTCGACAAAATTTGGTGAGCATCTTTTGCAAATGGATTGGATAAATTCGTTAGTCAGAAAAGTGGCCCAGTTTCGGAAAATTTTAATATCTCTGGAAATAACAAAGTTCTGGCAACCAAATTTGGTGCGCGAATTTACGTCGTAAAATGTAACTATGTACCAAAATTTACATGTGTAAGTTGGAAGCAAAAAAGTTACAGCCATTTAAAGTAAAAAAGTTTGGGTGCCACTAGTGACCAAAGGAAAAAAAATTATCTTGTATGGATAACAAAATGTATTATATATTACATAGTTTTTTGGCGCAAAATGGTCAAGAAATCCCGGACAACAGAGTTACATTTCTATTGACTTGCATCATAGTTTGCCACAAAAAACAGCTACTGTAAATTTTCTGGTACGTAGACATTTACGTGTTGATTTTCGGCGTATTACAAATTGTTTTTACCAGCTATCGTCAAGTTTTTACGGTTGCAGCGGTGGTCAACGGTCAATAGTGCAACACGCAAGGGGAGAGTAAGAGATTTAATTATGTTTATTCCTCATCGTATTCGTGTAGCGTTTGTAGTGAA